>CM053790.1:333591278-334178778 GCA_028749045.1 Cupressus sempervirens
ATGACAAGTGTTTTCATGCAGGTGATTCTTAGGAGATGTGGTGTTGATCTTTCATCAACTTCAACAAGAAAATATTTTTTAAAAATAGTTTCAATCTATGACGGTTGTCAAATTTAATCTCATCATAATTTTAATTTAAAAAATCATGAAAAATATAGTGAAAATGGTAAAAAGACTATCTTGGTAAAACAACCATAACTTTCTCTCAAGATATCAAATTATAAACTTCTTATAGGCATTCAAAAGCAAATTCAGAGCACTACAACTTGGTATAGGTTTGATTTTGTGATTTTGACATTTTTGTAGGTTTTAAGAGCCTAAAAGTTAGATGGCATTTATTTTGAGCATAGATTTGGACATAACTTGGGCATATGGAGTCAAATTTTTGGACTTCAAGTAGTCAAAAAAAAGCCTTTGGAGAGATTTATACATTGGTAAAGATTTGGTAAAGGTTCGACATGATTTATTTTGTGATATATATTAACTATGGTAATGTTGTCAATTTATGTCATTTTATATTTTGGAGATTTGGATTTGATGTCATTGTATACTCAGATTATATTTCATATTGGTCTCATGATGATATGATTAGTTTCATTTGGATATGTATGATTACTAGTTGGGTCTACAAAATGTGTAGTGTTGTAAGCAATCCACACTTACAAGTTGCATTTATGGCTTGGTTATGGGTTGTGTTTTTCCATTGGTCTTTCAATATTGATGCATATTCAAATTGGTGGCTTGGATTTGGGTTGTTTATGTCCTAAGTAACAAGATTTTTTGAGTTTTTCTCTTCATGTAGAAGGGATGAGATGTTGTTACTAGGTATAGTCATGGTGGATGATTGCAGTTGACAATTTTATGTTGATGGGTTGGAAACTTTGAGAGTTAGTTTCTTGGTTCATGGATGTGATTATGGTGTCATGGATTTTGTCATGACATTATTTGATATACATCTACAACCTTAATGTTTATTGGTTTGGATTCCTAATTTTATGGTGGTGGTATATCTTCTTTGGTTGAGGATCATGGTTATTCAATTTCTTTTGAGGAGCTCATGATGTGTACTTTGAGTTCATTGATAGTTTGATACATTGGTTGATTCTCATGGTTAGAGGAAGCTTTTTCATCATGATGTCATGGACAACTTGGATACATAGTTTAGTGGGAGCTTATGATAGTGATGAGGTGGTAGTGCAGGATTGGTTCCTAGTTTATATTTTATCTTCTTGGCTTGGAGATCTCAGTTTCACTTGGTGCTGATACTTTAATTGTGTGTATACTTGGAGAATCTTCATGTAGGAGATGTATTTTATTATGTTTTGGGTGACTTGGTACCATGTGTTAGCCCCTTTCTCAAATAGTGGCAATTTTTTCATTCTATGTTGAAAATTTCATTTTTTATTTAACAGGGTTGTGATTATAGTTTCAAATCTTACTAAGCCCTAGCAGAATTTCCTTTTTGTCTTTTTCTTAACCTTAGGCCATGTGAATGAATTTTTTCTCATTAATTAAAGTTATTATCCTATACCATGCTACAATGGAGGATTAACGAAGTATTGTGGGCAAGTATGATGGCCTTTTATGATCTCACAATAGGTATTGTATCGTGTTATTGTCGACCTTTTCCTTTCCTTTCTTGATCTTGTGTTAACCTTTGTATCATAGTATCATGTCATGTTTTGTTTTGTTAATAAAGGGGCCTTTTCCAATTTTATGATAAAGGTTTGTTCATGGCATTAGGATTAGTGATCAAGGGTATTTACAACCCTACAATAAAGGCTTCATCGTCAAATCGTAAAGAAAATGATGGGGTGCGAAGATATTACATAACCTATCACGTGATCAGAGGGTGCTATTCAAAGAGTTGAGATGCTACGACATAAGCTTTATTGTATGATCATATCAAGGATTAGGGCATGTTAAGATAGTGTGACACCCTATTATCATAAGATTGTAAATGTCATAAGGCAAAAGCATGTCACTGGTGGTTAGGATAGATTGCAGTTTTCAGACAAGTAGAGCCAACGTACGTATGCTAGATGGATTCTTGGTCAACATGGGTGGGACCAAAAAATTATAGAATGGACAATAGATTATGTTCTTCGATCTCACAATGGATCTTTCATTGTGAGATCTCAAGGTTTTGAAATGGGATTTTTTTATGTTGCGACTAGGGTTTATCGTAGGGTCACACCAAAGAAAAAATAAATCGATAATGTAATGATGTAATGTTCTCAAGCAAACTATAACATCATAGAAGGAAATATGAAGGGTTGCAATCTTACAAAGTGGGAAGCCCAACTGCAATCATATGATTGTAGAGCATATAAAGATAACTTATGATGCTCCAAAACCACCTGTCATGAGATCGTAAAGAAAGATGGAGTAAGATATCGATGCTATGACATTAATGGGTATTGTATGATCATAAAGGGTTGTGCCACTTTTTTTGATTGATTGATATGATTTTCAAAGGAGTATTGTGGGTTAGAGAACCATTGATACAATGTTACGATGCAATGAAGGGTCTTTTTAGTCACCCTATCATAATATCATAGAATCTACTCTTTGTAGCAAATATAATGATGAGAAAAGAAGTATGGGCTTTCCAGCCAATCAATTTTAAATTAATGGTGATACTCCCTAAAATTGACAGAATTGATTGAGATCATTCTTGCACATGTAAAATCAATGCAGCTTAACATTCCTCTGAGCATATCGACTTATAAGATTTTCCATTTCCATTATCATTGTTCGTCATTCACAAAATCAGATTTTAAGCTCATCCTATGTTGTCTATGTCTACTGCATTATTGTTCCTAAGACTTGTAAGAGAAATTTTTTTCACAAGTGTAGATAATTTAGTTGCAAATTAAAAAATGTCAGACTAGGAGGTAGAAGAAATCCTAGCCTCTGAGGTGGCAGTATCAGAGACATCAACCTCGAAGGGAGGTAAAACTAGATAGAAGAAGCCTAGCCATTTTCCAGAAGAGTGGATAAAGTTGTTTCTAAGATCCACCAACACAAACTCTGTAGATGATCATGTCTTTTTTGACCCTTATGCTAATTGTAGAGATGCTAGATGCCTTGGTACCACTGGTTCTAAGCTATTTTACATTTTCTACTACAACTGGGATAAGAAGGTTCTTGTTTGTAATCCTTGAAAGAAAAACTTGGCCAAGCTAATTTTCCCAGAGGTATTCATTGATGTGGACCTAATGAAAGCCCTGTTTAGATGCTATAATCCTACCACCAAGTCTTTTCATAGGAATGATGGAACTATTCTATACACCTTGGATAGATAATCTTTTATTGAGGCTTTTGGGTTAACTGGAGCAATGGGTCAGCCTCTAGATTTAAAGGACTTGCAAAGGAGGTTTGAGGAAAATCCTAATGCTTTCAATGGAGCTTCATTACTACAACATATTCTTGGTGAATTGAAGAAGGTGGGTGACCACCCAAAGAAGATACAAAAGAAGATGCCCATGGACAAATTGAAAAGTTATTTTGTCAAAACCATATATGGTGTGCACAAGGTTATAGGAAAGGATGGGTCTGATGAGGTCTGGGGGGTTGAATACGTAATCGCTAGAGATGTACAAGATGCCTACCATGCCTGTGAAGATGACTATGTCACCCATATACTGGATATAATGAAGGATAATATTATGAGGGAAAAGCTTAGAGAAATGAGGGAATTCACTTTCCCATATTAATCTCTACTAATGCATTTAATTATCTATAGGAATGTGGGATATATCAGCCCTGATTTCATTGATCAAACTACTGACCTAAATGGAGAATTTCTAGTTCAACTATGGACACAAGTATGAGATAACTCAGGGTGGGGGCCCTAGCTTGGTTGGCTAAATCTTCCCTGTTGTAGGGGGTTGGTCACAGGTTCTAGTCTCCCCCGTCCTCATGGTACCAGTGGGCGTGTCGTGCTAGTGCTACCAATCACGTTAAAAAGTTTACAAGGCACACTACAGTTTATAGGGGGCCATGTTGCACCGATTCCTGCAGTCTAAAATTTTTTTTTAAAAAAGTATGGGATAACTCTTATCACTTTTCTAACTCTGTGTCATTTTTTAATAATTTCAGTACTGTCATAATGAAAATATTGGACCTGGGATACTTTAGGGCTCCTAAAATTTTGAAATATCTCTTAAGACCATCCCTATTGCTTGAGGGAAATAAATTAGATCACAATTGGGGGGATATCTTCTTGTTTCCTATTTTTTCTCTGATGAGAGTCTATGGTTGTAGTTTATTCCTCCTAGATTAGGGATAATTGAATTTATTTGGCAATTGTTCATGGTTAACAGGGAGTACTTAGGCCCTAAGGTACATAGGGGAACCTTTTTATGTAGATGTTTTAAAATTGGTGATTTCACTATTGGTAAAGAAGCCTTAGAGCGTGTTCATTCCTTTTTGCACCATTACAATTTGTGTACTGGCCCATATAGAATGTATAATTATGAGGGATGGATGAGGGCCACTTTGAAGGAAATGAGAAACTATATGTTGTCCAATTCCAAGGAATTAGCCCATGAAGAAAACATCCCCAATATAGTAGAAAAAGGGGAAACTGTAGATAAACTTGCAAAATTAGATGATGTACTGATGGTAGAGAAGGAATTAAAAAGAATTGATCCCTAGTTCCCAAGATTCTACATGGATATCCCCTACCCATAGAGAATCAAGAAGATGGTCATGAACCATGGTGAGATAATGGCTAAATTGCCAGAAGGCCCAATGGAAGAGGAGGAAAGAGTATGCCCTGATAGCCCTGAGCTTGATATAGCCCTTGAGGTAGAAGAGGAAGAGGCACCTCAAGCATCCTAGATGGAAAAGGGATATAAAAGATAGAAAATTATGCAGATCCCTCCTTAGGTTAGGCAAAGAACTTTGCAGATTCTACCAGGGAGCAGTTAGTATTTTTCTAACATGAGACAGAACTATCTCTAGACTAGGGCTGATGCAGCAAAAAACAATTTGACAGATCTTGAGCTAGCAACGGTAAGATTAGATGATAGGATTATTCAAGCTCAACAATTCATGGAGGATGATGAATTCATCAAATCCAATGAATTTAAAAGTTTTTTTTATATAAAATCAAACAAAGTGATGAACAGAGGATGGAATTAATAGAGGAAGCTAGGGATCTTTTATAGAGAAGTGGCATGCTTTTAGTACCAGGTTGGGACTTGGAGTGAGCTTTTATGTTTGATCAAATCAAAAGATAGGAGAATGCCATCTCTTATGAAGCAATTGGTTTTGATGGTTTGAAAAGGGACACTGGTTTCAACATTGACACCAAGTCCTTAGTAGTTTGCAGTATGGTCCCTGCTTCTAATAAACCAAAGTTGATGGATGTGTAGAGCATAGAGCAGGGCAATATGATAATTTGGACACTACAAGGCACCTCTGGCTTGAAGATATCCAAGGCATTGAAGCATTTTTCATTTATGAATGAAGCTAAGGTAGAAGAAATAGAGACAAGGTTGTCCCAGGCTATACATGATCATATTGATGTCAGAAAGCTATCCTTCAAAGAGTAGTTAGCATAGGTAGAGCAGAGAGTGGCTTTAGCTTAGGAGGAGGAGCAACGAACTTCAGTGCTAGTTAAGGATATTGCTAAGCCTTTGGTGTAGACTAAGGATGTAGAGGAAGATGAGTCCTCACAACCAAGAAGGATGAGTGTTGACACTCAGTTAGTCCAATAGGGTGGTGATTTAAGGATGGGGATCCTTAGAGCTATGACTAGCCATAGGATTGATATTTTGAAGAACCTCTCACAACAGGCTCATAACTCTTTTGTTTCTTTACAAGGTGCTGAGCAATTTTGCAATGAAGCACTCTCATGGTCAACACCTACTTTTAGCCTTTGGGGCCCTTACATGAAATTTTTGGATAGGTTAATTATGTTGATGGCTAAAAAGCCAAATTTACTAGACAAGATTTTCACAGTAAAGGAAAGCCTAGAAATGGTGAAAGAACTAAGTGGCTTCTTCTCTGGTAAGTTGTAGGTTATACAAGGCAAGTTGAAGACACTGTCAGATGGCATGGAACCTTGTATACCCTTAATTTTGGATAATACCAGTAGAGTGAGAAACTGGTAGGAGTGGTCAACATCTTTTGAAGACATCTTGACCCATGGCACTACATCAACTATTTTTTAGGATACTTCTGATTCCCCTTTTCATTCTTTGATTGATTCTCTCTTCAGTGCAGAGATAAATTTGAATAAATTTATTGTTGATTCTAAAGCAATTATGGATGCCAGGTGGACCAAGGCCACTCAAGATCTACAAGAGGTAAATAATACTAACTAGCCCACCAAGAGAGAGATTTATGTCTGGGAAGCAGTAGGTGAAATAAAAGCTCTGCCAGTTGGAAGTAGCTAGGATTTTTTTGTGCATCCGAGTAGTGAAGTACAAAGGGGAGAAAAAATCAAGGATTCAACATTAATGTTTTTCTACTTCCCCAGCTACTTGTCTTTTGGTTGATATTTTTGGAAGAATGTTCTCTATATTTATTGAGTGCATCTTCCAAAAGTTTTTGTTTTCCATTAAAACTTTGACATCTATCCTCCTCTCATCTGTAGCTTGTTGTAATCCTTTATATGGATTCCCAAGATGAGAAGTAGAGGTTGGTTGTTTGCAGAGTTTTTATATATGTCATGTATTATTTTGCAGTCTATCCACTTTTTGTTCTATAATGACTTGAATGAGCTTGCATATATACTTACTTGAATATAAGAAGGAATATTAAGGACCAATGGTTTTATCTCTATGTCATACAATGAGTTTTATTTGTAGTGTTAAGATTTAAATTGAAGGATTTTATCCTTAACAATCATTATCTTTATATTTTTGTCTCCTTTCTATATGTTTGTAGCTTTGGGATTGAATAGACAAGTTTCTCTTCAATTTAATGCAATCCAAAAGGTTGTATATCTTTTATTGATTGCTACTAATTCAAAGAATTAGGGAAGTTTCTTTCCATAATTGATAAGGCTTAAGGTTTATGGAATGTATGAGAATCAAAATGAAACTAAAAGTTTAATGTTGACACTTTCAATCACAAGTTGATTAAAAAGGTCTACTAATCTTTGACTCTATATCCATTGGATAAGACACTGGTCTATTCTAAAGTTCAAAAGTACATGGTTGGTTCACCTTTATATAACAATCACAACAACAAATCAACTTATTTTCATCTATTGAAGAGATAAAAATGTTGGTCATGGCTTGTTTGTTATGCTTTCTTCAAGTTGTAATTATCTATTGCAATTGGAAGTTTTTTAGCAAATCATAGAAGATATTGACCATTTCTTCTATAGGGGATAGTCTTGCATAGAAAATTATCAAGTTGATCAAACAGATCCCTTAGGTTTTCCCGCCTTGCCTTAGCAAAGCCTAAAGTGAAGTGAGTCCTGTTGATTCTATTAATTGGTCCAGAATTGAGATTTAGCCTTGTTGAATATAGGATTTAGCTCATCCTCAGGCATGTCCTTGGTCTTTGTTTCTTGGTATCAAGTTTAAATCCACTTGATATGTTCTTTACTAGAAAGAACTCCAACAAAATGGCAACTCTACTAGGGAGTTAACAAGCGGTTACTATCAAGCTATTTTATAAAATATCTAGGTCATGTATATTGTATTTTTTCCTAGTTTTATCTCATATTTCCCAATATTGGGTGGCGACTCAAGTCAAGGTTTTGTAACCAGTGCTAAAATTTTTAAGAAAATACTATAGAAATGACTGAGAAAAGAAAAAATGCATGCACTTTTACCAAGAATCATCCTGAGATCCCATTGTTAGCAAAATCACCTCCTGGGATAAGAAGGAATCAAAATAAGAAAAAACCTAATTTCAATTCTACGTGGGTCCCTAGAAGTAATTTGTTAGCCTAGTCATTATATCATCCCATTAAAGAGAAGGAACTTTCCCCTAAAAGCACTAAGTCAGAAGGAGTTGCACTCTTGGGAGAAACTTTCTCAACCCTACCAGAGGTTTTCCAAGATAAAAGTATGTCCCTTGTGGTCAATTTTTTGCATAGATCAAAAATAATAAATGAGATAAATCATAGTTGGGGTTTTAGGGAAAATATGGAAATGGATTTTAGTCCTAGACAAGAACCGCATGTAGCAAATCTTATAGATTTTGACCTAGTTGATTCTGAGGCTACTACTACAGATCATGAAGAATTATTTCCATAGCTTGCCCTTCTTAGAAGGAAATTTGCAGAGGAGGAAGCTAGACACCTATGCTTAGAAAAAGATAAAGAAAAGATTATCATGAATACTATCATTGAAAGAGATAACTTGCTTAGGAGAATGACTTCATTGCAAGAACAAAATAAGAGGTTGGACGAGAGGTCTTCTAATCTACACTCTGATATCTTTGGGGATATGGATATTTTGAGAACTGATATTCAAAAATAGGAACAACTTCTTAGAAAGAGTCAGGATCTTGTTGTTGCACAAGTTCAACCTTAAAGGTCTTTGGAGACTACAGTCGAGGAGCTGCAAAGGAGAGATTTGGACAAGGGTAAATAGAAAGTTGTTGGAGTACAAATTAGTGAGCCACATCTCCCTAGTAAGTCCATTCCATTGGTTATGTCAAAACTTGACCTAGATTTGGAAAAATCAAGAAAATAAAGGGAGGATTTGACTAAGGAACTAGAGAAAATAGAAAACAAAGCCCAAGCTACTGAAGCTAGAAGAAAAATCATTTTCATCAAGTCAAACTCTACTCTAATAGTTCAACCTAGTCAGCCTGCACAAGTTTTACCCTTTGCACCTGGTACTAGTACTTTTACAATAGGTCAAAGCGCACCACTCTTACCCCCTTTTACAACTCTTGCTACTACTAGTTAGTTTCCCCTTCTCCAGCTTCCCCATCAAACTCAAATCCCTTTCCAAAATCAAGCTAGTGGAGCAAGTTCCTTAGCTATTCAAAGAAAACCAATTTATATGGAAAGATATAATTAGATATCCTTCTTGGGAATCCCTAGTTTATCTCATCCTGTTCCAAATGATCTTAGGGAAAAAGTTACTAAGCATGCTAGAAATAATGTTGTTATGGGTGAATAACATCTCAGAAAGTTCATTGATATGCTAAATGATTATGAGGTTGAACATGAAGATGTAGTGATGAAGCTTTTTGTTCACTTACTAATTGAAGATGCTAGAGACTAGTACTGTCTAATGATAGTATCAACTCATGGAGTGATCTTGAGACTCTTTTTAAAGAACAATATCATGACAAAAAAAATGCTAGTTTTATGTTGAATGATTTCAACAATATCAAGAAAAATCCAAATGAATTAGCCTTTGAATTCAATGTTAGATTCCAAAAAGGTATGTACAAACTTTTTCAAGTAATGAGATTGAATGAAGATGTGTGTCTTAATACTTACTTCAACTCTTTTGATAGTAAGATGGCCTATGTCCTTAGGGATAAAGATCCAAAAAAGCTAAGAGATGCTTATACAATGGTTGTTAATATTGAAAATAATAGGAGAGTTGTAGGAAAGCTTGGGAAAAGGGATGACCCTAAATTATTTAATTCTAGAGGAAGGAGAGAAAATGACAAACCTGTTTCAGGAAAGAAACCTAAAGATGATCAAATGGGATAGGTTTTTAATTTGTTAAAATAATTAAATTCCCCAATTCCCTTAGACAACAAACCAAATATCCTAGAGAGGGCTCCTTTGAATAATAATTTTCATAAGCAGCCTAGAATGTAAAATTATCCCTACACTACTCAATGAAAAGATGGAAAGCCAGTTCCTAATCCTACACAGGGAAACATGGGTAAAGGGATACCAGACCCTTTACAGAGAAAATCACTGAATATGAATGATGACATCCCCTAGTGTCATATATATCAATCACCACATTCCCCTAATTTTTGTGCTATTGCTCAGTCTTTTTGTGATAACCAGCAGTTGCAGAATGATGAAGACATAAATAATGAGGATCAAGAAGATGTTACTTGCAATATGATCCATCTTTGTGATAGCGATGGGGGGTCATGTGTTAATGAGCCTAACTCAGATGATAAAGACCAAGATAAAAATGTTGTATGTAACACCCTAGTGGCTACTAATCTCATTAGCCTGAAGAAGCCTTCCATTCAGGACATTGATAGAATCACTTCTGAGTTAGTGGCACAAGTCTAGAGTACATATAATCTGAGGAATAGGATTGTAGATGGTACCCCTCCTAAGTCATATGGCATTATCATTAAAGAAAATACAAAAAAAGTTGCTCATGAAAATAAAAATAATTCCCTAGAGATTCCTAAGATTAAGGAAAATAGGAATAAGAGATGGGAACTGAAGAAGAAGGTGCATTTCCAAAATGAGGAGGTTAGTAAGCCGACTAACCTAGAAAAAGAGATAAGCTCTAATATTGTGAAGCAAAAGAATTTATCTATTATCTAAGCTCCTACACCTTTAGATGCTAATATGAAGAATACTACTTATGATCCAATTGATATGGTCTCATGATATCACAAATCACTGTTAAGGTCCCTTTAGTAGAAATGTTTAGGATAGAGGAACATAAAAGAAAAGCTTTGTCTTGGTTGGGGGGGATACTAGACAAAGAGGTGGATACACAAGCACTAGCTAGTACATCAAAAATTTCACTAATTGAGAAAGAAAGGGAAGAAGTTGGAGTCATGTCCCAGATACCCAGATGTATCTAGGAAACTCATTGGTTGCATACTTGCAAGATATTGATCCTTTTTTCTTAAGCTTGATCATAAAAGGTAGGACACTAAAGAATTGCATGATTGACTCGAGTGCTTCAAATAATATAATGTCTTTCAAAGTTATGCAGGCCCTTGGTTTAGGATTTGATACTAGATAGGGTAGGTGCATGGCAATGGATGCTAGGGAAGTACTTGTTATAGGTACTATCAATGCTTTACCCTTCAGAATAGCTACATATCCTCATGAAGAATTAACCATGTCTCTCCTAGTGTTGGATATCCCTCCTCACTATGGGATATTGCTTTCCAAGAAATGGAGTGCTACAATGGGAGGTAGTTTGCAATGTGATTTGTCATATGCTACTTTCTAGGTAGGGGAAAAGGCTAGCAAGGTTAACAACGAGCCTAAAGTGACTCATATCTTTGAGGAAAATATTGACAAAGATACAACTTATTTTATAGACACAAATGTGAATGCATTTAGAGCTAAGTTGATAATCCAAGAAGTGGAAAAGTTGCCTACCTTAATATGAACAAGAGGTCGCATGTTGTTTAGATTCACCAAATCTTTGGAGCATGTATTTTGATGGAGCAAGCTCAAAGGAAGGATCAAGAGCTAGAACTGTATTTGTTTCCCCAAAGAAGAACACATTCAGGTATTCCTTTTCTCTAAATTTTACATGTACCAATAATGTTGCAAAATATGAGGCTCTATTGCTAGGATTGAAAGTTGCAGCACATCATGGAATCAAAAAAATAGATGTTATTGGAGATTCTGAGTTAATTATCTCCCAAGTTAGGGGTATTTATGTGTCAAAAAATAAAAAACTAAAGTAATATAGGAATGTTGTATGGGACATGATTGAGTCTTTTGATTCTTTTGGGATAATATGGAAAGATAGAAGTAACAATAAGATGGAAGATCTTTTGGAAAATGTGGCCATAAAACCTGATGATATATCATTTGTTGGTGTATCCACCATTGAGGTACAAAATAGACCTTTGATCCTTGATAATGTATGTAGTTGGCAAGTTTTTGAGGATGACAGAGATATCCTAAATTTTCTACTCAATGAAGATAAGTGTTATGGACAAGAGCTTGATTGCAATGCATGGGTAGAAATAGTTGATGGGAAAGAAACAATTTTTGGACAAGAGATTTTGCAATTAAAAAATAACAAGGTACCAAAAGGTCTGGTTATATTGGAAAGTGCTTTTGACAATCAGGATAGGATAGTCTCAAATGCAAAAAATGATAAACCATAGGAATTAGAGGAGATTAATTTAGGTATAGTTGATTCCCCAAAAATGGTGTACATTGGAAAAAATTTAAACCTTGACATTAGAAAGTCCTTGATAAATTTATTAAGAAAATTTAGACATGTGTTTGCATGGTCTTATGATGATCTCAAGGCTTATAGACAAGATTTTTTCCAACATGTTATACCACTTAAGGAAGATGCAAAACCCTTTAGGCAGAAGAAAAGACCTATGAACCCTACTTTAGCCCCTAAGATGCAGGAAGAATTATTGAAACTTAGGGATGGAGGAATAATTAAACCAATTAGACATTCCTCTTGGGTATGTAACCTAGTTCCTGTTAGAAAAAAGAATGGTGACATCATGCTTTGTGTTGATTTTAGAAATCTAAATATTGTATCTTTGAAGGACAATTATGGATTGCCCAATATGGAGGCCATGCTTCAACAAGTGACCAGTTTAGAATTGATGTCCATGATGGATGGTTTTTCAGGTTATAACCAGGTTTTAGTTAATGAAAAGGAGCAATTCAAGACAGCCTTCACCACCCCTTGGGGAACATATGTGTATTTAAGGATGCCATTTGGCCTCATAAATGTAGGGGAAACTTTCCAAAGAGCCATGGATGTGGGTTTCAAAGAAAACATTGACAACTTCATGGTAGTTTATCAAGATGATTTGATTGCATATTCTAGAAAAGCTCAGGATCATTACAGGCATCTTGAAAAGATTTTTCTCAAAGCTCTTGAATATGGGGTATCTTTAAACCCAAGAAAATGTACCTTTGGGGTCACAGAGGGGAAACTTTTAGGTCATATAGTTTCAAAGGAAGGGGTTAAGACTGATCCTAAGAGGGTAGCAGCAATTGACAAGGTCCAAAAGCCAAAAAAAATTAAAGGTATACAGTCTTTCTTTGGACAAGTTAACTTCTTGAGAAGATTTGTGACTAATTTTTTTGAAGCCAGTAGACAAATCTCAAAAATTCTCAAGAAAGGTGCTACAATAAATTGGGAGGGTGAGCCTTATATTACTTTCCAAGAAATTAAAAGTGCTATTAAGAATGCTCCAGTGCTATGCATATCTTTTCTTTTGCATCTTTTCATACAATTGCAGCAGTTTTACTTCAGAAAAATGAAAATAGACATGAACAACCTATAGCATTTTTTAGTAAATCCCTACAACCTACAGAATTGAAATATGATATTAGTGAGAAATAGGCATATGCTCTTGTCAAAGCTATCAAGGATTTAGGTGTTATCTTGTAGGGGTTGTTGTCATAGCTTTTGTGCCAAATGTAGCAGTGAAGGATATTTTCTCTCAACAAGAGGTATCTAGTAGAAGGTGCAGATGGATTAATAGAATCCAAGAATTCAATATAGATATCCAAATTACTAAGCTAGTAAGAGGTCAGGGATTGGCAAAGCTCATGGCAAAAGAAAATTTGGATGCCAATCAAATCAATGCTGAAGATCAGGATCTCAGTCTAGCACATGTAACATGAAGTGTTGTGATTGGTATAAAGATATAATATATTACCTACAGCACATGCAATCTCCACCTCACCTAGAATAAAATGAAAAGAGAACTATAAAACTGCATTTAGTTAGGTATATTATTGTGAATGGAATGTTATGGTGGAGAAATTTTGAAGGTATATTATTCAAATGCATTGATCAACAGAAGTCTAAAAAAATATTAAATGAGATGCATTTAGGTATATGTGGAGGACATTATATGGCCAAGACTATAGCCCATAAGGTCATGAGGGTAGGTTTTTGGTGGCCTAATTTGTTTAAGGATGCCCAAGTTCTAGTAAGAAAGTGTGATTCACACTAGAGGTTTGCAAGAAAGCTAAAATTTTTAGGAAATACACCTTTGAAATCAGTTGAGGTTCAGGCACCTTTCCAACAATGGCACATGGATTTTGTAGGTGAGATCTCACCTAGCTCCAGTAGTGGTTTCTCTTGGATATTAGTTACAACTGATTATTTCACAAAATAGGTCGAAGCAATCCCTAATGATATCCTAGCATCATTATTTTGTTGTTATATTGACAGTTTGGTTGCCTTTTTAGCTGGGTTTTTAGTGGCAGATTAGATATTCTTCTAGGAGGGTTTTTATCATTTTTGGAGATATTTTCTTAAGTGTGTTGGAATAATAATGAGATTTGATATGGATTTTTAGTTTAGGAGAGAGGAGAGAGGATTTTCCTCAATGGAGACCAAGAATGAAGGTGACACATCACATAATCAGATTAGATCCGACCCATCTCCATTCTTCTACTTATTCTTGTTCTTTCTTATTTTTTAGGTTCAGTTCCAACTTGTTGGAAAATTCTTGTAGCTTGTGTTTCCACCATTTCTTCAGTATTTTTCTTCTCTTGAATAGTAAATTTATCTTTCATTGAGAAAATAATGAAGTGATAGTTATAGTCCTAGTCTACTATGTGTTGTTTTGAGTTATCTCATGTATCTTAATGTATTTGGTTTTTAAAGAAATGAATACAAAGCAACAATTAGAATATTTTCATTTTGAATCTTGTCTCTTGTCTTTGAATTGTGCAATTTTCTATATTTTTTGGGTAAAGAACAAAGATCACAATCACAACTTATTTTGAGTTGCATGCCATGGTGTGTTTTGCTATTGATTCAAAGAATTAAGTAAATGCTTAGCATCTTTGATAGGATTGCATATCTTTTGAGGGATTTTGATGATTAGAGGATTCATTTTGAAAGGTGATGTCTCATTTACAAAGTAAATAGATTGATCATAAGGATCATTGAGTATTTATTAACTTATGTAACACCGAATAGATAGGACACTAATTACTACTATAGGACCTACATTTTTGTTTTTGTTTGATGCATAGTTCTTGCTGAAATATTTTATCAAAGTAACGATTTATGTTTTTTTTTTTTAAGAGTGGAATGGAAGACCCCCACTTAGCTTGTGAGTTTCTAGTGTGTGTGATTAGCTACTACACATTTAGTTTGATACATAAGTGTAGAATATTAAAGAGTCATATCTTCTTAGTTTGGATTCTAGAACATTTTTTAGTACTGGTTATGTTTGTGAGAATCCAAGGTCTACCCACCTAGATTATGTAGAGCCTAAAGAGTAGAATGAATTATTGCCTTGTTAGCTAACCTAAGTTCTATTCAAATGCATCCCTTATAGGAACTATCTACCCTTAGATGTATTTTGTTTTAGCTTTCATATTTATTTAAACATTGTTAAATCAAGAGCCAACACTTCCTTAATAGTAACACATCCTATTTCATCATTCTCATTATCACTTTCACTAAATAATTCTTCTAGTTTATAATTAAATTCTTCTTCATCAAAAAAAAGGAAATCCTTAGGCATTCTTGATTTGTAAGGCTTCTTAAATTATTTTCCTCTCTTGGGACATTTAGAAGAATAATGACCATATTCATTACAAGTCCAATACTTAAAGATTTTGTTACCTTTAGGCTCTCTATATAGGAATGGAAAATCCTTCCTCAATCTTCTTGTCTTCATCCACTTTAGTTCAGCTAATACTAACATAATCTCCACTTGTACTTGCACTCCTTATCGACATAGTTTAACACTTATTGCATTGAGAGTAGTTTAAACTCTAGGAAATTCTCCACTCTATCTCATCCACATCTCAGCTAACTACAATATCCCAAAAATATTATCTCTTATAAAATTAGATATGTAGGAGATAACTTATTCAATCATATGTTCTATTTGTTTGTATGTAGGTGTCAAATTCTTTAATATCTTCCATATAACTTCAACTTTTGATTTCTCTCCACCACGAGTCTTAATTCCTATAATGGTCTCGAATATTCTACCAAAAATAACTTCATACAAATTCATCTTCCATCATGTCAACATCTTTAAATAAGCATTTCCAATTCTATGATATAACCTTCTTAGCATGTTTGCCAACTTCAAATTTACTTTCTAAAGATTTTACCTGACCAAATTCAATTTCAAAAAAATTTTATAATAGTACTTCTCTAGCAAGCATATTGTATATGAATGTGTTTTTTTTCTTTCATTACAACCTTCAAGCATGTCTTCTTTAATTACATCCTTATAATTTTTAGTAATCAATCTTTCAAACTCTCATATTTAACTCCATCAAACTTTGAAATTTCTTTCCTGAAGTGTTGCATAGACCTCCTTAAGCTATTAAAATTTTCCTTTAAGGACCTAATTCTATAATACAAATTGTTAGAAATTAAATTCCACCAAGATAAATGAGATGGAGGGGTGAATTAGTTATCCAATTAAAACAACTCTCAATATAATTCTAAAACATGTAAATAGTAGATGCAGCAACCATAGAAAGATAACCATACATAATAACACCAGATTTGTTAAATAGGGAAAACCTTGACCAGAAAAAAAAACTTGGTTGGGATGGTGCCAAAAAGATGATGTACTAATATAAATTTTCCTTGTGAAAGGATGGACCCTTTTGAGAGTCAATGAAATACAATTAATACATATGATTCCATATTAGGAGACTTTGCATCCCTATTAGGAGATTCCAACCTTATTAGGAGTTGTGCCAACCCTATTAGGAGTTGTCACAACCTTGTTAGGATTTTAAAGAAAGAAAAATTGACCCATTGTCCAAATAAATTCAGCACTATCCTCATGGAATAATAAAAGTGTACATCAACAACTATCCAACATTAACTTTTTCACCAAATATTGTTCCTTGTAAGCTCACCCTACCTCAACTGCACCAATCCCTTTTTTGATCTAAAAGATATTCACATGTAAGCTCACAAAATACATAAACATAGATATGACCACATATTACACTTTACATCTAAGGAAATTTCCTTATTAGAAATAAATAATACTAAGAGGGGGCTGAATCAGTAATCTACAAACTTTTTCCCACAACTAAACCTTGTTAATTACTTTATAACTTGCATATGTGATCAGAAATGATTTGACATTTAAATAAATGAGCTTTTAATTAATACTTAATTGACTTCAATGACCTTTCAATTTTTGGTTTCCCATTCAACTTATAATAGGAATGTAAATCTAATAACTTTTTAGCTTCCTTGAAGATGTATAAAGGGGTTCAATTTGAATCTATGATTAGAAGGATATGGACATACATCTTGAGTGTTGAGATTGCTATTTGTACTAGATCTTGTATATGGAATTTGTGGGCATATGTCTCATCCATAGGATTGCCCACCTCCTATGGATTTCATTGGTATACATCTCATTCATGGGATATCCCAACATTTATGAGCTTGGACACACAACTCCTCCATGAGTTTGTCCAAATTTAATTGATTTGTAGGCATACATCTCACTTACAAGATTGTCAACAATTGTATGACATTTAATTTAATATTATGAATAAATTAAATTCTTGGTATTTTTTATTATGTGCTTCCAATACCACTATTTCTTCCTTTTGTATTGTCCTCTGAATTAACAAAATGATTCAAATTAGTGGTATTAGAGCCTTGCTTCATCTTCCAAATTTATGTGCTTGTCTATGTTTGATACACAGACTTTAAGTTGTACAACCTTCAGAGTATATGTTGTTCAAGTAAGGTCATACTTGGAAATATGCCAACCACAGAAAATATGTAGAACATAGTAGATTCCATCTCTCAACTTGGAACCATACAAGATGCTATAGAGTTATTTGACAAGAAAACTATGGTTTGATAGCATGAAAGCACTGCTCAAAGCCATGCTTATCTAACATTGAGAAATATGTCTACTGGCATCATGTCCTTGTGATATCATGTCACTACATACCATATGCATCCCTACAAGGCCTCCAACCTATCAATCTCATGAACCTCAATGTCAATTAGACAAACTATAGTTGGGTCCTTTTTGGCACCCTCTACATTGACCCCTTAAAAATTGTTGATGTCATGATCATGCTCATGGACTACCAAGGCCTTGTTGTTAGAGTTAGCATCAAAAATATATGCACCTCTATTGCCACCCCTGCAACACTCAAAGAAAAATACCCCAATGGAGCCAAAGTGGCCATCAAGAAGCCCTACTTAAAGTAAGCCCTTTATGGAGGCCTTGCTATAAGAGTGAATAACCCTATAAATCTAATAATGGTGATAGAAGAAACATCAGTCAATAGTAAGGGTGAGATGAATTTGGAGGAGGAATGCAACAAGGGAAACAAGTGCTTCTGTAGCCAAAATTGGTATGGCATAGTGACCCACTACACCAACTACATCCATGCATCAAATGACAGTGAAGTGGCCAAATAGATGTGGTTGTTGGCTTATTCCAATAGGGTCGAGATGTACCTATAGATAGGAAAGTTTGAGTGGGCTTTGGAGGACTCAAACTAGGGCCTTCAAATTGAACCAAATCATTTGAAAGCCATATTCCAAAAAGGCCAAGCTCTGGACAGCCTCAAACACTACACCCAAGCATGCTAGGTTCTATAAGAAGTACTCCAGGTTAGCCCCATCCAAGAATATAATGATGTCACTTTGTGCTAGTAGAGGGCTTCTTGTGCTTGGAGCCACTAGGGGGAGTACAATATTTTGGGCTTCTTTCTCAGAATGGAACCACCTTGGGAGGTTGGGGACTTCATTGGCAATGTGGAAAAAGGAAGATGAGGGAATCTGTGTATATTCTAAAATGACTATACAAGTTTTAAAGCTCATATTTTCAGAGGTTTTATAATATAGGGATGATAAAGAAGATATATGTCATGTAATGAAATATATTATTCATTTAACAAGAGTATTTTGTGGCAAGTTGTCATAATCTTTCAATATTTTGATTCGATGTACTCAGGAGAACTTTCAAATCTAAATAGAAGAATTATTATGTGTTGGGCACATTGTTACTTTATTTGGAAGATGATGGGGAAATGAGGCCCATTGCCCCATAAAAAGGAGGAATAATCATAAATGATTTGACATTTCAATAAATGAGATTTTAACTAATACTTAATCAACTTCAATGACCTTTCAATTTTTGGTTGTCCATTCAACTTCTAATAGGAACATAAATCCATTAACTTTTTAGCTTCCTTCAAGATGTATAAAGGGGTTCAATTTGAATCGAAGATTAGAAGGATATGGGCATACATCTCGATTGTTGAGATTGTCATTTTGTACCAGATCTTGTATATGGAGTTTGTGGGCATACATCTCATTGAAAGGATAGCCCAAATTTTATGAGCTCAAACACACAACTCATCCACAAGTTTGTCCAAATTTGATTGATTTGTAGGCATACATCTCACTTACAAGATTCTCCATGATTGTATTAAATTTTATTTAATACTATGAATAAATTTAATTCTTGATAATTTTTATTATATGTTTACAATACCATTATTTCTTCCTTTGGTATTGTCCTCTATATTGACAAAATGATTCAGTTGAATATGAAAGTAAACCAACAATGTTGAATAGTAAATATAACCATGCATAAAGAGAACTCATAACATCATTATTTGTTAACTAGGGAAACCCTGACCAAGGGAAAACCTTGGTGGGGATGGTACCCATAAGATGATTCACTACACAAAAGAATCATGTAAAGGATATTGACCATGTTAGGAGTCTATCAAATACATATAGTTTATCGAGTCCTTATGAGAGGACTAGACCGATTAAAAGCCTCAACTTGTTAGGAGTCACTTCAACCCTGTTAGGAGTTGGTACAAAAAATACAATGTATGCAAGAAGATCCCACTTTCCTAACATTAAATTAAACAATTTAGTTTCTTCACAAGAGTAGGTATACATACAATGTGTAGACACCTAAATTTGATTACACCGCTTTGGTAATCTAATTTAGCCATCTCTAAAGGCATCATTAATTAAATTCTTATTTAATTAATCCTTTGTCATCCCCTAGTTGATTAATTTAATTAATCATCTATAGTCCTAATTGATAAATCAAATAACCTATTATTTATCAATTAAATCCTATTCTTCTATCTAATTCCAAAAATCCTCATGTATTAAATAAATCTATTTGATAAATAAAATCTTCAAATCTAAAAACCCCTAACCTATCTCTAATCCTCCATTTAGCCTAATCCACCCCATCCACCCATACTAACCAAGCTTAGCCACTAACTCACCCACCCTCATTAATGCCATCCACTTGCACATCTCTAACATTCCTAATCTAATCCTAAACCCAAGCCTAATCCACCCCCTAATGTTGTCACATTCCTTAAACAAGTTTAAGACTTTCCTAATCCAAACCAAAGTCTCCCCTCAAAAATCCCAACCACCAAGTCATGAGTGCTCTTACAAACCATAAAAGACTCTTACAAGCTCACTCATGACTCTTACATCCATCTTCCACACTCTTCCCTCTTCCACACTCATTCCTCTTACATCCCTCTTACATACTCAACCCCACTCATCATGCCTTTAACCAACCCTTTACCCTACCCTCTCACACTCATCCTCCTTGTGACAAGTGTCACCTTCCCATTGGTGCTAAACAAGCACAATCCATGTTCTCTCCTTTGAGTGCATCCTAGCCCTCCTTAAGCCTTCATCCATCCTTGAATCTAAGCCCTCCATCCCTCTACCCCTTAGCCTATAAATTGAATCCCATCCCAAGCCATTTCAATCAACAATCTTTGAGCTAAAGTTACCATGCCCTTTTGAGATCCAAAAGCCATACCCATACCCTTATAATGCCAAATTGAGAGCTCACAAAGCTACCAATTTTCTATTATCCATCTCCACCATTGAAGCAACTTTGAGCATTTGAGCATACATCCCCAATCTACACATAGACACATCTCAAAAACAAGAGAACAAATCTCATTGAGAGAGCCTATCCATGGCTCACATTCTCATTTGAGTTTGTCTTCTCTTTGTCTCTCTTATATGTTATGTTAGTTTAATGTGTAAATGCTTTCATTAGATTAGTATTTGTAGCACATTAGATTAGTGTATACACAATGATGTCTTATTATTGTATCTCGTGCTTGCTATGATCATACATCATATTTCATATGACATATGGCTCACATATCATTTAAGATTTCATCTCAATTATTTGCATCACATTCACTTCACATTATTTCTCATCCTTCCACATCATATTTTTGCAAGATATAATCTTTGCTTATATCTCACAAACTAATGAATATCTTCTTAATCGACCTTAATTCTTTCACACGCTTGAACAGATAAAAATGACTTAGGGAAAACTTCTAGGATATTATCCCATCATGACTTAGTAATTATTTTGTCACCAAAATAATTCCTTAAGTTGTACAATCCAATTCTTTGATATGCTCTGTTATATTCTTTTAAATACCTAAACTAGTATCTTGACTATAACTTGTGTTGTACTATATGTATAGGTCTGCACACTGACATTCATCATCACCATGTTGTCATCTATCAATCCTTATCTATACATTTCCTAACTCTAACTCATTCATATGTACATGTTGTATATGTCTCTATACTATTGTAATCTATCTAACACTTAGACAATTTTCTTACTATGATTGCATAAATAAAATACTAAATACATGTTTCCATATATGAAAATACTTCATACATCTAACTAGCCATTTTGCCAATAGTCTCCCCATTTGGCATTGATGTAAACATTTATGAAAATTGGCTAACCCAAAATGATGTCATACAAACAAAATGTAACTACACAAAATTTTCCTTCAAAATAAAAAATATTTTGTTCATGTTTTGATGGATCATTACATTCCTAATCACTCCTTAAAATTTTATATAGGTAGACTCCCCCTTACATATACATACTTCTTTTTACAAACATATACAATTTTCCTTACTTATATTTCTCCCCCTTTGACATCAATGGCAAAGCTATCAAAAATTGTATGCAAAATTGTGTTTCATCTTGCTGATCAACTTGTCATTCTAGATAAATAATCTACAAAACTAAGTTCTTGTCACTCTAGACCTTTCTTCTAGTTCTCCTTAGCTATGTTAGATATGTCAATGAGTGTGGAAAGTGCATAGGATGCCACTTCTACCATGATCAAGTAAGTATAGGAAAACTTGTCATAGGAGGCCTTAGTTGTAAGACACTCCTCCAATTACCTCTATAAAATATTGATTTTAGGTAACAAAACTTATCTAAAATATAGAATCTTTTAATTACTTGTTCCTTATTACTTTCAATGCCTCTAATAGCAATGTGAATCTTCTCCACTTCAAATTCAAGACCTTCAATGCTTGTCCCAACTCGCTGCAATTTGGTAGTGAGTGTTTGAATCTCACTTATTTGTCATTTGATATTATTCTCAAAATCTGATATGTAATTGTATGATAGTGTGCACTGTCCATACAACTTCTTACCTTCATTAATATTCTTCCTCAATTCCTTGATAAATACATCTAGTGTCCTTAGATCATTTCTCACATTTATGCATACTATATCAAATAGTGATGCATCATTCTTTGCTTGTTCTTGTATCGAACCTACTTCAGACAAGGTTGGGAATTCTTCATCAAAAGATTTCACCAATTCTTTTGCCTTGGTCTACAAGTCTGGATTTGTAACAGTTGTGTGAACTATCTTCTACATCCTATTCAAGACTTCTAAAAATGTTTTATCTAAAGACTTAACTGATTTTTTTCTTTTGTAAGTAATTTACTCAAATAATTCATTAGTCCTTTCTTATCATCATCATCATTAGATATTGTTGATTTTGTTGCTACTACTAGATTTATTGTAGGAATAAGTGTAATTTCTTTCAGCTTTGCACTCTTCTTTTCTTCCTTGACCTTCTTTCTCTCTTCTTCTAATCTTTCTTTTTCTTTCTCAACTTCTTTTTTTTTCTCCTCTTCTTTCTTTAATTCTTCTTCTTCTTTCTTTTTCCTTTTATCTTCTTTTCTCTTATCTTCTTCTTCTTTATTTTCCTATTTCTTTATTTTCTCTTTCTACCTCTTCTCATCTTGATTCTTCCTTTCCTCTTCTTTCCTCTTCTCTTCTTTTTCCTATTTCTTCCTTTCTGCTTCCTTCTTTCTTTCTTCTTCCACCAATCTTTTCTTTTATGCATTCCTCTTTCTTTCTTCTTCTTCATCATCTTCATCAGAACTAGTATAGGCAGTAATATTTCCAACAATGTTTGTACCATATTCAGTAAATGGATTCTCTTTAACATCAATAGTTATGTGTGTAGTGTCCACTTGCATGGATTTAGTACCAATAACTATGTGAGGATGTGACATGGTTTATTGTGCTTCTTCAACTCTTCTTCATCTTCTTCTCAATCTCCTTGCTATGAAGTTTAGAATGAACTTCCCTCATCTTTTCCTCATATGTACCCTATCTAGGACATTCAATGTCCTTCTCTAAACTACACTATGATTTTTGCATAACCTTTAATGAGTTCTTCACTCATTTTATATCCCATGGGTTCAATTAATTTCACCCTAGGTTCTACTACTTTCATAGAAGTAGTATTGGTTTCCACTATGAAATATATCTCACCTTTATGCTTTTCCACCATGGAGGGAGGGATTTTGTACCTCTTTTTCATCTCAAATTGAAATTTCTTCATCAATCTATCAATGTTATTGTCTCTGACATTCTTCAGTCTAACCCTATAACATTGTGTTACCAACTTCATAGAACATTCATCACTTTTTTAACTTTTCATGCTAGGGAACTACTTGATTTCATAGAAGACTAATTGTGTTAACAAAAATTCAAATATAAAGACTACATTCTTAGTCTTCTTCATCTTTGCAATGTTGTATAATAGCTATGTTCTAACTATCTTGCACAATTTTACCTTCCTTTTCTCAACTACCATAACATATGTTGCACACATGAATCCTATTGGCATAAAGTTCACTCTAGAATAGTGATTCAACTTATATCCTAAAAATTTTCTCAACATTTTGACTCCTTTTTCCTGAATCATATCAACTTTCATGTTCCTTCCATCAAACCTAGTATATAGGTTTGTCTCAATTGTCTTTATTGTATTTTTGTTATTCACTGGATTACTGCCTTCATTACTCAAACCTATGACATTATGAATGAGGTCATTGTCAATTATGACTAGTACCTCACCTATCCAAAACATCTCTTCATGAACTCTACTCAAAATGATTCTAGTCCATTCATGATTGTTGAATTCTGTGTAGAACATGCACTTAATCAAACTCAACTCATTCAAGTATGCATATTTAGATTTTAGGGTTAAGTCACCATTACACATAACTTCTAGATCCTTATGGATATCCTCATCACCAATGCTTTCAAATTTTTTAGTGAATGTAACTTCTAAGATCTTCTATATGAAGAACATTTGGTAGGATTTGAGAAAATGTTGTTAACGGATCATCTATGAGAGAAACAAATGGATGTTTCTTGAACTTATGTCTGGGTCTATCACTTACATCACCTACTAACTAGTCTACCATGCTACTTATAGAATATAGTATAAATTCCAATAAAAGATTTGTAAAATACTTGTAATGTTTTTTTTTAGGGCTTCTACAATTTACACTTCAAATTCCTTACTTCTACTTGAATTCATCGTCAAACTCATAAATTGCTCTAGTTTTTTACATGAAAAAATGACACTCACAATTTTGCTCACAATTCTTAAATTTCTTCAAATCTTTCTCCATATTAAATGTGCATCTTCTTCAACTTCAAAAATTTGTCATTGATTACCAATGAACTTATTTTCTTTCACATGGATTATAGTGGTCACACAAAGCTTGCACACTTGACCATAGCTTCTACTCTATGTACTCTACCTTCTGCTGACCACACAATTTCTTATTTACAATCTCTCATTAGTTTTGATCAACTGACACTCTACCTCTACTGGAAATTCTTAATTCAAATAGGATGAATCAAAAACAATTTCTTACTTCAATTTATCATCAAGTGCATCAAAACTATATTTCTCCAAAATTGTATAAGAATTTTATGGATTGTTAGCTTTTACAAATGCTTCTTTAATTCCTCAACATGCTCTTTTATTGCTTCTTTCTGATTGTTATCATTTTTATCATTTCTTATATCAATCACGTTATTGTTCCTTCTATAATTGGGATTCATGTTGAAGTTTTCTCTATCCATTCTATAGAATCTTGTTGTGTCTAAAGTCCTCCAAAATTGTATGAGAACTTTCTAGATCATTATCTTTTATAAATACTTCTTTAATTCCTCAACATGCTCCTTTACTACTTATTTCTAACTGTTATCATTGTTATAATTTATTCTTTCATTCATGTTATTATTCCTTCTATAATTGGGATTCATGTTGAAGTTTTTTTTGTCCATTCTATAGAATCTTGTTGTGTGCCCAAAGTTATTACATAACTATCATATAGGTGCATTTATTCTCTAATAAGTTCCATTCTAATTTTTAGGTGTTCTACAATTCATTGCAAT
This sequence comes from Cupressus sempervirens, assembly GCA_028749045.1. Classification (NCBI taxonomy): domain Eukaryota; kingdom Viridiplantae; phylum Streptophyta; class Pinopsida; order Cupressales; family Cupressaceae; genus Cupressus; species Cupressus sempervirens. Next base: position 333,616,680 of record CM053790.1, read on the forward strand.
ATGTCCAAGATTGTTACACTTGTAACATACAACATGTTTCCTTTCGCTATTACATCTTTCTCCATCATTTGATTTTATTTGGGATCTTCCTCTTTCATTAACTAAAGGGTTAGTATTCCTAAATATTCTACTATTTTCATAATTACTATCAAACTTGGATTTCTTAAAATCTATTTCTTTATGTCCATAACATGACAATTATAACAATATAAATTAGTAATAGGTTTAAAAGACTTTACTTTGAATTCTCTTTTCATATGACCAACTTCATTGCATGTGAAACATCTACCTCTAAATTCATGTCTAACTTTCTTGTATGGTTCATCTTTCTTAGGTTTATGAACTTGCTCTCTTTTGTTTGGTTCATCATTTTTTGAAAATAAAACAACTATTCAATCTCTTTAGATACTTCAATAGTTGTGCTTGATTTAATCTTACTCAGATCAGATTCTTTAGGGGTCCCAACAACTAGATTTAATTCTTTCTTAATTTTAACTTGTTTTGCTGAATTTTCTCCAATAAGATATCCAAGACCTATCTTGTCATATGAAGGTCATTGGTGAAATATCTACACATCAATTTTCTCACTACTGGAATAAAGTTTTTCTAATTTCTTCTTAGCTTGTGTCAATTCTCCTTTCACAATGGTATTGTACTTTTCTAATTTTCATGCTCAATCCTGATAGAATCTAATTCAAATGTTATTGGACTTAACTTGGATCTAAGATCTACATTCTCAAATTTTAGATCAGGTTCATTCTTATTGACATCTTTCTTAAGACTTAACTTAAGTTCAAAAATTTTTAACTCATGTTTTAAAATCTCATTATCTTTCTTGAGAACTCCTACGTCATCATTGTTACTAGTCTTCACAAATTATTCCTTACCATATTTTAGATCATCAATTTTGTCTTTAATTTTACCAATGTAGACGGTTGCATCCTCATACCTATCATTCAAGTTATCTCTTTCTTATATAAGAAGATCAATTTGTTCAAGAGCTTCTTCATGGTTTCTCTTCAACTGTTCCACATCTATAGGGATCTTACTCAAGTTCTTAAGCCTCTTTTGAGTAACTAGGCTCTGATATTAATTGTTAGAGATAGATAATACAGAGATAGGGGGTGAATCAATATTCTACAAACTTTTGGCCACAACTAAATATTTTTAATTACTTTAAAACTTGCATATGAAAGTAAACCAACAATGTTGAATAGTAAATATAATCATTCATAAAGATAACTCATAACACTACTATTTGTTAACTTGGGAAACCCTAGCCAAGGGAAAACCTTGGTGGGGATGGTACCCACAAGATAATTCATTAAACAAAAGAATTTTGCTAAGGATATTGACCCTATTAGGACTATGTGAAATACATATAGTGTCTCAAGTCCTTGTTAAAGGACTAGGTCCTTTTAAAAGCCTCAATCTTGTTAGGAGTTTCTTCAACCCTATTAGGGAGTTGGTAGAAGAAATACAATGTGTGCAAGAAGAGCCCGCTGCCCTAATATGCAATTAAATAATTTAGTTTCTTCACAAGAGTAGGTATACATACAATATTGTCTTATTGTTGTATCTCGCACTTGCTCTAATCATACATCATTTTTCATGTCACATAAGGCTTGCATATCATTTAGTATTTCTTCTCAATTGTTCACATCACATTGACTTCACATTATTTCCCATCTTTCCACATCATATATGCGCAAGATATGATCTTTACTTATATCTTGTAAACTAATAAATCTCTACTTAGTTAGCCTTAATGCTTTCATGTGCTTGACCAAATGAAAATGGCTAAGGGTAAACTTATAGGATGTTGGCCATTATGACTTAGTAATTATTTTGTCACCAAAAATAATTCCTTAAGTTGTACAATCCAATTCTCTAATATGCTTTGTTTTGTTCTATTACATACCTAAATTGGTATCTTGACTGTAACTTGTGTCATACCATCTATATAGGTTTTTACACTAACATACATCATCACCACATTGTCATCTATCAATCTTTAATTGAGAATTTCCAAACTTGAACTTAGTTGTCTAAAAATGTTGTATCTGTCTTTGTACTACTACAATCTACTAACACATAGACAATTGTCTAACTGTGATTGCATAAATGAAATACTAAATACATGCTATCATAAATGATAATACTTCAGACATCTAACTAGCCATATTTTTAATAGTACTTGTTGTCACTAAGGTTTACACCCTTGTCCAGAGCCTATGCATAAGGACAACCTAGTGAAACATGGAAACAACCTCCAAGCTATGGGACTTGAACTATGAGGCTGAGTCTCTAGAGAAGGCCAACTTCCTCTTACTATTAGGGTGCACCTAACTACTCTTGGAGAGGAAAAGGGAGAAGGAGAGCATGAAAGCAAATCTACCTAGTCTATTCTAAAGAGGTGATGCATGAAAATAGAGTGTTCAGACCAATCTCTGCCCATATATGCACTATTGAACCAGAATGAAACTAAGGATATGCACATTCAGACTTGCTTTAATCAAATAACCACATGCAGATCAGAAAATCAAGATGAATGACACAAGGAAAGAGAGATTCACTTATATATCATTCACATGCCAGTAGAGATATAGTCATGCAGATTATAGACTTTCACAAAACAATGGTGAAGGCAAAGAGTTCTTGCACTTTCATACCAATGGCTGAAGGAGATAAAATAGAGAATCATACAGTTCAGAGGCATAGGGGAATTTACATTGGAATTTCAGAGCAACGGTAGAGAAAAGTTAGAGAAAGGTCAACCTAGACAAAATTTACAAAAGTTGCCTTTATAGTTTAGGCATAACTGAGATTTTCCCTCCAAAACTGTCTTGCAACCACTGCCATTAAGTCCTATAAGGAACAATCATGGAGAAAATTTGATCTGGGTACAGATCTAGATGCAAATGATATCTAATCCTTTGTATGAAATAATGCCTTGAGAAGATAGAAATGGTGCCATTAATTATCCTGATCAGGTAGATAGATTGGCTCAGAGTGGTAGAGTGTTCTCCCACATTCAACATTCACTTCTGGGTGGTTGGGATCAATCATAGATATCAAATCATGCAAAAAACTTGATCTCTTATCATTTTTGTTGCATGAATCAGCAGAGTCAACAAGTCAACCAAATTCTACATCTAGAATGGGCCACGTGGGCCAATAACCTCCTTTCTTTCTGCCACCTTGCAAGGTCTTCCCGTGTTGACCACTCTCTTTCTTTACTCTCTATACCAGCTTTTTAAAACTTGATCGTGATGGCTTACAACATAACCGCCAGCCCTTAACTATCAACCTTGGCTAGGCCCACAAGACATGAGTCACCAAGGTGCTATGTCACTATAAATATCTTCCTAGCACTTTCTCATAGTGAGATAGTGCCCGCCATAGATCTTCCTTAATCTGACGATCGTGAAGACTCGCCATTTCCTGTCCTTACCTTTAAGACTTTTGGGCCCACAAACTACTATCAGCACACTTGGCACAACCTGGCATCTGACTCAGCCCAAACTGGTACCATCCCTGCAGCTTTATAACACTCATCCCCACTGATCCACATGGTAAAAGGGTGCTATGTCACTAATTTTAACATCCTTGCAGTTCTCCATAGCGAGATAGTGCTTACCATGGATCTTCCTTTAGATCTACAGTGAGCCACAAAATTTTACTACTGCGCATCGAGCTGGTCGAATAGGCCAATGAAAAATTTCCACCGTACTATGACCTATCTAATAACTGCCACCGAGGATGAGCTGTACTATCACTTTGGAGAAGGGCGAGCCCATTATGTCATCTATTCCACGCATCACCAAGGTTTATGTCGCTATGGGTATATATCGTGCAACTCTTAAAAGTGTGATAATGCCTACCATAGATGTTCCTTGATCTGGCGATGAGCAAGATGGGTCTATCCTATCAGTGTATCAACCAATAAGAACTAGCCATGTGCCAAACTGTCTAACAAGTCCTCGTAGGGCCCACATTCCACACAATCATGCCTTAGCCAATGAAAAGACTAACCAACTACCAACGAGGACCCAGTTACATCACTGATATTCGATGGGGCATACCTGGGACCCACTTTCCTTCCTAGTGTCACTGACGTATCATTTTTCATCTGGGTGCTATGTCGCTAACGGTGAGAAGCATGAATTTTCCAATAGTTCCATAGCACCCACTATTGATTTATCCAAAACTAGCACCAAGGAAACAACCAAGAAAAGAGGGACCCACCTGACACACAGTAGAAGGGCGCTATGTCGCTAATGCAAAACATCGTGCAACTTTCAAAAGTGACATAGCACCAATTGTTGATCCAGATTGATCCAACAATAAGGAACTTGCGAACCCTCAGAAACATATCATAAGTTTGATTTTTTAATTTTTTTGATGTTTCTCAAGCAATAAAATAACATTAAACCTAGGAAATAGCCATTGGGTGGGGTTTTTATTTAAAATTCAAATTTGGTGAGGCACAAAAATAGCAACATTACTTTCATTTATACCAAGTCATATAATAAGTTATTCATTTGTCCTTCAGGATTTCCAATTTACAATAATAATATAAGACCAAGTAAAGATATTGCAATACACATTATATTAGAATACTACATCTTTTTTATAATTACAAGTAACTTTTCATCTCATAGCCTTCATAACTTCATACTTGTTGAACATCTGAATGGTCTAATTAACTAAAGCTTTTTAAGCATTTCTTAGTTCTCTCAACCACATTCTATCTCTATTAGGAGATACATTCAAAACATCAGTACCCACTTTCCAAAAAATCCATCTCAAAGTTTCCTTTACCAAATCCATCATAAATCTATCTAGCATTCAAATTTATGTACATTCTCTTAACTATATAATCTAGATATACTCTAGAACATAATCCCAACTATGCATAATCTAATCTTCAATCCTCAAACTACATAAAGAAAAACTCTATTTGTTTCTCTGCTAGTCTTTATAGAATAACCAATATGTTGACATCAATGAAAAACTCTATCATGAATCCAACATACAACCTCTAAATCATGTCTCCAACACTTCTAGGATACTCTCACATTTGAATATCATCAAAATTCATGCTAACAATGCCACCACATGGATATGAATATGGCATTAGTTGAAGTATTGTCAGAAGTAGATGTAAGCATTAAGACACAAGAAGCTAGAACAATCAGAACATATTTTCATATTGATTTAGAAATTTAATATAATTATATAATCTAAATATACTATAGCACATAATCCCAAGTGTGCATAATCTGATCTTCAATCCTCAAACTACATGAAGCCAAACTCTATATGTTTCTTTGCTAGTCTTTACAAAATAACCAATATGTTGACGTCAATGAAAACTATGTAATGAATCCAACACACAACCTCTAAATCATGTCTCCAAAAATTATAGGATATAATCATATTTATATCATCAGCATTCATGCTAACAATGGTGTTATGGGGATATAAATATGAAATTAGTTGAAGTATTGTCAAAAGTACATATAAGCATTAAAGCACAAGAAGCCAGAATGATCAGAACATCTTTTCCTATTGATTTAGAAAGTAAATATAACTATAGAATATAGATATACTCTAAAAAATAATCCCAAGTTTGCATAATCTGATCTTCAATCCTCAAAGTGCTTGAAGGCAAACTTTGTATGTTTTTCTGCTAATCTTTGTAGAATAACCAATATGCTGACATCAATGACAAAATCTATCATGACTCTAACACAAAAACTCTAAATCTTGTCTCCAACACTTCTAGGATACTCTCACATATGAATATCATCAACATTCATGCTAACAAAGCCACCATGGGGATAGGAGTATGACATTAGCTAAAGTATTATCAAAAGAAAATGTAAGCATTAAGGCACAAGAAGCCAAAATGATCAAAACATCTTTTCCTATTGATTTAGCAAGTGAATATAAGCGTCAAGGTATGTATGAGTGCTAGGATAACCAAAATGCTTCTTTCATATAAGAACATTGGATATGCAAGATATCTTTCTCATGCTAAGTAATGGTAAGTATTATATCCACAATGAACCTTTATCATTCATAACCTAGGATGTAATTGTGCTAGGTATAATCACAATGACCCTTATGTTCACTTCACATGATGAGTATTAGTTTTTAAAATATCATAGAGAAGTTTATCAAATCACAAAGGAGAAGAACCAACCTCACTAAAGTGTCCAGATAGAAGGAGTCAAGGTACACATGGCTATCCAACACAAGGTAGGGGCTCTTATAGTACTAGACACCCCTCTTATTTGGAATTTTAGTATCATTGGAACTCAACCAGCAAGTGGAAAACAAAGAAAAGATCATGCCCCCAGTCCTTGCTCCTCTAATTAGGATAGACATCCTAGAGTTGATTAAAGAGGAATGATAAAGAAAAAAGAAAAGCACACAAAGAAAAGCTAAGCATGGCTCACACTATTGTAGTTTTTAATTTTAGTTTCATGGATTGATGTCATGTTTGATGTTCAAATTATTTGTGACAAATCTCCTCAGTAGTAGGGCAATAGTAGGATGAACTTAGCAAGGATAGTGAGCAAATGACACACAAGAGACACTCTAAGAGCATAGTACATTTCCCTTAGTACATATACGTTTCCCCTAGACTATAACCAATTTCAATCCATGAAGGTACTAATAGTGTCTCAAAGATAATAGAAAGCTATTCACAAGTGAGAGAAGAAAACAAAGGAAGGAAATTATAGAAGAAAAAAGCACTCAAAGAAAGAAAGTGAAAGCAAAGGATAATTGTATAGTAGCCAAGAGGTGCACTAATAGATGGTTGAGCAAGAGTTGGCATAGATTATGTTTTTACTACCATGACAAATGTTTGTTAGGTTTTCATCAATGACACTTTTTCTTCTTTTTAAATTTTATCATTCTTTTCTCTCTTTTTTATATTTTTATTTTTTCAATATTTTTGGTATTATCAAGATGCCTATTGCTAGGTTTTCACCATGATAATATATTTTTAAGTACTTTTGTATTTTTAAGTATTTTTAGAGATCACTAGCTCTCAAACAAGGTCACATTAGTTTTCCCCCAATGTCTAGTAAGGGGTATGATAACATAGATGAATTTGCAAGTTGATGGAGTAGAATTGGATAAGCCATGTTGGATGAAGCAATAAATGTGACCCTCAAGGAAAATCTACTTAATGTTTTTGAAGCTAAGGAAAAGGATATAGCAATATAAGATCATGATATAGTGGTATGTAGCATGTAGGATAATGACTCGATGTCATAAAAAGAAAGTATTCCGAGGGAGTGGATATGTCAATAGGATTTTGAAAATAATGTTTCCTTTTACCTTTTTTAATTTGATCAAGATCAAGGGGCCAATTTCGATAGGATAGCCCGATTATAATTAAGGAAAATGGAGGCTATGAGTGTACAATTTTTGGATTCAATATGTTTGAGGGATAAGCAAGATCATGATAGGGTAGCATGGATGGAATAATTACACATGACACATATTTTTCATGTCTTCATCATGATACTTTTCCAAGGTACCAAAAGAAGTAGTTTTCACCATAGGATGAATTTATTTCTCTTTACTTTTTCTACCAATGTTCTTATTTACCAGGTTTTTAACAAGACACCTTTTTTCATTTTTTATTTTTAAACTTTAAGAGGAACTCAAAGCTAGTGTTCTTTGGATCATGATACTTTGGAAAGATATTATTTGATCAGCCAAGGCCATTGAAATATATTCTCAAGGATGTTGATAGAGTGATGGAGGAGATATTGAAATGGAAGGAAAAGATATTAGATGGCTAAGGATTTATACAGTTAATTGGATTAAAATATTGGCAAGACAATAAAATGAGGGATAAGAAGTATACATAGGTGTTGGATAAGAGATAGGGTATTGAAAGATCTATGTAGGAGCATGGGGAAAGGGTGACAAGATCAACATTGATACACAATAGGATTTACTTTAGTGGTGAATATTTTCCAAATGAAAAATCTCACTCATCAAAGACCCTAAATTTGGAAAAATAAATTGTAGTTTTGGGGTGGCGACATCATCTACACTTTCTAAAAATTGAAATCACATGCTCAGACCAATTGCCAATAATGATACATAATAATTTTTATTTTGACGATAACTTCGCTAATGTAATCTAAATTAAATATTTTCACCCACAATTTTTGAGGCTTGTCTTATTTGATGGTCACATTTTCCAATATACGATAAAAAATTAAGTTAGGTTATATGATAAATACATATACTTGACACATGTCTCTATTCTGGAGACCTTCCAAGAATTTTTTTACTCTTTTAAGCTTTGGCCTAAAATGGATTTGACTATGGATAGGTGTCATTATTCTAGAGATTTTCTCTAAAACTTGTTTTCCTTGAATATTTAAGCCCAAAATAGGATTTATACCATAAATTTATGATAATCTAATGGTTATTAAAATGAGTTACTATGTTTTAGATGATATATAATATGGTTTCTAGGTATTCATACTTTTGTTCACAATTTTCTTCAATAGTTAAAGACTAACCACAATTTTACATAACTTTCATACAATGAAAAAAATCACTAATGAAATTAAAAAATTTCCAAGTTTCAAAAAAACAATCACCAATAGAAATTAATTTTTCCTCCCTAAAATAATTTTGGATTTGCCAATATTTTTCACTTTTTTCCAAAGTAGGGTTTCCTAAAGTTATTCCTGACACACACCTTGAAGGGTAGTGGAATGATAATGGAAAATTGAAGGGAACAACTTGAGGCTTTGATTTAGGAGGTGATGGAATTTTTTTGGAAGAAGATGGAGTGGAAGCCTTTGGAAACTTAGATGCCAACATGGTTTTTTCTTTTATATTCAATTCTTTTAATATAGCCTTGGGAATCCACATAGCTTTTGATTTTTCTTTACTTTTGAATGCTTTAGATTACACTTCTTTGATTATAGACTTTGTCACTTGTGTTGGCTCCTAATTTGAAAGGGTTTCAATCACCTTTTGGGATATGGAAAATACCTAGGAGTAAGCTACAAACCATGATAGGTAGCTTCCAAACATACCAATAGGACCAACTGACAAGACCACTTTATCTTCTACACTTTGAATTATGCAAGATTCAAGTAGGTGCACCTTAGGATTAATCACAACTTCCTTTTCAAATAATATTTTAACATTAATCCTATTGAAAGTTCTTAAGTCAAGCATAGGCTAACTCTTTAGATATATAATGTAACATAAAGTAAAATAATTTTAAAATTATGATTTATTACTGTGCAAGCTTCAAATCCACTTAGATGGTAGTTTGATCAATACTTTATCCATTAGGCACCAAGCCTCATAAACTTGATACTCAAACTTTATGGTCTACTAATTTACTTTGTAAACAAAATCAATACATATTTGGAGTCCTATGCTTATCAAAATCACCTTATTTATATTCAATCATCTTCTCAAATTACATTAATCTTTTACATAAGCTATTAGATTAACAACAAAGTGTAAAATGAAATATAATTCTAAAAGAATTATAGCTAAAACATGTAATTGAATTACAAAAAAATAAATAAAGAAATAAGAAGAGACAAGATTCAAAATGATGTAACTTTGTATTGGCATTTGTATTAATTTTCTTGAAATTATACAAGTAGACTATCAGACAATGACTCAAGATAAGTCAAAAATAGACTCAAAACCCATGTATTTTCAGATATTCTCCATTAAGAAGTACATAAAACTTGAGAACAATAATATGGACCAACTACAAAAAAAACTTAGAAGAGTAATATTTTTTGGACCCTTCTTCCAAGCCTTGGAAATCCTTTTTATAAGACAAGGACTACAACAAGCTTCAGGCTAGAAGGAAAAGACACATGTCAATACTTCATTTGAAAAAATGATCTACTTATAACAAAACATGTGACTCATCAAAGGAGGTGCAAAAAGTTAATTTTTTAGGAGCATGATGTGACAATTTAAGAGTCACATGATTCTCTGCCTCATTTCCTAAATTGCATGTCACTTTCAAAAGAGAATGTATTTTATCTATTATTGCTGATCTGGTGGGGCCTCATCATTTGAATCATAAAATATGATGTATCCTTTATCCCATTATTCATACTCTTCATCTATTGGCCACTTTTTCTTTAGAATCTAATATGCCACTTATCTATATGGGTTATAATTCACCATTGCCTATGTAACTTCGTTTTCAAGGTTTTCAGAAAACACCCAAGAATTTACTAAATTGAAATACATTCTTGGAAAATTTCCATATTCATATCCTTGGATATTATTTTTACCATGGCATTTACCTTGGTAATGGTCTCATTTTTCCATTCAAAAAATTCCTTAACACTTTTATCTTCCTTCAAAATTGGTGGCACAAGTATATCTTCAAAAACCTCCAAGTTATCCTTCAACTCCATCATTTTATTTTCAATATAATAAGATAAAAATGAGAATTTCTTGAGTGATTTGACAATTTTTCATGTAAGCATTGTATTTGGAAAAGCATTGGGGTCTACTTTCACATACAAATCAATTTGCTACATCTTTTCCATCCTACTGACCCAATTCTGATAGGTGGATTTTACAAAAGTCCTATCATCTTCCATCTACTATATTCTAATTTGTGAGTAACATAACCCTTGATTCTTGTATAATACTCCTTCTTCTAGAGGAAATGATTAAATCTTTGCATCATTTCCATCTCATTTTCTTGTACAATTTCCTTAGAGTCAATCCTTAGATTTGTGTCTTCTTTTCATCTACTTTTTGTAGGCATTCAGTCTTGTAATACCTCCAAAGAAAATATTTAAAGTCTACTAAATTTATAAACTCATTGCCTTTAACAAATTCCTTACATTCGTATGTCCCTCCATCTCTAGGGAACACTCCCTTTATTTCTTTTCAGGTAATATTTGAAACTGGTGCTCTCGGCACTTGGAGAGGACCACCTATCAACAACTCTTCTAGTATATAAATATAATTCTCTTCCTCATATGCTTATTCAAGAATGTCTTCCTCTAGTTGCTAATCTATGGATAGGGTAGTTATTTCACTACTAGAATCTTCATTTTCTTTAACCACAAAGTCATGTTGTCTAATTTATGATGAAAGAGGGGTAGGTGGTTTTGGAGATTTTTGGGAATGGGTTCTTCTATTAGGACCTTTATCTTCTTTACTCTAGTAGATAACTTGGGCACCACTTCCTCTAGTTGATTTCCTTGTTGGACAAACCATCATCCCAAAGTCATTCCTCTACCTCTTTGATAGACCTTTATCTTGAGGTCATTCCTCTTCTCTATGTCTTTTATGTCCCTTATCTTCATGAGGACCCATATTAGAGGCCTTTAGTAGCAATTTTAGGCCCTCTACATCTTCTACAAAAATGACTTTACAAACCTTGGCTCTACCAATATTCTCATCCATTGCGTCATATACTTCTAAATAACCTATTGAATATAATCTTAGTTTTTCATCCCATGTCTTGGCATATGGAAAGAGGTCATAGTTTGGCTATGTCACTCTGATTTCATCCATAGGATCTTTAATAACATGCCAGTGTCTTTTCTTTTTCTAATGGGATTCAACCACCTCATCATTTTTTATGATATCCTCTGAAAAATTAAATTCATGTGACCATCTTAATGCTACCTTTATCTTATTAATAACCATTTCATATAAACCTTCCATATCATTCAACAATTTAGAACTAGCACCCATTGAATAGGGCCTAAGAAAATGGATTATCTCATTCTGTCCCCCTTTTATCAATGCATAATGATGAAAAACTATAAAATTGGGAAAGAAAGTTCCTTTTCTAGCTTTAGCTGGGAAATTAATCTCCTGGAGCATGCCAATTTGTCTCGTTATTTCAAGGAAACCAATCCTTGATGGAACATATCTAGGTAATACCAAGGGGATTCTTGGAAAACCATAAATTTTGATAAAAATTGTATGAGGATAAAAGGATATGTCTTGTAGTGCCTCTCGTGTTTGTAGTTTGTACCTTGTTACATTTTGATCTGAGAGATACTTTTACTCATTTTATTTTTACATTTGAGATGACCTAAGGCTCATATGTTATACTTTGATTTCCAGTATCATAGATGTTAGATTGCTATGATGTTTAGTTGATCATATTTGCATGATGATGCCATTTTGAGATGACAACATTTTTTATGATGATCTCTGGTTATTTGGTATTTGGACATATCTCTGATTATGTTGTATGTTGGATTTAATGCTATGGTAATTTACTTCATTCTTTCTTTGTTATTCTTTATGTGAATGTGAGTGATGTAAATGGATTATTTTAGTATAATTAAATAAATTGTTAAATTAGGTTATTTAATGCATTTATTGCTTCGGCTATGTTATTATATGCAATTGCACTTGATTATGTGTCTTAGAGTGCAAGATTTATAGCCTTGGCATTGGCACATGGAGTTAGTGATTGAGCTATTCATATTTAACCAGTGTCATTCCTGTATGGTTGATATATCATATTTAATTACATAAATTAAACCTTATGGTGATTTAATAAATTTGGACTCATTTGCATTATGTGATTAGACCTATGAACATGTCTATGCATTTAGAAGTTCACACTGTCATGAAAGTTGTTAAAGAATTCTGTGATTTTAGTTTAAGGGTTTTTGGGCTTTATTTTAATTAATTTTAATTCCTAGCATCTTTTCCATAGATGAATTCCAATTACCTAGAATAGCCTATTTTGGTTTGGGTTGATTCGGGGTTTAACTAGGTTACCTAGTTATTTACCCTAATTTATTATTCACTAAAAAAGTGAATAAGTATCCAAAGAGGAAATTCATTCCTCACTTTTCACTTTTGGAAATTAGAATTTTGAGAGCTTTTTCAAAAATCCTCTTCTATTGATTGTGTTTCTATTTTTTGTGAGAGCTATGAGTGTGGGATCTTTGCAAGATTAGTCTTGTTGTATCTAGCTCAAGAACCCCTTGGTTTCTCATGACTTTCGGTAGCTTCTACATGATATTTATTTTATCTCACATATTTTTGATTTAGCCATTTTGGTTTTCAAGTAGGGATCTCTCATTTTTATGTTTCAGCTTTGAAACTACTTTTGTTTCTTGGAGTTGTATGTTAGGAGGCTGAGAACTAGTGTTCCCCTTCATTTTTGATTAATAGTTATGCCCGGTTGGATAGGCATGAACATTTTCCTAATTTTTAGGATGAGGGTTTGGGGTTTTGTACCATGATGCTGGCCATTTTTTTCATATGGTGTCTGAACCTAAATTTTATTTGACTTTCATGGTTTTTGGGCTCTAAGGCCAGATAGGTTTTAATTTCAAAGTTTTCTATTTTTGAGGTTTTGACCTCGATTTGCATGCCACTTAGTTTTATTGGGTTTTCTTGGCATGATGTTGGTCATGAACTTGGATTATCTATAGGATGTCTGTCAGGCCATTGTTTCACCTTTATGTTGTATTGGGATGCATGTTGCATCCATACTCTTGAACTTGTATTTAGTTGAGTTTTATTTTTCTTATGTTCTCATCCAAACCTTGTTTTATGATCTTCATGATGGTGGTGCACCACACATGAGTACATGCACATGCATCATTGAGTGACTTGTGAGGCCCGACCACCTATTTTTATTTTGTTTGAGTTATGTTCATTGGGGTTGGGTTGGAAATATGCATGCCTATGGGGGCTCATCATTGGATGAGTATGGGTAGGGTAGGGTAGCAACATGGAGGGGCTTCTATTGCAACCTTGGTAACTATTTCTCAAGTTGGCATGAAGAAGGCTTGTTTAAGTGATAACTAAATAAAATACTAGGTAATAAATTCAAGAAAAATAAAATGATATGTGAGAACCTAGTGTTAGTCTGAGGACATAGTACATGTACCTTTCATTGGGGAGTTGATGTCACATGATACTGGCTTGGGCTACATGATGCCAAGTGATTTACCCTCCAGTAAGTCCCTACATAGTTTTCCTATTGAGTGTTTGACCAGGACCTATTTTACTTGCATTGTCTCATGATCTTGGTTGCAATTCTCTTTACTGTCTGGCATGTGTGTTAGCCATGGACATTTTCTTTATGTGTGTTTGTGTTTTGATCATTATCTCCATCAACATGGTGAGAGTGAACCTACATGTTTCACATGGTTGGGAGGTGTAGCTACCAATACCACTGCTAGGGACCGATGTACAAAGATAGTCTATTATTCTAGTGCAACCAATTCTTGTAGTTTCACTTGATACTTTAAGTTCTAGAGTATTCTTCCTTGTGAGTTATGCTTTCATTAGAATGCTTGGATATCATGTTTAGACAATGTTAGTTTACTTGAGCATTCTTATATTTTGATGTTAGCATATCGTTAGATGATGAGATTTTTTCTTAGTTGGAATATCTACTACTTTATTATTGTAGCATGATTAGATGTTCTTGTTCTTATGATGTTATTACATTTTAGTAGTGATGCCCTCATAAGACAACTCTGACTATCCAATCAGTAGTTTGGCATGTTACACGTAGGGGATGGCTAGGGCCTTCAAGGCCTCATGATGTTGTTATAGTTGGGAGGAATTGTGCAAGATTTTAGTTGTTTTTGTTTATTGTGATGCTTCTTTCTGTATGTTTTCTTATATTGCTATAGTTTAGATGACTAGTTGTAATTTTTTGTCTTGCTACTCTTGTGTTCGAGTGTCCAAACCTTGACTTGTGGATCTGGTACTCCCAAGTGTGGAGGTTCTAACTCTCTATTATATCCCTCTTTTTGTTCATGTAATGTTTCTATCATTTCTTAGGTAGTCATGTTCCAACACTGGGTGATACTTATAAAGTATCGCACACACAAAGAAGAAGTATCATACGATACTAGAAAGTATCGCACGTTAAAGGGAAAATGTTATGTCATATTGGAAAGTATTGCATGCCCATTGGTGAATTGTTGTATCAAACTAGAAGAGTGTCATATGGCCTTAGAAATAGTATCAGCCAGTCCCTAAAATTGCATGGCCTTTTGAGAAATTTCATACGATACTGGGAAAGTATTGCATGGTTATTTAGAAATGTTGGACGACCTTGTGAGAAAACTAGCTCAAGTTACTAGTGGGCACTTTTTGACTTGACCAAAAGTTTTTGAGAGGTTTTTGGGATACCCTTTATGGAGTTCTTGAACTCTAGTGTTTGACCTTTTGAATTTGGGATGTCTCAAATTCGAATGTGTTTTGTGACTTATATAGTTTGTCATTTTTGTGTAGTAGTGGCATTTGGAGATCTATTGGTGTTTGGATGTTTATTTAGTCTTTTGTTGCGATGTTTTTGATCCTTGTATGTTGATTTTCATATGCATCCATACTTTTTTTACAAAAATCTTGGCTTTTATTTATCCTTGTTCCAAGGATCTTTGGGCAGAGCATTACATGTCTCCCCACTAATGGCACCATTTTGGTTTTACATCAAAGTCAATTATCCTTATGAATTCTTGAAGGAGGTATGGAAAATGTGTAACAAATGGTAAAACTCTTCTTCTTAGGGAAAACACAAACTCATTTTCAAATAGGGTAAAACTAAATCCATGCTAATTAGCAGACAAACTTTTTGACCATAATTAGACTACTAATACTTCATTCTCCCTCTCAAATTCCATATACATATGTTGAGAAAAGTAATCCCTATTATGGAAGAGAATCATTTGTATTAATAACGAATACCATCTAAAAATTGTAAAGTTTCCTTCATGCAAAACTATCATCACTTCATTAATCTTCTCTTCTAAAAACTGAGGGAAACCATATATTACATCTTCTTCATACTTTTAGGTCCCCAAGGATATCCACATAGTATCTTTACTAAATTTTTCCCTTCTAGTCAACCCTAGTACTTGATACAAGGTTGTATAGATATTCACCATCTTATCATCACAATACTCCAAATTACCTATAGTCTTGGATATGTTTATAGGGGTTAATTGTATTTCATTTACCTCCTTCAAGAATGGGGTCAACAATGTCTATTACATATCTAGTCTAAAATGGTCAAAAGCTTCTTCACATATCTTGAAATCTACCTCATCAGTCACCTCTAGGGTATTGTAGAGATCAAATTTTTTCCTTATGGATTCTATATCAATTTTTAGTACCACTTCTCCATCCAAATCCCTAATGATGTGGGTGATGGATCATATCTCATTGCTTCTCCCAACATTAAATCAATATCTAGGAAAATAGTGAGGACCATTAATTTTCCAAGGTCATATTGAAACACATTATGTAAAGAGATTCCAACATTACCCTAGCCATACCTTCTTCTAAAATTATCCAGGCCCTTACCAGATATGTTTGTATCACACACATTACCAAATTTATTCTTAAATCATGGATGAACCTCATTATTTAGGTTTTCTATATCTTTTTAGCTTCTCTAAATTATTTTTAAAAGGGTAACTAATCTATGAAATCATCTTGTAACCTCCTATCTTCATAATTGAATTTTCTATAATATTTCTTGAGAGATATTTTGTCAATTTTGTAAACTACTTGATCAATTAAAATCACAAGGGTTTACTAATTTTCAAACCAAAATTTTAACTAATGAACACACAATTGAAAAGATTTCAAGGATTCAATCTTGGTAGAAACAATGCAAACATAAATGGATCTCTATACTTGTTTGTTCTTCATTTTTGCTAAGAAAATCATGCTCTAAACTCTGCCTGTAAATTCTCTTATTATGTGTAATCTTGAAGTTTGAAGTCTAAAAACACCAAGGTTGCAAAAAAGAATTAAAAGATGGATTTTAGGTTCTTTAGAGTGGAATTAACAGCATCTCATGAAAAATAAATATAGTCTATAAGTAAAAAAAAACTTTTCTTTTGTTTCAACATAAAATTTTGAATGCTCATCATTGATCTAACCTTGTTTTGGATCCAACGGCTACAATCTCTTATTGACCTTTTCTAACCATCCTACTCATCATCTAAGGCCCATGAGCTAGCCAATAAGAGATGACTATGATGTCTCATAAGAATCTTTGAATTTCCTATCTTTTGAGGAAGAGTACACATGTTGTTATCTCTCTTTTTCACCAAGTTATTATCAATGCTTGTGAATATGTATGGTTCATTAATCTTGATCTAGGATACCTATTCATAAGTAAATCTTCTTCATCATGAGATTAAGTCATGTTCCTTGATTTACTCATGTGGGGAATCTTATTTTATGTTACTAGGGCCACTGGTACCAAGAAGATACATAGAAACATCACATTTATTCACCATTGGGGAGAGATAAATCCATGAATAAGTGATGACCGCTCGATCTTCTTCACTTTGGTTCTTGCATGCATCATCACTTAGGGCCCACTAACATAAACCATGTAGCCCTATGAATATTCTCTTTTCAGTGAAATTTTTAGGTCTTGCTATCAATTCATCCTTCCAAATTCATACACATGTCATCATTGTACTTATTCACCATCTATGTGTGTCAATAATGCAAGTAAGTTTTGGCCATCTAATTATTTATCCATTGATCCCTCTCTGACTCCCCTTCTATCCATGTGGCACATGCTGACACCTCTATTTCATTGATTGTATTTTTGTCCGACCCTTCGTAATCAAAGCTAGAAAGATGTGGACCAATGAAAACTAAAGTAATGCTACCAATAAGATAGGCCCCACCTAAAGTGTTTATGCTCCAATCTATGACACACAAAACCATTACACTTATTCACTATGTATGAGAGAGAGGCACATGAATAAGAGAGATTCATTGATCTATTCAATAGCAACAAAGATTTTTTTGAATCCTTCAGCTTATCATGGGACACATGTTCGCATTGCACATATTTACTTCATTAATTATAGGAGCTATGAATAAGTGTGGGTCATTGATCTTGTGACCCTACTGTGCTCATACATACACAAGTAAAAAGGTTTTAAACCAAATTTAAAATATAGGAATTAATTTTGATGACCACGGTGATAATCTTAGGCAACGGTAGCTCATGATTAGGAAAATAGAAGAGGAGACCCATCAACAACATTATAAACCTTAGTTAAGTGATTCATAAAAAGCTTTAGTTCACAAGGTCAAAATATTAGGTAAATCACTTAGAACAAGAGGGCAGAATAGCTCAATTACACAAGACCCCTCAACTTAAAACATTTAAAAGTTAATGACAAAATATAATGCCTTAAGGTTTTCTCTCATCTTACTAGGGTTTTTCTGTATTTCATTGATATTTTTCACCTAGTACACAAACCCTAGCCAAAAAAAACTTATAGAATGAAGAATAGAAATTTTTCACAACTATTGGAAAAAAGTGCCAACACTGGTTCCTTTTTGGGGATGATGAGCAATTCACATCCATGCAAGGATTTGAAATCTTTGGGAGAAGAAGACTATACACAAAACTAACAACCCTAGAGAGTACTCAAAAAACCATAATAATAGAGTAGGCCAACAAGGGAAACCCAATAGGAAAAGTGACATAATTACTTATAAGATATACAACTAAACCTACTATTCATGGAAAAGGAATACCTCTTGGCAGAAGTATTTCTTCAAGAAAATTCCATGAATTGGCAATTCAAGAAGATCTATAGAAAGCTCCTTAAGGAGGTATGAGTCATCTACCCACTTGCTATCAATCAAGCAGGGCCCCAACCAAATAGGGTCAAACTTTCCATGTTTTCTTTTATCCTCCACCCTTGCATTCAATAACAATACCAAGTCTTCTAGTTCAAACTTCTTGTTAATGGATTTTCTAGCATACAAATGTTTCATCTACAGTTGTAAGTTTGCATTTATGGTTGATGCCTCTCTTTTAGTCTCATACAGCCTAATAATCTCATCCATCCTCTCTTGCATATAATTAGTTTTATCGTCATCATATCTTTGAAAAAAAATTGTGCATTACTATCAAGTTATTTTGAGGTAATCTTGCATGAATTCAATATACTACATCAAAAGGTGCCAATCCAATAGCCTTTTTAACTGTCACCTGTTTTCATAAAAGCTTGTACCCTTGTCCAAATTTTTTACCTAAAGAAACCTTTTAAAACATAGAAACAACCTCCAAGTTGTGGGACTTGAACAGTGAGGTTGAGTCTTTGGAGAAGGTTGGCTTCCTTTGCTATTAGGATGCACCTAGACTACACTATGAGAGGAAAAGGGAGGAGGAATGCATAAAATAAAGCTACCTAATCTATTCTAAGGAGGTGAGACACCAAAATAGAGTGTTCAAACCAATCTTTTCTCATATTTTCATAGTACAACTATCATGACAGTCAAAAGATATACACATTTAGACTTTTTTTAACCCAATAGCCACATGCAGATCAGACAACCAAATGAGTGACATAAGGAAGAAGAGATTCACTTTATATCATTTGTAGGCTAGAAGAGATACATGGACATGTAGGTTATAGATATCCATAGTACATTGAAGAGAGAAAAATAAAGCTTGCATAGTACATCGATGGCTAAAAGAGATAGGACAGGGTGTCATATAGTTTAGAGTCAAAAGGGAATTTACAATAGTATGCTAGAGCAATACTAGAGAAGTAGAGAAGATTTGAAACTAAGAAAGATTAAAAAATATACTTTTATAGTGTAAGCATAACTTACATAGCTTCTACCCTAATATAGAACTTCAATAACTACATTCAAGCTTGTAGAGAATATTTACTGTAAAACTGGAAAAGATCTGATTGTAGCACAAATCTAGATGTATGATGATCACTTATTCACAAAAAAAATCTCTAAGAGGATAAGTTCGATGGCCATTAACCTTTTGACTAAGTAGAAAGATCAACAAGTGGCGATGGAGTGTTCCTCATACTTATCAAGCTTAGGGAATGATGAAAGTGGTTACAAGAGATTGAAAGATTAGATTTGCCATCAGAGAGTTGCCTATTCCTTGTTACCAAAATGCTAAGTTAGATAATAATAAAAAAGTTCAATCATATCCAACTATCACTTTGTACCTTTCCTGCTACCTAATTGGTCAAGGACTCCTCTTTTTTGGCTCTATAGGTAAAACTCCTTATATGTTTGGTCAACATTGGAACTCACAATCCTACAATTGTCAACTATGGTCAAATCCCTTCATGTCACCTTTTTCTTATAACCCTAACCTCTATGATCTTATGATCACCTATACCTCATAGCATCGAGCCCATCCTTCATTATCCTTATGATCCTTTGATAGCAACAAGACCTACGATCTCATGACAGAATGATGGCACAATAATGCCCTTGGCATAAGGTTGTGGTATGATCAATCTCCTCTTGTGATGTTATAGGTGTAGTTGATTTGACCTTCATGATCTTATGATTGCAATTTATTATAACATCAAAAACTATAGTAATAACCCCTATAGTCCTACGATCATGATTAATTAACTTTTTATTGTGACCTTGGCAGTCTCCTCATTTGCACTTGCAACCTTACAACAAAGGAATGTCATAAGATCAGAACACATGATGCCCATCCAAAACTATCCTCCACCCCTTCTTACCTCATGATCTTATGACTCTAAGATCATACAACTAACCTTCCTCTTCATAGAATTGACAAGTTGGGAAGTTGACCCCATGATCCTATAATTGTTGACCTTTTGTGGTGTCAAAACACATATTCCTTTGACTTGTGATCCTAAAAAATCCCTAATGTCATGACAACCTGATGCTATGCCAACAGGAGCCTCATAGCATCTTAAAACTTCTTTATTCATTCGATAATCCTTCAAGACAAGGGTTATCATAAGATCAGGACCATAATATCTTGTTGCAGCTTTGGGATTTAAAATATAACATGAAATGGCTCTATACTTAGGGATGACCTAAGGTTATAATGTGAACTTGTGTATATTCAAATGTTGGATGTTTGAATCTTGTGACTATTGGGTGGGTTTGAATATTTGAATTTAATCTTTTGGTGGGAAAGAACTTTTGGCCAAAATTTATGGTGACTCAAGGAGAATGCAAGTCTACTTGGCATATGACCAGTGACCATCAAAAAATCCATTAGGCTATAGATTCTTTGAAACCATAAAAACTTATCTATTTCATCACCTTTGTTGCATTCTAATCCACAAAATAACCCCATTCCGCCTCTGCAACTCTACAAAACTCCTCAAAACTGTCATTCCAGAGGAACAACATAATGTGCACCTGACACTTCTTGGAAAATAGGAAGGAATGGAAAGAAAACTACTCTAACTATATACATGAGACAACATCTTTCTCAAAAGTAGGGTTTTAGATATATTTTATTCACTAGAATAGGCAGAATTTCACCATCAGGTTTGCTTAACTAGAAAGCATTGGCCTATTTACAACTGATAATCACATAGGGACCAATACATAAGGCATCAAATTTTGAGTGTCTCCTTGCCTTTTCTCTTTCTGTGTCCCATTTAAGAACAAGATCACCTTCCTTGAAAATTCTGACCATAGCCCTTTTATGAAAGCTTCTCTTCATCTGTTGTTGATGTGCCTCCAAGGTCTACATAGCCTAATTTCTTTTCTCCTCTAGCTCCATCAACTCTATTATTCTTATAGACATAGCATCATTTTCAATTAGCTACAGCTGATGAGCTAGTTCCAGGGATGGAAACTCTAATGAAATTGGAAGTCTAGCTTCCCTACCATACACTAAAATGAATGGAGAATTTCCAATAGCCTTGTTAGGAATCATTTTTTTAACCCATAGGCTTGTTCTCATTTCTGCTACCAACACCTTTGATCATCTTCAATAGTCCTCTTCATAATCCTGATCAGGTTCTTGTTAGATGATTCTGCCAATCCATTGCCCTGAGGATAGTAATTTGAGGATGTGCTCAAGTATATATTATGATCAACTTACCATGCACAAATTTGGGCTCCTACAAAATACTTTGCATTATCTAATATTATTTTGGAAGGGGCACTAGACCTAGTCACAATTCCATCAAGGAATTCAACAACTAAAGATTTTGTTGCATCCTTTAATGCAATTACCTCTGTCCATCTGGTGAAGTAATCTATAGCAGCTAGGATCCAATTATGACCAAAGCTAGAAGGAGGATTTATAGGGGCTATGAAATCTAATCCCCACTAAGAAAAAGGTTGATTAATAAGGATAGGATGAAGTGGATGAGCTGCAAACCTCTATTTACCAAAAAAGAAAGCACATTTTACACACTTTCTGACATATCTATGGCAATCATTGAGTAAGGATGACCAGTATTAACTAGCTCTAATTAGCTTCATAGTAGTTGTTCTTGCTAAAAAGTGGCCACCATCAGGACCATCATGAAGCTCCGTAATCATTCTATCAGCTTAGTTTTCATCAATGCACCTTAACAAAGCTCCATTGAAGTCCTTCCAAAATAGGATACCATCAACTATGGCATATGGAATGGACTGCAATCTAAACTATCTTCCTTTTTCCCTATCCAATCCCTAAGGATATCCATTTCTTGACAAGAAGGTCTTCATATCATCCATCCAATTCCTTGGATTATCATATCCTATTTCCTATTGCTCTATTGATACTAAGGAAACCTCCTCTTTTGATTCCTTGGATGAGACCATCTATTTGCATAGTCCTTTCCCATTACCAACTTGGTAATATGGATCTCCACATCATACTCCATCACTTTGGTGATCCAACTACTTCTTTTCTCATTGATGTCTCTACTCAAAAGGAAGTCCTCAACACTAGCATGAGGTACTAGCAAGTGAATCTTATTATGGGATAAAAGATGTTTGAATTTCTTCAAAGATCTTATGACTACAAGGGCCTTCTTTTCCACCAAGGTAAACTTTAAGGAACCCCCCTCTAGAAAAAGATATAAATTATTGGTGAATCTT
The DNA here is from genome assembly GCA_028749045.1 of Cupressus sempervirens. Lineage (NCBI taxonomy): Eukaryota > Viridiplantae > Streptophyta > Pinopsida > Cupressales > Cupressaceae > Cupressus > Cupressus sempervirens. Next base: position 333,639,567 of record CM053790.1, read on the forward strand.
TCATTAGTTTGAAAAACTAAATTATTTTTATAGGTGAATCTCTCAATTTTTTAATTTTAAATATTATTTACATTGGCAATTATTTTTGAATCATAATTTTTGAGTCGAAGATACTGGTGAATCTCAGTCATAATAGGAAGTTTGCTAATCATCATGGAATATTACAAATCAAAATTTAACACATCTCATGGAAATTATGAGGATAATTATATTATATTTTAAATCAATAGTTAAAACTAAATATTGGTAATATATCCCTAAAGTAACTAATAATTATGATAATTATTGGTGAATTAATTTTAATTTCTTTGATAATATATAATATTTAGGTGAATCAAATCTAATCATGCATCAAATATTGTGGTGAATCTTTGAGTTTAAATTTTTTAATAAAATAAATTATTGAGTGATTTTAAATATTTTAGAACTAAATTTAATAAAATTGTAGCAATTTAGGCTTCATTAAATCTTAAACTATTAGCCAAATTACTAGTAAAAAAATATAAAATTCATAAAATTATGAATATTCACCACTAAAAAATACCATATTTTCCACATATTTGTACTTGTCTTCATACCTTAAACCCTTCACTAAATAAGGCAATGGGTTGTTCTTCATTATTATCATTTGTTTGAGTCAAGATAGTAGAAATACTTAACTCTCCTCCTAATGTGTAAGGAATGAAGGCCTTATCAAAATTAGGGTTGATTAGGGTAGGAGCTGAAGCTATGGTTGCCTTGATCTCTTAAAAACTTGTCTTCCCTTCTTTTGTCCACAAGAAGATCATGTTTTTTCTTAAGCATAGTTGTAAGAGGTTTCACTATGGTAGAAAGATTAGGAATAAATATTCTTACAAAATTAATCCTTCTAAGGAAACTTTGCAACCCCTTCTTGTGACTAGGAAGAGAGAGAGCAAGTATTGCTTTTGTTCTCTCTAGATCAATGGTAGGACCTTTTTTGGATACAATGTGTCCTAACAATTTCCCTTGATTAGTGGGAAAGACATACTTTCCTAGATTCAAGGATACTCCATACTCTCTATATCTTATGAATACTTGTCTAAGATGCCCAAAATGATCTGCTACAATCTTTGAATACATAGTGATATCATCAAGGTAGACCAACACAAACCTTTCAATCATGTTCTTAAAGGCCATCTCCATTTCTTTTTGAAATCTGGCACCTACATTTGTTAGTCAAAAAGGCATTTTACTATAGGCATAGGTGCCCCACTTGGTGGTGAATGTAGTCTTATGTTTGTTAGACTCTTTGACTAGTACCTAATTGTAACCAGAGAATCCATCCAATAAAGAGAATCTCTATAAACTACTAACCTTAGAAAATATCTATTCTATGGAAGGGAAAGGATGATGATCCTTAAGGGAGGCTTGGTTAAGATCCCTAAAGTCTACACATAGTCCAATTTCTCCACTCTTCTTCCTAAAAATGAAAATGTTAGCTACCCATGATGAGTGCTTGATAGGAAAAATGATATAAGCCTTAATCAATTTAGATGGCTCTTTTCTCATTAATAGCTCAATCTTTGGGATGGTCTCTATTTTTGCCTAACTAGTTTGACATTATCAACTAAATCTATAGTATGTTGAAACAAACTTGGGTCAAAATCTTTTAAATCATCATATGTCCAAGAAAATATATTTTCAAATTCTTGACATAGATGAACAAAACATTCTTGCTCAGTTTTAGAACATACCTTTCCAATATTCAAAGTTCTCTCCTCAATGATAGTGACAAGATTGTAGTCATCATTGCTTGCAATTGTTGGAAATATAAAAGGAGTAATTGAGAGGGGAGGGGTGAATCAGTTACTAAAAAAATAAATCCTAGATCCCTTTGATGTCAATATAAAATGAAAATAAATAATTGAATAGTACTGAAGCTTGGTAAACACACAAAATATTGTAACTCGATAGTAACTAGATTAGCTCGATAAAAGATTAACTTATACATTATTAGATGTTATATGTGATTATCATTACTTTAACTTAGTTGAAAACACATAAAGAAAATAACATGAACACATTTGAAACCAGGATTTAACGTGGAAACCCAATTTGGGAAAAACCACCAATAGCAAATAGTTACTAATTTTCACTCTTCTGAAGTGAGCCCTTTTAGGAGCCAACCCTATTAAAGGTTACAAAACACACTATTAGATGTGAACCTATTAAAGGATTTGATCACCCTGTTAGGAGTGGCCTAGTTAGAGGTCTTGAGAATAATTCAATTGAATTGCCACCTTGTTAGAGGATTTACAAATAGTTGTTAAGCTAACTCTATTAAGAGATTTAGATCACTACTACAATAATTAAAGAGTAACAATGAGTTGACCTAATTTGAATGCAACTTGATTGCTAATTCTAGATCTCTGTTCAGGCTTGTACTTGATCCTTCTTGATCAAATATGGCTTTGTTGCACCACAAGGATATTCTACTTAGTAATAGATCTTCAATCACATCACCATAATTCATACATTCTCTTACACATTTTCTTCCACACATTGAAATTCACAACTTGACCTTATACTTATACCTTTCACTTTGTAGAGTCAGTGCAAATACAACTTACAATAATAAATATGCATCACCTTAGTTGGCTAGAATCAATAGATAGATTAATTAAGCTCAATACAACAAAGTAATAAAATCTTTTGCTAACCAACCTTGCTTGGTAGAAAATAACTCTGAGGTGATTTCCTTTGTTAACCAATAGAAGCTCAGTTAACACTACAAACTTACAAAAATCCTTTGGCAACTAAGTGAGCTTGGTTAGCACTAGTTCCATCCAACTTTCTTTTGTTACCCGAGTGAGCTTGGTTAACACTCTCTTTCTACAACTTTTTCTTTGACACCCAAGTGAACTCGGTAGACACTGCCTTCTAAACTAGGAAAATATAGGAATGCTCAGCAGACACTGAGAACTATCTTCACTGCCCAAGTGAGCTTTTCATATACTGACTAATAATGATTATAAAATTTGTGTAACACCAAAGACAACACACAATTAATCGATTGTATCCAACAATCTCCCTCTTTGGCATTGATGGCAACATAACATGTCATAACACAATGAAATTTTGGTTTTGAGAACTCCCTCTATCAATATGAGCTCTTCTTTTTTACTAAATTATGTTCGCAATAGTTGTTACAAAGTTCATTCAGAATATGCTCCATCTTTTAGCATACTTCATCTTTTAGAGAACTTCTCCCTCTCTAGTTTCTAACTTTATTCTAGTTCCAAAGATTTCTAAGAGATATGACAGTAAACTTCTAGCTCTTTGACAACACATGCCAAAGACAATAACTCTATACAATCCAATGTACCTTAAGTATTGATTCATCTATAATATGCCCTTGTCAATTCTACACCAACTAATTGATCTTCAATAGGTTTAGTTTCATACATTCACTAAACTTTATTTAGTGAATTTTAGATAGGAGAATGATCCCTAGCTCACCTCTTAAGTATAAAAATGCATCCTTAGGTAATGGCTTGGTGAATATGTCTACAATCTATTCCTTTGTATTCACATATTCCAATCTAACTTTTTTTATCTTGCACCAATTCTCTTAAGAAGTGATATTTTATAGCAATATGCTTTTTTTTAGAATGCATCACTGGATTCTTTGATATGTTGATTGCACTAGTGTTATCACAATATATGACAACTAGATCTTTGATTTCTACCTTCATTCCTTCCAACAGTTGTGAACCAAATAATGTTAGAACAATTTACTGCTACTGCTACATATTCTTCCTCTACTATGAATTGAGAAGTACAATTTTGTTTCCTATTTGTCCAAGATACTAGTCTTTTACCAAGAAAGAATCTTATACCATTAGTGCTTTTTTTGTCATTAAAACTTCTTGCCCAATCAACATCAGCAAATACTTTTAAGTCCAAATTGCCTCCAACTTTGTACCATAAACCATAGTCTTTAGTACCTTTTAGATACCTCATGATTCTCTTGATTGCCATCATGTGATTTTCTTTGGAATTTGTTGAGAATCTCGCCACTATTCCAACTGCTAGAGCAATATTAGGCTTTGTGTGAACTACATACTGCAATTTTTCAATCATTGATCTGTAAGTGTAATCACCTAAAAATGGTCATCTAGACTATTAGCCCCCTTTTCAACATTTTGGCTGAATTAATTTAATCATTTATCTAGACCAAATTGCTAATAATCAATTTATTTGATTATAACCTATAGTTTGACTATGCTATCCTAAGTTCATTATTTGATTAAAAGAACATGTCCCCTTTTAATCAAATAAAAGACCCCATTCTTCTAACCCACTTAAATTGCACACATAAAGTCCTTTTTCTATTTTGCAATTAAAAAAAAAGGCTTTGTGAATTTTGTCTTATATGACAAGTCAACTTATATTCTATTGGTTGACTTGTGTGTGCACATGGATCACTCCTCTTTTTGAATTCCACCGTTGATCATCCACCATCTTCATCTTGATCTCTACCATCCATACATCTTTAAAAGGGAGAGAGCTTTCCCCCTCAATCCTCATTTTGAATATTGTTATGCTGCAAGTTTTCTAACAGGTTTCTTTGGAGCTTTGTGGAGAACTTCTATTTCTTATCTACATTCCCTCATCCATGGCATCATGGCATTCTAGCTTAGCTTAGCTTTCATTTTTACATGCAGCTTAATCTCACATAGCTTAATAATGGTATTGTAACACTCTCATACATGTTTAAGCATAGCTCCACTTTGCATCTCATTCTAGCTTAATCTTCATTTACATTGCATTCTTGAGGAACTCCTTGGGACAGTTGCATTCTTGCATCTTGTCTTTGGAACCTCCCATTGCATGGTTTACTAGCAAGAAGAGTATCTCTAAGGCTCATCTGAGAGCCTTTTTATTCTTGAAATATACTCTCTTGCACTCCATGGATAGGGAGCTCTAAGCCGGCATCCAAGTATTCCAAACTCATGGAATCATTTGGATAGAAGGGTTTAGAGTGGGACACTTTCGAATGTACATTTTTGGTGCCCACCGTGGGGCTTGAATCAAGTTTCTAGCTCCATTTGCTTTTATATTTCATCTCTGATTTTTTACAGCAGCATATTGGATCTAATCAAGTGCTTTTGTAGAATTAACACTTGGATTTTAAGGCCAACCCATAAGTAGATTGGTTTGAAGGCCAAAAACTTAGTTGGTTTAAAGATTTGATCATATCTTTTAAACCGCTTGGAGTTTAGTTCTGAAAACAAAATTTCACATTAGCTATGTCTTCAAAATGTCTTAGCCCAATTTTCAAAGCATTTTGATATGATTTTTGGGAGTTGTGATTTTTTCTTTATTTTTTTATAAAAATCCATTTTTGATCGCAAATCAGCACATTTTTCAGAAAAACTTACATTTTCAAAAAGGTTTTTCAATTCTAAGGGGGGTTCTTTCTTTGTTTTATTAATTTTGAAGTTATATTAAAGATCAAAAACTTGATTTGATAAATTTGGCCTGTTTTGACAAAATCGATCTCTAGAGCACAAATGAAGAGTTTTTTTTAAATTTCTTACATTTTTGGAAAGCTCTCTGATTTTTAATAGGGGTCTCTTCTTTTCATTTTTTATTTTTGGATATGAAATCATAGCAAACAAGTCCAATCTTGTTGACTAGGTCAAAATCAAAGAGTAAAAATGAGAGCATTTGTGATTAACTTGCACTTTTTTTGCATGCACTTGGTTGGAAGATAAATTGGATTTTTGAGGCAACTAACCAATTTTTATTGCAAATTTTTATGTTATTTCATACTAAATTTTGGTGCTAACAAGTTGTGATTACAGGTTTCCATCCTTATGAAAAAAATTGAAACATTGCATAAAAAGAACGCATGTCAAAGTTTCAAATGCACAAGGGCTACTAACGATTGTTTACAGGGCTGCCCAATGCATAAAAACCTAATTTTTCTTGTTTTTTACTTTTACATGTGCAGCATATACTATTTGTTTATTTTTAGACACATTAAAACTTACAATTGGAATCTTTTGGTGATAGGAGAGTATGCTCTTCACCCTTGTGGTGAATCAAAAATCTTGACTTACCATTTGATTTCAAGAGTAAAGGTAACTAAATCTTCCTGGCATGTTTGAGAGAAAATGATTGAAATAGGAGAGTATGCTCTTCACCCTTGTGGTGAATCATAAATCTTGACTTCCAAAAGTTGATCCACTCTTTGTGTAGTTTATAATCCTTTAGAGGACCTGCTCCCGGACAACTTGAGAGGAACGACCCAAGTGGGGACAAGAAAATTACTTGGCTCTTCCAACCCACTATAAACTCAAGGCTATCAAGGACACAAAATTTTGATAGACATAGTGTTTATCTTTACCTAGTGTGATCGCTTATGGGATTTCGACCATAAGGAGATCACTAGGAAAGAATGCTTAAGGTACTCTTGTGATCGCGAGATCGGTTACTCATCGCAAGGTGAGGTGTCCCGTTATTGGGAGCAAGAGGAACACTGTGAATGGAAGCCCTATCTAAAAACCCTAAGTTAGTAACTACCCTTTTTAGGTGCTCAACTTCTTGGTGCAAGGATTGATCCTAGTGGACTACCCGGATCACCCCAAGATTTACACTCACCATATGTATTCCCTTGGTTATGTTTATGGAATTTCCATGACAAAGCCAATATCTCTTGTGGGCAACCACTTGGTGTGAGGCGAAGGAGCATCAAGCATGGGCCAAGTTGTTGAGTAATGAACCATGTCCTTTAGGTAGATATTGCTTGATGTGTTCTCGAATGTGGTATACCTGTGAAAATCTTTTGAACATACACGTGACGATAATTCTAGGAAATTCTTTTGAGACATCACATATGCTTGTATCATGCAAGGTTTCTTTGTCCCTTGCTTTATTGTTTGAAGAATACTCCATGTGTCACTATCTTGCTTGGAAAGAAATCATTTTTGAACATCAAACTTGCTATGCTATCAACTATTGTCAAACTTTGTCAACCAAGTCAAAGCATCAAGTGCAAACATTTTATTATGTTTCTTCCTAAGAGGAGTCTCATCATTTGACTTTTCTTTTATATGTCTCTAGTGCTTGAACATTCTTAAAGTGACTCTTTGTTCTTAGTGCTCATGGTCTTCCTATCTTCATGGTCTATGTTTGCTTGCTAGTTATCTTTTTGCTGAAATAGTTACCTTGATTTCTTGACAACACTCTTGGGTTGGGAGAGTTGTTCACTTCTCACCTTTTGCTCTATCTATTTGGCTATTTGGGCATCTTGCCTAGCTATTGACTTGAGTCATTCATGTCGTAAGTTTCTTGGATATATTGTTTGACAAGTCACTTTAATCTCTCTCTACTATCTTGGCAAGTGAACACTCTACCTCCTATAGTTTCAACATCAAGTTATCTTCTAGGCTCTTTTATGCTTGGCTTTGCATCTAAAACTATGGGATCTAAACCTTGTGCTACCAAACTTCAACCAAATCTAGATGATCATGATATCCTCCATGTCACTAAAGAGTTTCAAGATCTATATGCACAATACAAAGAACTAGAAGAGACAAATGATCTTTCTTACCTTCATATCTCTAAGCGCATGATAGAAATGAAGTAGAAACTTGAGAAAAGGTTAGAGGAGAAGATTGCATCATTACATGAATCTTCCTTAAGGTCTTTACATGCATGTGAGTCACCTTCTTTGAGGTCATCCTATTCTTCAAGGTCTACATATTCTACTCCAAGACATCAAATATCTTCATCTTCTAGATCTAAAGACCTCCTTAGAGAGAAATAAAGTGATACCTACTTTGAGCCTATTCCAAGATGTCATGATGGATCTATCTTTGACCAAGACAATGATGAAGACATGGATGCATACCATTCACTTGAGAAACAAAAAAAGGACTCTAGACATAATTTTGATAGAACTTTTGCTCCCTTGGAAGATTCTTATGATGACACTTTGCAAAAACTTCTTGGCAATAAGATTATCATGTTACCTAAGTCTAGCTCATATGGAATTCCATTCTTGGATATCTATTGTGCTTATCATCAACATAATGAGCATAGTACTTCGGATTGCATTGAGCTAAAACATAAAATCCAAGATCTTATTGATAAGGGAATTATTGATACCTCTAATGATTCATGTGATGAGGATACTTTTCTTGAGAAAGATCATATTAATGAACCTATGTTTAGTGATGGTTTCCTTGAAACTTCCACTTCTTCCAACACTCATGCATCTCCCAACACTTCAAAGCTTTCCAACATGCCTCTATCAAAAAAGGAACCTAATGCTTTCCACATTCACTACGTGTATCCTCAAGGGCTACCTCTAAAAGAAACTCAAGCTAACCTTCACTTGGTTGCAAACCTTTTCCATGCTACTAATCCTAAACATCCTCAACCTTCATGCACTACTATGCCTAATCCAAGCACTACTCCATTCACTTTTCATTCTCCCTTGTACTTGGAAGTGGCTCCATGTCAAGAGGACTCTCAAAAAGAAAAAGTTATAAATGTCAAGAAAGATCAAGATCAAGCACCCGTTCATCTCCTTCAAAATGTCACTCCTCCATATCCTATGTCTTATCCACCTCCTAAGTATGATGAAGATACCACTTCCATTATCTCCCTTGAGCTTACTGAAAATTATGAGAAAAGTTCTCTTCCTATGCTATCCAAAGCTACTTGTCAAGATCAAAGCATCCCCTCATGTTCTACTTCTCCACATCCACTTCAAAATTGTGCTCAAGCTTCAAGTGCTTCTATTAAAAATGTTATTCCTATCAAAGGTACTTATGAGTCTATTGATGGATTTGACCATGTTGCTCATTCTAAAGATGTTGATATCCCTTCCCACTATCCCTTTGCATCTTCTAAATCTATCCTTGGTCCTTATCCATCTAAGCTAAAGCATTCAAACCTTCCATCCATATTGGGGCCTTATGTTCCTCCATCTCCTACATTCACTCCTAGCTCATTCCCTAGCTCTTCCATCATACCTCAAGATCAACAAAGACACTCATCCTTGGTGAATTTTCACCCATCTATACATCTAAACTAGTCATATCATCCTTATTCATCCACAAATCCCAAGTCCTTTGGAAAAGAGAATAAATATAAGAATCGATTAAAAAAGAAAGATCACTATGTCCCATCTAATCGACATGTGAATGCTAAGAAGGAGAAAGCACAAAAGAGACTACAAAGGTCCACTATTAAAAAAGCTAAATCAAAGAAAATATGGGTTCCTAAACCCATTATTGAAGAAATGTTTTTTGAAGTATCCAAAGGAAAATCTAAAGCTATATGGATTCCCAAGTCCCTTTTAGAAGACTTGAATATTGAAAATACTTCAAAGTTGACATTCAAGCTTCCAAAGGCTTCTATTCCATCTTCTTCCAAAAATCTTCCTAAAAATATTCCAAAGCCTTCCACTCCACTTTTTTCCAAATCTTTTCTACCACCTCATTCATCTAAATCTCAAGCTATTTCATCCATGATTCCTCCATTGTTCCAATACCCTTCAAGGTGTGTGTCAATGTTGATCTTGTCCAATATTTTAGCTACCCACATGAAATCCTCTAAAGCTTACACCTCCTTTCTATACATGAACTCTTATCCTCCATATATTCTTCCTACTACCATTTCCCTTTCATCACCCTATCAACATCTTTGAGCATACCTTTCTATGGTCTTGGCTTATCATGGCTTAACTTTCCTACAGGAGCACTCTCTAAATTCAAAAAGCTTGAGCTCTTTCTAAAAATTTAAACCAAAAAAATAAAAAAGCAAATTTTTAAAAAAATGAAAATGTGCCTTGGTGAAAACCACTTCTTGTGGCACCTTGGTAGCAAAAGTAAAGAGAAATAAATTTATCCTATGATGAAAACTACTTCTTGTGGAACCTTGGATAAGTACCATGATGAAAAGTTGGCAAACAGGCATCATTCATAATTCTTTCATCATCCATCTATCCCCTCTTCTCTCTTTGATCTTGACAATGTTGAGCTATCTTTGTATATTGGCTATCTTATCCACCAGATTTTCTATTGTGCTCTCCCATTCACTCATAGCCTCTATCTTGAGCTTTATTCTTATTGCTCTATCCCATTGCTATACTATCTAGTTGACCCCTTGGTCTTGATCATAATAAATGAAACATGGTTCTCATAGGTCTCTTGACATGGCTACTCTTTTGGACTACACACTTCATGCTATCTCACTTGTTGGCTTCATTGATTATCTTACATGCTATCTTTCTCATTACTTCCATTTCTTTATCCAAAACATGCTTCATATGACTATTTCACCTCTTTCCCTAGCTTGGGTACTCTTGAGGAGTCAATCCTTGAGGATCACTTTCACTTGCTTCATACTCTTTTTTCATCCATCTTTTCTTATCCACTAACTTGTTGCTCCATCATATCCTATACCTTGCTAGACATTGGGAGAAAATGATGTGATCTTGCTTGAGAACTAGTAATCTCTAAATTATTCTAAAAAATCCAAAAAATCATATATGATGCTGAAAAAATCCTAAAAATTAGAAAATGTCTTGAAAAAATGATCATCTTAGTGAAAACCTAGCAATAGGTGCTTTGATGTATCACCAAAAAAAATTCAAAAATACAAAAATACAAAAAATTGAAAAAAGTCTTGAAAAATTTTTTCAAGTGGTGAAAACCTAGAAACATGCACTACTTGAAATCCTTGCACCTATGTTTATCAGTCTCAATCACCTATTTCGCTGCACATTTTTTGGCTTAGAATTGTTTCTTGTCCTTGTCTCAGGGGCAAAGCTACTTAGCCTATTGAGGTATTCTTGTGCATTAGGGTTTCTTTGACAACTCACAAAACAATGTTTCTCAACACTTCCCCACCTTGACATCAAGTATTTTTTAACACTTTTTAGATAGGTTACCTACGGTCTCCGATGTCGCAATATTTCTCACTATCAGAATCAAGTCTTGAAGAAATGGCCAAGTGACTTACATATATGCACTTTAACACTTAAATGACTGAGCTATGCTGATCTTTATCTACTTCGTGTGTTGTCTATGATGATTTCTTTATGTTCCATCCCTAATAGTCTTTCAAGGATGTCATTGACTAGAAGACTGGGGGCATGGGACATATTTTCTTGATTTCTGCTTGTGGGTATACATTCTTTGTCTATAGTATTGTAAGCATTTATGCTTGTCCTATTCAACATTTTGACTTACAAATGTATTTTCCTTGACTGTTTCGCAAGACCGCACTCAGGGCTTATCCTGGCACTTATGCCTTGATACAGGTGTAATCTTGCTAAATTAAACTTCGAGAATCTAATCGCGTAGTTATCTTGACTTACATGTCTCTGATGCTTAGATTGAATTTCCACATACCTATTTGATATTGATCATATTCATATCCTAATAGTTATATTAGTGATGGTTGTATGATCTCATGATGTCCCTAATAAATGCTCAATGATGAAATTAAGAGTCTAAATGTTATGCGCTTCTTGCTGGTAAACCACTTTGCATATTAGCTTGCATTTTAGGTTCATTTTCTAGCTTAGTCTTGCATTCTTGCATATGGGGAGAGCTCTCTCTTCATCTTTTCATGGACATATCGGCTAACTGCTTTCATATATTTCTTTACTTTCTTCTTGTTCATGTCTTTTCACCTTCTTAATCTTTCACTTCATCTCTTTTCTATCTTATCATCACATTATATAAATTTTTGACCTCTTAAATAATTTCAACATCGTAAATTCATTTTCAGGATCGAAATCCAAATTCGAGTTCATTTGATGGTCAAAATTGTCTTTTAAAATTCTACTTTCTTTTGAGCGTTAGCTGACCTTTTGAGGTTGAATCTCTAAATCATCACTGGAGCATCTTCATTTCTTCATGTCTTCATCATTTCCATACTTCATATCTACTTCAATTCAATGTTTCATGTCTAAAATCACCTTTCTACTCATTTTGACCTAATTTTTATGCTATATCCTTCAAGGTCAACTCTAGTCAAACTGGGGCATTTTATCAATTTCTTATAGTCATTCTTGGGTTCTAATCATCTATCTGTCATCTTGGACATTGCTCTATTCTAATTTTCTCATGTCTAGCCAGTTTCTGCATCCCCTTACCTCATTTCAATTTCAATCCCAAGGGGGCAAAAATACTCTATTGCTGATTGTTACAGCTATCTATTTCTTAGGAGCATTTGTTTGATCTTTTCACGTGTTCTTGATCTATCTACTTTGCTAAGTGTTAGCATTCTTCTTGAATTCTAACATCATCTTTTCCTAGTGTTCAATACTACCACTATCAGGCTGTACATTTAGGACTTGCTATCTTTTTTTACATTTCGTTCTTCAAAATCAGATATCTATATCTATCACCGCCTACTTGGCTTTCTATTTTGTTTGACATAATGTGTTCTCAGATCGATCACGCATTAGTCAAAGAGGGGCAAATGTAATCACCTAAAAATGGTCATCTAGACTATTAGCCCCCTTTTCAACATTTTGGCTAAATTAATTTAATCATTTATCTAGACCAAATTGCTAATAATCAATTTATTTGATTATAACCTATAGTTTGACTATGCTATCCTAAGTTCATTATTTGATTAAAAGAATATGTCCCCTTTTAATTAAATAAAAGACCCCATTCTTCTAACCCACTTAAAGTGCACACATAAAGTTCTTTTTCTATTTTGCAATTAAAAGAAAAGGCTTTGTGATTTTTGTCTTATATGACAAGTCAACTTATATTCTATTGGTTGACTTGTGTGTGCACATGGATCACTCCTCTTTTTGAATTCCACCATTTATCATCCACCATCTTCATCTTGATCTCTACCATCCATACATCTTTAAAAGGGAGAGAGCTTTCCCCCTCAATTGTCATTTTGAATATTGTTATGCTGGAGGTTTTCTAACAGGTTTCTTTGGAGCTTTGTGGAGAACTTCTATTTCTTGTCTACATTCTCTCATCCATGGCATCATGGCATTCTAGCTTAGCTTAGCTTTCATTTTTACATTAGCTTAATCTCACATAGCTTAATAATGGTATTGTAACACTCTCATACATGTTTTAGCATAGCTCCACTTTGCATCTCATTCTAGCTTAATCTTCATTTGCATTGCATTCTTGAGGAACTCCTTGGGACATTTGCATTCTTGCATCTTGTCTTTGGAACCTCCCATTGCATGGTTTACTAGCAAGAAGAGTATCTATAAGGCTCATCTGAGAGCCTTCTTATTCTTGAAATATACTCTCTTGCACTCCATGGATAGGGAGCTCTAAGCTGGCATCCAAGTATTCCAAACTCATGGAATCGTTTGGATAGAAGGGTTTAGAGTGGGACACTTTCGAGTGTACAGTAAGTAGTCTTACCCACTTTTTTGGAATCATTATTTTTGGAAAGCTTATGTCCAGTAGACATAGGTGTTCCAACTAGTTTTGAATCTTCCATTTCAAATTTTTGCAGTATCTCCTTGATATACTTAGATTGAGTGATGTAGATTCCATTCTTGTTATGTTGTATTTGCAATCCAACAAAGAATTTTATTTCACCAAACATGGACATCTCAAATTCTTCACTCATTTCTTCTAAGAATTCTTTGGATAGATCATCATTTCTTGTAAATAAAGTATCATCAACAAATATTTCTACTAATACAATGTTCTTATTTGGTCCTTCCTTCATATACAGACTACTGTTATCATTAGTCTTTTGAAAACAAATTTTTACCAAGTAATTATGGAGTCTTTCATACCAAGCTCTGGGAGCTTGCTTGAGACCATATATAGCTTTGTGTAGGTTGCAAACCATATCTCTTTTTCTAGAATCTACAAAACCTTCTAGTTACTCAATGCAAACTTCCTCATCAAGGATTCCATTCAAGAATGCATATTTAACATCCATTTGATATACCTTAAATCCTCACTGTGTTGCATACGCTAGTAAGATTCTAAAACCTTCAAGTCTTGCTACTGGATAAAAAGTTTCACCATAGTCAATACCTTCTTCTTGAGAGTAACCTTTGCATACTATTCTTTCTTTGTTTCTTGATACTTTTCCATCTTTATTTAGGTTATTTCTAAATACCCATTTTGTACCAATTACATTTTTATCCTTGGGTCTAGGAACAAGAGTCCAAGTTTTGTTCGTATCTATTTTTTATATCTCTTCATTCATTGCTTCAATCCAACTTTCATTTTCTAGAGCATCTTTAACACTTCTAGGTTCAAATTTAGCAAGTAAACATGTACCTTTTAATTTTCTTCTTGTCATTATTCTATTAGATTTATCTCTAATGATATGATCAGGTGCATGATGCCTTCTAACATATCTTGCTAATATAGGCTCCTTGGTCTTTCAATGAGTTCCATCATCTACTCTTTAAATTTTAGTTTCAAGCTCGGGTCCTTCTATCTATGACTTGGATCTATCAGGCTCAGTTTGAACTAGCTCAGTAGCCTCTAATTTTTACTCGGGTCCTTGCAGCTCAAGTTGCATTTTCTATAACTCGGTAGCTATTGGATTTTCTAGGGACTTGGGAGTTGAAGAATCTTTTATTTTTGATAGATTAGGAAGAGTATCAAGTTCATAGTAAATGAATCTTTTGTAGTCGTTATGTTCCTTGCCACTTTCTTCTTCACTATTTTCTATGTATTCATCAATTTTGACATGTGCACTCTGTATGATTTTGTGAGTAGATAAATTCAAACATCTATATGCTTTTCTTCTATAGGATTATCTTATAAATATGCCTTCGTCATCTTTGACATCAAATTTTCCTTTTCTAGATTCCTTCAATATATAACATTTACTACCAAATACCTTCAAGTAACTTACATTAGGCTTGTAGCCATAACATAGCTAATAAGATGTCTTGTTTGAATCTTTCTTTAACTGAATTTTTTTCAAGGTATGAACTACAGTGTTGATAGCTTCCTTCCAAAATTTGAGAGTAATGTTCTTTTCAATCATCAAGATTCTTGCACAATCCATGGTACATCTATTTCTTCTTTCTGCTATACCATTTTATTATGGTGTACCAAGAGTAGATACTTGTCTTTTGATTCCTTTTTCAATGCAAAAATTGTTGAATTCATGGGAAATGAATTCACCACCTCTGTCTAATCTTAGGCATTTCAACTTCTTTCTAGTTTCTTTTTCTACTATTGCCAGATGCCATTTTAATTTTTGAAAAGTTTTTGATTTTACTTTTAGGTACATTACTATCATCATCCTAGAGTAGTCATCAACAAAGAGAATGAGAAAATTTTCTCCACTATAGCTCTCTATTCCAATAGGTCCACATAATTCTGTATGAACAATTTTCAAAACTTTTTCTGATTGATAATTTTTTCTTTTGAAGCTTGTTTTTCCCATCTTACCAACTTGGCAATTCTTGCATAGACCCATGTCAGGCTTCTTCAAACTATGAATACCTGTTACTCTTTTATGTTTCCTTATCTTAACAAGACTGTCAAAGTTTACATGACATAGTCTTTTACACCATAACTAGCTTTCTTCTACTTGAGCAATAAAACATGAACAATCACTGAGATCAAGATAAAATAGATTACCTTTTTTTTGCTTGCCAGAACCAACCAAATTTCCTTTCCCATCCAATAATTTGACATGTCCATTCATGAATTCTACCTTGAACCCAATATTATTTAGTTGTGCCACACTTAGTATTTATGCTTTAGTCCTTCAACCAAATAAGCATTATCACACACAAGTTCTTTAGTTAACAAGATACGCCCTTTTCCTTTTATATTACAAGGTTCATTGTTTCCAAATCTTACACTACCTCCATCATAATATTCCATATGCTCAATTTTTTTTTGTCACCAGTCATATGATGTGAGTAACCACTATCAATAATCCATATATCATTTTTTCTAACATGAGAGATAAATGTCATCTTATCTCCTTCATCATTAGATTCATCTTTCACAGCAATATAAACTATTTCATCTTCACTATTGTTAGAATCTTTAGCTATGAAGAAAGACTTCTTATGTTTGTCCTTAAAGTTCTTATAGTTCTTGGAGTCCTTATTGCCTTTATTCTTTTTACCTTTCTTTTCATCCTTCATTTCCTTGTTTGGACACCTAGTAGCAATGTGAACAATTTCTTCACAAGAAAAGCAGATAAGAGGAACTTTACCTTTGTACTTCCCTCTTCCTTTGGAATACTTTCTTGCAAGCAGGGCTTCAACAACTTCAAGATTACTATCTAAACTTGATTTTGATGATCCATCTTCTTTTATTGACTAGATTTTGAATTTTTATCCTTTCCTTTGAGTGAGAGTTTAGCTTTGAATGCAAAGTCAATATTCTTTGAAGCTGGAACATAGTTATCATAATTATCTAACTCAAAAGCTATTAATCTTCCAACTAGAGCATCCAACCCTATCTTATTAGTTGGGTCACATCTCATTTCTTGAATAGTAGATATTGTAATTGCATAAATAGGAAGAAGAGTTCTAAGCACTTTACTTACAATAGTTTCCTCCTTGATGTCGCCTCCAGATGCTTTGATTGCATTAACATTGGCCTTGATTCTTTCCACATACTTTTCAATGTTTTCATCTTCTCTCATTCTCATTTGATCAAATTTTCCTCTAAGGATTTTTTCTTTTGCTCTTATCACATTGTCATCTCCTCCATAGATATCTTTCAATTTGTTCCACATATCATAAGCAATTTTGCAATCTTTTACCTCATCAAATTTAGCATAACTGAGAGCAGATGCAATATTAATCATCATGATATTATGATTCTTCTTTTCAGCAATATCTTCAACTGATAATGTTCTAGTGGGATTCTTATATTTAGAATCAAGATGCTTGCAATCTAAATTACTGATGGTAGCCAAATGCAATCTCATCAAATGCTGCAAATTTGTCTTTGTTCAGCTTGGGAATCTCTCTTTTGTAAGACATCCTGATCTTTAGCTTAGGTTTTTGAAACCTTCTTTTCAATAACCAAAATCTCTTATTCCAATTGTTGGAAATATAAGAGGAGTAATTGAGAGGGGAGGGGTGAATTAGTTACTACAAAAATAAATCCTAGATCCCTTTGATGTCACTGCAAAATGCAAACAAATAACCGATTATTGTTGAAGCTTAGTAAACACACAAAATGTTGTATCTCGGTAGTAACTAGATTAGCTTGGTAAAAGATTAACTTATAAACCATTAGATGTTATCTATGATTATCATTACTTTAACTTAGTTGCAAAAAAATAATGAAAATAGCATGAACACATTTAGTGCCAAGATTTAACCTGGAAACCCAAGTTGAAAAAAATCACCAATATCAACTAGTTACTAATTTTCACTCTTCTAAAGTGAGCCCTATTAGGAGCTAACCCTATTAAAATTTACAAAACACACTGTCAGGTGTGACCCTATTAAAATATTTGATCACCCTATTAGGAGTGGTCTATTCAGAGGTCTTGAGAACAATTCAATGGAATTGCCACCTTGTTATAGGATTTACAAATAGCTATTATGCTGACTTTATTATGAGATTCAGATCACTGCTACAATGGTTAGAGAGTAACAATGAGTTGATCGGATTTAAATGCAACTTGATTTCTGATTTTAGATCTTTGTTCAAGCTTGTACTTGATTCTTCCTAATCAAATATTTTTTTGCACCACAAGGATATTCTACTTATCCTTAAAATTCACTTCTTCTACTTACCAATAGATCTTCAATCACATGACCATAATTTGCACATTCTCTTGCACACTTTCTTCCACACATTGAAATCGCAACTTGACCTTATACTTATACCTTTTACTTTGTCAAGTTGGCTCAAATACAAATTACAATAATCAATATTCATCACCTTAGTCAGCTGGAATCAATAGACAAATTAATTAAGCTCAATACAACAAAGTAATAAAATGCTTTCCTAGCCAACCATGCTAGGTATAAACTAACTCTGAGGCAATTTCCTTTGTTAACCAACAGAAGCTCAATTAACAGTAAAAACTTACAAAAGTCCTTTGGCAATCGAGTGAGCTCGGTTAGCACTAGTTCCATCCAAATTTCCTTCATTACCTAAGTGAGCTTGGTTAATACTCTCTTTCTACAACTTTTCCTTCAATGCCTAAGTGAACTCGGTAGACACTGCCTTCTAAACTAGGCAAACATAGGAATGCTTGATAGACACTAAGAACTATCTTTACTGCCTGAGTGAGCTTAGCATATACTAATTGATAATGATTATGACATTTGTGTAACATCAAAGACAACACACAATTAATCAATTGTATCCAATAGTAGAAAGATTCATGCCTCTATCTCTTGCTTGATCATTAGGAGTGAAAGCACTTTCTAAGGTAATCAGACCCTTAGGCATTTTTTTGGAGTTGAGCTTGATGATTTTATCCCCAAACTGATCATGTAGCCTTGACTAATTTTTTTCTTTGAGAACACTACTTCATTTTGCAAGAAACATATAATTTGTGCATCAGATTCAAATACCTTCCAATTGACATTATTAACAGGGATAGTGGGTCTAACCACCATCTTAATCTACCTCCTTCTCTCATCTTCAACACTTCATAGTATGTCATAAGATGCACCAACTACTTCAAGTCTATCAAAATGTCTATTTTCTTTCAGATTAATTCTTTGAATATTAATTACATTAAAATTTTCAAGAAAATCCCACACTCTATGTTTATAAGACTCTAACAAACCATTCTTAGTGACATTCTAATTTCTCACTTGATGAACAATCAGCTCACTATCTCTATATACACTTAAGGCTTGAATTCCTCTTTTTTGAAAAAGAAAAAGGCCTTGAATGAATGCCTCATACTCTACCACATTATTAGTACAACTAAATTGAAGCCCAAATGAGAAGTATTACCATTCTAGTGCAAGGGAGACCAACATCACACCTGCCCCTAATCCATTCTTATTCCTTGATCCATCAAAGTACATTATCCATAGTCCACTAGTATCTTCCTTGATTTTCATTAGGTTGGGAACAAGAGCATCCTTTTCTGATATAAAATATGTGGCAAGGCATGTCTCAATGGCTTTTGATATAGGGTCAATTTGATATGCACCATCCCATTCATATAAGAGGAAATTAGGTATCTCTATTAGGGAAGTAGTAGGATCATCTACTATGTCTCCCTCCTCTTCTTCATAAATGGTGCAATTCATATTAGTGGGTTTGGGTTATAGGGCTCAATATGATGGAGGGCTAGAGATTCTACTCTAGTTGAAGCTTTAGTTCCATATCTTTTTCTAAAAAATATGTATGACCAATCGAAGGAGATATAGCCACCTATTTGGGTAGTAAAGTCTCTAGAAAGATAGATAGAAAAGTATGGTTTAACCTCAACAACTGATATATTTTGAACTATAGTACAACCAGAGCATGCATGTAGGGCCATTTCAACATTCCTTAGGATTCCTATAGTCTTGATATTACTACCATCTAACTGCAAGACATCCTTAATAATGGGCTCATATTTCATTCCTAGGATATCAGTAACACACTTAGGCATCACTAAACTACTAGCCCCTAAATCTGTCATTTAGTTGTGGACTATTTTATTTCCTATAATTAAAGAGACATAGAAGTGAGGAGGTCTAGTTTTCTTAATTATTTCTTCTTTTTTTACTTGGTTGCACCAAGCTTGTTACACTTTCTTCTCTATGTAGTTTATCTCTAAGTTCAATGCTTTCCAATTCTTGTTGCGACAACCTCTTCTATGATGGTATGGTGGCAACAACATCCCACATATAAATTTTCATGGTGGTCTTCTTCATTTGATCTACCAATTGAATGGCATGTTAGGTGCTTTGGTAGAAACCTTAGGAGTTGCATGTGTAGAAGGTCAAGATGGAATAGCTTGAGGAACATCCACATCTCTCCTGCTTTCATTTTGCCTTCGATACTAAGAAGCATTAGCAAGTTGATTACCATTGTGTTGTTGATCAACTACTCATACATGAGGTATTGCACTTGATGTTGAGGCCTGATTAGGAGGAGGAGGGGAAACATCTTCTACAACTCTTCTTTTTCTCCTATTATTGTAAGCACAAGAATCTCAGTTTACATTACAAGGCTCTTCCACCTAACGGTTCATGAAGGAACAATTTCCTTGTAGAGAAGCATCAACAAGTTGATTATCATTTTGTTATTGGTCAACTAATTTCTCTGGTATAGTTAATTCCAAGTAAGATTCTACCTTTTAACACATACAATATCCATAGGAGTAGTTACAAGAAGGGCAAAAATCTTGATTTTGAGGGAGATTGTTATGAGGGACTAAAACCCTATTTAGGTTGGTATTCATAGCATGGGGGCATTATCAATAGGTCTATTCTGATTGTAACCCCCATTTAGGTTTGTAAGGGGCATGACTCTAGTTTGGAGATCCATTATGAATGGGACCTTGATACTAGAGTTGGGAAGGCTTATTATTTTAAGCTTGTTGCCTCCTCATAGTCACCAACTCATTGCCCATTTTTTGCATCACTGCACTGTTGTCCTTTATCTTCCTTTCTTGATCCTACAACCTCTTATCCATATTTTACATTAGTTCCTACATCATGGCCTCAATCCTATTAACTCCATTAGAGGATGTGGAGGCTATTGGGACCACGACAAGGGGTTGGCTTGCAAAGGAAGTAGGGATAGGGGCTATAATAGGTTGATGATTGGGTATGTCAGGGAAGAAGGGAATTGGGGGCCTTAGAGATAACTTTCCTCCCTATATCAAGATATTTTCTACCCTTATAGCTACCTCATATACAATTGGTAAAGTATCCCCTCCCGTAGACTACAAAGTAGTAGCAATATCATTGTTAATGGCTCTGAGGTAGTACAAGAATGCATTACCAAGGGAAGGCTTTACTATAGTAGGTATTCTATCCCATGTTTTTTGAAAGCTATAATTAAAATCAACCACACATTCATGGGCTTCCCTCTTGATGGTTCTTTGCTGCTCTAAAAGTGAAAGATAGTCACTTTTATCCTTAAAATGTTTTCATAGGACCACTCTTAACCCATCCCAATCAAGTATAGAGTTATGAGGAAACCCTCTATAATATTATAATTTCTTCCCCTTTAAGGATGAGGCTAGAAGCTTGAATGCTACATCATCTTCAATAATGCCATGAATATTGTTGACGTTAGACACCTCTTAAATATGCTTAACAAGGGAAATGGATGTTTCAACAGTAAACTCAGGTATACTTTTGAGGGCTAACACTAAAATATCATATCTTTGAGCCAAAAGGAGAGGGTTGCCACCATTGAAGGTGGAAAAAGCATGTTCTCTAGCCATATAAATGAGTAGCCTATTGATATGAGTAGATGTTATCCTAGGTTGAGATCTCTCAATGGGCACGGTAGAGATGGATCTTGCAAGTGTATGGACTTCCTTTGTACTCCTAACTAGTGATAGAGACAATCTAGCCTCCATTCTCCTAGGATTTAAAAATGAGAGCTCTAAATACTAAAAATTACCTCTAGAAGATGCCCTTGTGTGTGCTTTGGACATGAATCATAGAAATTTTGATCTAGAAACTACATATGTTTGAAGCATGGAGTTGCCAAGTATTTGAACAAATGAGCCTCTTAAAGGATTTAATACCAAAGGTAGTACTATCTCCTCAACATAAACATGAAATATTTCTTTGACACTAGTGAACTTAGAATTTTTAATATGATAGTCCCATTGGATGTGCCAAAAATTGTTGTCACAAAAGCTTTCACCTTTGTCCAAAGTTTTTACCTAAGGACAACCTTGTGAAACATGGAAACATCCTCCAAGTTATGGGACTTGAACAACAAGGCTGAGTCTCCAAGCAAGGTTAGCTTCCTTTTCTATTAGGATGTACCTAGATTATACTTAAAGAGGAAAAGGGAGAAGAAATGAATAAAAGAAAGCTACCCAATCTATTCTAAAGAGGTGATGCACCAAAATAGAGTGTATAGACCAATCTCTACCCATATGTACATAGTACAACTATCATGACAATCCAAAGATATACATATTTAGACTTATTTTAACACAACAGCCACATGTAGGTCAAACAACCAAATGAGTGACACAAGGAAGAAGAGATTCACTTTATATCATTCATAAGCCAAAAGAGATATAGAGATGTAATTTATAGATATTGATAGTACATCAAAGAGAGGAAAATAAATCTTGCATAGTACATCGATGACTGAAAGAGATAGGACAGAGTGTCATATAAATCAAAGGCAAAAGGGAATTTATAGTAGTATGCTAGAGCAATACTAGAGAAATAAAAAAGACCAAACCCTAAGGAAGATTACAAATTTTGGTTTTATAGTGTAAGGATAACTTAGATAACTTCTACCCTAAGATAGAACTTCAATAATTGTATTCAAGCTTATAGGGAATAATTACTGCAAAACTAGAAAAGATCTTATCATAGCACAACTCCAGACATAAGAAGATCATTGATTTTCCAAACAAATATTTAAGAGGATAGGAATGGTGGCCATTAACCTTCTAACTAAGTAGATAGATCAATAGGTAGTGATGGAGTGTTCCTTATATTTATCAAGCCTAGGGAATGATGAAAGTGTGTGTAGGAGATCAAAAGCTTAGATTAGCCATTAGAAAGCTACCTATTCATTATTACCAACATGCCAAGTCAGATAAAAGACACAGGTCAACCATATCCAACTGTCACTCTGTACCTTTCCTACTACTTGATTGGTCAAGGACTCCTCTTTTTCAGCTTGGTGGGTGAAATTTCTTATATTTTTGGTCAACACTCGTGCTCATGATCCTGCGATTGTCAACTATGTCAAAACCCTTCATGTCACCTTTATCTTATAACCCTAGCCTTTATGATCTTATGATCACCTATACCTCAAAGAATTGAGCCCATCCTTCATTCTCCTTATGATTCTTTGATAGAAATAAGACCTATGATCTAAAAATAGAATGATGGCACAATAATTCCCTTGGCTTAAGGTCATGGTACCATCAATCTTCTCTTGCAATATTATGTTCATGATTGATTTGATCTTCATAATCTTACGATCATAGTCTATTGTAACATCGGCAAATATAGTGATAACCCCTATGATCCTATGATTGCGGTTAACTAACCTTCTATCATGACCTCAATAGTCTTCTCATTCACACTTGAAACCTTACAAAAGAGGAATATCATAAGATCATAAAACCTAATACCAATCTAAAACTAGCCTCCTCCCCTTCTTACCTCAAAATCTTATGACTCTAAGATCATACAACTAACCTTCCTCTTTGTAGCATCAACAACCTAAGAAGTCAATTTTGTGATCCTACGATTGCTAACCTTTTGTGCTGTTGAAACACATATTCCTTTGACTCACAATCCTAAGAAATCTTTGATGTCATAGAAACCTAACACTATGCCAATAGGAGCCTCGTAGCATCTTACCATTGCTTGATTCGTCCAATGATCCTCTGATACAAGGATTATCATAAGATTAGAACCTTATTATCTTGTCATGGCTCTTGGATTTAAAATATTATGTGAAATGGCTCATAACTTAAGGATAACCTAAGGTTATAATGTTCACTTGTACATATTCAAATGTTGGATCTTTGAATCTTCTAACCATTGGGTGGGTTTATATATTTGAATTCAATATTTTGGTGGGAGAGCACTTTTGGCCAACACCCTGTCAGCCCATACTACCAGTGGTAACTTAGAGTCCCATGCCTTCTTATTTCAACCAAAATTCTCTTGATGATTTTGAGGATACTTTTGTTTCTGGACTCTCCCTATGCATTTCCCTAGGGGTGTTATGGAGAAGAAGTTGACGTAGTTATCCCATACTTGTCATGGAATGGGATATACTAATCAGATCTAAAGCACATGGAATTATCTATTACAATTTTTTAAGGCATCCAAATCTATTAATTATTGTATTCAAGATGAAATCATTTACTACTTTAAAGGTTCATCTCCTTGTTAGAATAGCTTCCATCCATTTTGTCAAATATTCAGTTGCTACCAAGATCTAAGAATGTCCTCCACTAGATTCATTTTTGATTTCACCTATGAAATCAATACCCCATTGTTGAAAAGGAGCTTATATTTCTACTAGCTTCAAAGGAACATTCCTAGAAAACTTAAGCTTACCTACAAAACTCTTACAAGTATCACACTTCTTGGCCAGCACATAAGCATCCTAGAATAGAGTAGGTTGCCAAACTCTAGATCTTAACACCTTATGAGTTGTTGGCTTGCCCATTTAGTGACCTCCACATACTCCATTATGCATTTCACTCAAAATCCTAATTGATTCCTCCTTATCCATAGACTTCAATGATACTCTCTTAGGATTTCTCCACCATAATTTCTCATCAAAAATAATATATTTGATGGACTAAATATTTAGTGTTATCTTCTCATTAACATTCATTGGAGATACAACACACATGTATTGTACATAGTGGATAATATCCTTATATCAATCACAATGATCCATATCAAAAATATATGGCCTATGGTCATCATCCATGACATTTATCTAATTTGTATCTAGGTTTGAGTTTTCCATCAATTTTTCCAAACCTTGACCTCTATCAAGCTTCGTGATCTATATACCAATGTTGAATTCATGAATTTGGGTTATCCATTTACACCTCCTACTAAGAACTTCTTGTTGGGAGAAAATATTCTTGACTCAAGTATTAGGGACAGAGGCTATTACTATGGCTCCTACTAAGTAACACCTCAAATCTTTGATTGCCTTCACTAGAGCATAATAATTTTTTCTCATTAATATCATCCTTAAGTTCTATAGCTTTGAGGGATTTACTAAAGAAAGCAATTAGTTTTTCAAACTTTCTTCATTTTTCTAAAGTAGTACTATTGCAATTGTATGAACTAAAGAAAAGGAAAATAGATGCATGGGTTTACTATAATAAGGGGTTCTCAATATTGGTGAATTTTTAATTTCTTCCTTGATATATTAAAATGAAACTGTAGACTCATGTTCCCATCTATTCTCTACTCTTTTCTTGAGCATCTTGGAAATAGGTCTACTAGTTTTAGTGAATTTTTTTATGAATCTCCTTAAGAAATTTACATGTCCAAAAAATAAATTAATCCCTTTTATATTCTTGGGCTTAAGAACATTGTCTATGGTTGCAACCCTCTCTGGGTCTATTCTGACTCCTCCTTTGGATAATGTTTGACCTAAAAGTGTACCCTTAGTCATCCCAAAAGAATACTTCCTTTAGTTAAGGGAAACCCCATACACCAAAGCTTTCACAAATATCTTCTCTAGATGTTTACAATGTTCCCCATGGTGTGGTAAAAAAAATTTATACTGCTTAACTTCATCTACTAACACTTTTTTGTAACCTAAAAACAAATCAATCATAAACATCATCTCTAAACTAGTTACTTGTTGCATCATAGCTTCCATATTTGGCAGTCCATAATTGTCCTTCAAAGAAGCAATTTTTAAATTCCTAAAGTCTACACATAGTCTTATGTCCCCATTTTCTTGCTAATAGGTACCAAGTTTGAGACCCACATGGAATGCCTAATTTTCTTTATGATTTTCCCATCTTAGAGTTTCATCAACTCTTCGTGAATTTTAAGGGCTAATGTAGGATTAGTTGGTGATTTATTTTTCCTAAAAGGCTTGAAATTTTATTTGAGAGGAATGACATGCTTAAAAATATCTTAACTACTTATCGATGGTTACTTACTTCTATTCTAGTATCCACAAAATCCTCAAGCTTCGTGTCTAGTTCGAACAATGCTTCTTTAGTTTTGAATGCTTTGTACATCATCTTCTAACAAAGAGTTTTCAAGTGTATCTTTAAAGTGTTGAACTTATCATTATACTTAGGAAATCTTTCAATTCAACTCATCATCAAATATCTCAAGGCTAGTAGCATTATAGTACTTAACTACTTCCAAAAATTGCTCTTGAGATTTATTATTTATTTGTTGGATACCTTCATGCAATCCCTCCATAACCTTATTCCCTGAGGATATTTTTTCTATCCAATCATCTAGTTTATCAAGCTCCTCTACTAACTATATATCCATTAGAATCTGGTACATTTGACCCTTTATAGATCTTATTGCCAGTAGATCATTAGTCTAGGTATGCATTTCATTCATTAGTCCAAAATCTTGGTTTATAATGGAAACCAACTTTTTGGCATTAGTTTAGATGTTGTGCAACAACTTCAAATTTCCTAGTATTATTTGCACCCCTTCTCAAAAATGTGATGATATTGTTGATATGGGTCCAAAAATGAATCCAATTGTAGCCCCACCTTATTTCTTCCTAATGTGGCTCCAAGAGTGATATTAGGATTTTCCAGGTCTATAGGTCCCACCACCTCATTTAGGTATCCTCTAAGTAGCCCATTCTTCTTTCACATCATTATCATCTTGAAATCATCTTGATCCATGTGTTTGAACACTTGTTTGAGGCCTGCACTAAACAACACCTTTTATGTATCCATCGTAGGCTTTCCCAATATCACCTCCTTCATTTGCTAATCCTTAGGAGTCAGTTCTTTGGTGTTGACAGGAGGAGTAGCAATGTTATATGCTAAAAGATCTTGATCTTAATTCTTCATGATGAAGACAAGTGTTCTAGAATCACCCTTGGGTGGCTCAAGATTCTTTATCACTTTTATCAATTCTATCATTCTCTCTTCTTTTGATAGTTCCATCTACTTCTTTTTTCAAAACATGACCTCCTTCTTCATGCATGATGTTGCAGTCCCCATTGGAAATATGTATTAATCTTTAGAATTTGGTTCCAAAGTAGACCCCTTACTCTTATTACTCCTCTCCAAAGTCTTCTCATGTTGAGAGAGTTCTTCGGAGGGAGTTTTTGTGCTTTATTGTGCTAAGGATCTAGCCTTTGTATTTGGGGGAGCTTATTGAGTTTATTCTACTATTTTCACTTCTTTAGATACTTCATTATCATGAAAATATTTGTATTCTTCTTCCTTTGTGTTCTAACTTTTGGTTTCTATTTTATTCATGTGAGGAGGTGGATCTACTAACCCTTTATCCATTATAGTGGCCATATCCTATGTTGGTGGTAGAGGAATGTTGAGAGGTCCTTGAGGTAGAGGAGGAAATTGATTCCAATACTCTCCTAATGGATCATTTTTTGGAGTATCCCTTATATTCTCTCCTACCATCTTAGTGCCTACTAACATGAAATCAAAATCTAAGAGGTCAAAAGTATCAGCTACTTCACCCTCTATTTCTGCTATCCATTTATGTTGTTCATCCTTAGAATTTTCAAACTGGATAGGCTCCCTAGGGGAAAATGGAGGTGTTTGAATTGATATTCTTCTTCTCTCCTCCTCTTCCACCTTAGTTGAGTGAGTTCTTTTAGTCAAGGGGAAAATTTCAATTTTTTCCCCTTCTTCCTTATCCTCTACTTTAGGTATAGTTTCTGGCACCTGTCATGAGGGAGTGCTCATCTTCTTTAGTTTCTTCCAATTAAAAACCTACCACCATCATTTTTTAGGATCTTGTAGGCACTAATAAGGAGGTTTCTTCTTCTGAGGATTTAGGTGGTGGGATACCTTGCTCTTTTGGTGCTTCTAAAGTAGGCTCTTATTGTTGCTCCTATTATTTCTCTAGTTACTATTGTTGCTTAGCTTTCTCAAGCTCTTGTTTTGGCTTGGATTTCTAGGCTTCTGCCACTTTCTTTCTTTCCCTAGGGGTTTCCCTTCTCATCTTACCTTTTCCTTTGTCATTCTCAAAATATTCAACCTCTCACTCATGCTGATGTACGATTTATATGCTCACTAGTGATTTAGCAAGGTAGGTCAATATTGTGAAATTGGTTCCTTTTCCTATCTTGGGCCTAGTTGTAGCTGGGATAGGTATGGCCTAGGGAACTAGATCCATCTAGAATGGTTTCCTAATCCATTCCCTCATAATTTGTACTACATGTCAGCCCCAATGATCCATTTCATCATTTTTACACACCCTATTTCCACATTCATAATGGGCCTATCATAGTTTTTATCCATGTTGCATAAGGTATCCATTATCTCTTGCACATCCTTATCCCTAGCCTTTAAGGGTATCTCCATATTGAGCATCTTTTCTACTAGATGTAGACTCATCCTACAATAATCCTTAATGCAAACATCGTAACCATCTACTTTATTCATCCAATGGTCTTCTAGGGTTTCCTTACGTATGAACTTCTTGCCCACCATATGTTGAACCATCCCAATGTTATCAAAATACTAGCATATAGCCTAATAATCTTCCAAGGGATACTAATCCTACTTTGGGTTGAAGTAATCAATGTCTTGTTTCTTCTTTACCTGCAACATTCCAATGGTGATTGGTTAGACCCATGTTTCCTTATGTTGTTTCCTCACTCTATCATATGTAGAAGTGAGTTGGTGAGCTATCTCAAGTAGTATGAGCTGGTCTAAAGGGTACCTTGGGAGCTTTTTGGAGCATAAGAGAGCCCTAGCTACCCAAAGATAGGTAAAGCTCTTGAACTAGATGTAGTAGGAACCTACTTTAGTTATCCTCATTGTTACCTCTACTTACATCCTTTTGGTATAATCTCCTTCAATGAATTTGATGATGTTGAATATGAAATCATCATTCACTACCATACATTCCACACTTTGCAGTGGGAGCTTCTTCTTCACCAGCTATGGATATACCACATATGGCCAAGAATTTGTGTATTGTATGCTTCCCTTCTTGTACAGCCCTAGGTAGTCTTTGGTTCTGGCTACTAGTAGATACAACATATAAGATTTCATGTAGAAGTGTGGATCAGTCTTGATCAAGATTATATAATCATCCAAGTTGTCACTTAGGATGGTGGTCTAATCAACAAGCATCTTAGTAGTTTTGATGGT
Organism: Cupressus sempervirens; assembly: GCA_028749045.1. Taxonomy (NCBI): domain Eukaryota; kingdom Viridiplantae; phylum Streptophyta; class Pinopsida; order Cupressales; family Cupressaceae; genus Cupressus; species Cupressus sempervirens. The sequence goes on from CM053790.1 coordinate 333,668,502, forward strand.
CTCATTGAAATGACCCATCCATGTCTCTAGGTTCCATTTCATGGAAAGGCACATTGCTCTACTAATGAGAATAATTGAATACCTAATATCATCTTTAATATACCCCCAATACATGTCCACCTTTCATCCTCTCTGGCCCAAAGGTATCATATCAATTAAGAATGTGGATTGCACCAATTCTTTGGCATCTTCCTATACCATCTGTTAGCCCCTTCATAGGATATTTGGAGGCATTAGTATACCCTTGGGAGGTGGAAAACCTTCTCTATGTTTCATTTTCTGAGGTCAATGACTATCTCTTTAGTCATGCTCTTCAAGACCTTCTCATCTGGCACATAATGTTGAGCTAGTGTCATAATTAGTTTGAAGGATTGAACTAATGTAGGGTGTGAAGTTATGTTCACCCACCCACTCTAAATTAGGGCTAACACCATTGCTAATATTTCCTTTGGTTTATTGGAGAGTGTCAGGAAAGCATTCTCATTAATATGTCCTAGTTTAGTGTCTCAGATCTTTGTATGTTTGTCATGGAATCAAGATTTCTTAGGAGCTCCTTGGTACTTGAATGCTACAAATTTTGGTGCCATATTTTCTATCATAGATGAAGAGGATGATGTAATTGTACCTATATAAAATAGGAAAACATTACTAATCTAATGTCAAAAAACCCTACTGGGACTCATCCAATACCTAGACTAAAAAAAAATAGATGAAAACCTAGTTAAAATTGATAAAAACTAAGTAGCCCCCCTAAAAAGCCTATTTAGTGCACTAGTGCACCTACACAGGATGTGCTAGTACACATATATTTTTTGCATTTGAGCTCAATATGCATAGTTGTGCACATTGGGCACCTATGTACCTATGCAAGGTGTGCATGTGTATAATTGCACACATGAACATGTGTGGTTTTGTCGTTATGCATGTTTTGAGGGTGGATTAAAGATGTACACCTAATGATGGTGTGCATGTGTACACCTTCAAAGTTGTTTATTTTACCTTGGTGGTTGGAGTGGAGGTTAAGATTCTTTGACAAGTGGACCTAAGCATTTGTGGAGCTCTTCAAGGTGTGAAGGTGCATGTCAAGAGTTAGAGGCAAAAGAAAATAGGGAGATGAATGAGGACCCCCCCTGGTGTAAGTGCACACCTCCAAGGGTGTGCAAGATCACACCTCTAAGAGTGTGAACAAGCACACCTAAAGAGGGTGCATAATTTCCCACCTCATGAGGATGTGCAAGTATGCATCTTAGCACTTGCGAAGAAAAATCTTCCCTAAACTAATTTTTTTGCCTCTCTAACCTTCTTGACACTTCTTGATCAAAGATCGGGGGATGAATTAGACCAAGAGGAGCCTCCTAACTAATTAAGGTTCCTAACTAGGTGCCTTGAAGAACTTTTGAAACTAGGAGGTCCCCATTTTGTGACTCAAAATGGGGTGTGTGTTGTAGGACCACAACATTTCTCTACCTTCTTTACAAAAGGGTAATTGATCTATGAAATCATCATGTAATATCCTATCCACATAATTGAATTTACCTTCTTTACAAGATGGTAATTTATTAATGAAATCATCATGTAACCTCCTATCCTAATAATTGAATTTTTTGGAATATTTCTTGGGAGGCATTTTGTCAATTTTGCAATCTACTTGTTCAATTGAAATCATGAGGGTTTGCTAATTTTTAAAATACAGTTTCAACTAATGAACACACAATAAAAAAGACTTCAAGGATTCAATCTTGGTAGAAATAATGGAAACTCAAATGGATCTTTGTACTTACTTTTTTTTCTTCTTTTTTACTGAGAAAATCCTACTCTAAACTTTTCTTGTGAATCCTCTTGCCATGGATAATCTCAAAGTTTGAAGTTTTAAAATGCCAAGGTTGTGATAAAGAATGATAAGATGGATTTTAGGTCCTTTAGAGTGACATTAATACCATCTCATTCAAAATAACTAGATTCTATGATTGGAAAATCCTTTTTCCTTCATTTTAGCGTAAAAATTTGAATACTCATTGTTGATGTAACTTTGTTTAGATTCGACTGCTATGATATCCTATTGACATTCTCTGACCATCCTACTCATAATATGGGACCCATGAGCTATCCAATAGGATATTACTATGATTCCTCATAAGCATCTTTGAATTTTCTACCTTTTAGTGAAGAGTATACTTGTTTCTATATTATTTTTTTTGCCAAGCGATTATCAAAACTTATGAATAAGCACAATCTATTGATTCTTATATTTTTTATTTTTATGTCGTACACCCAAATCACTTCCAAAAGAGTTGGGAATTTTGGATGAATAAGGTTGATATGATTAGTTCATATGGATAGATTGATGTGAGAAACCCATGGATTTGTATCTTTTTTTATCTTAATAGAAGATAGGGTATGTAGATGATAAGCTAAGAGTGATAGGCATGGTGGATGGTAGAACATATGGACCTAATATAGATGGAAGAATTGAAGGTTCAAGGTTTGGGATATAGGGAATAAGGATAGATTTGGAGTAGTTGAAGCTTGAGGGGATTTATTTATATGTAAAATATTTGGAAGAAGGGGAGTATTTTGAGCTACATATGGAGGAGTATAACAAGGAGATTAGGGGATACTCTAATCTTAAAGAGGACTTTTGGATAGCATAGGAAAAAAAAATTCTCTTGATATTCAATAATCTCATTAGGGATGATGGAATGAATATCTTGATCTTTCTTAGAAGATGGACAGGATATGGGAGATGAAGGGCTACGTGGCTCTTGAGATGGAGGGACATTTTTTTGAAATAAGGTAGAGGGTATGATTGGTTTATCATGTAGTCCTTGGGATATAACCCTTTGGTCAACAATTGGATGAGGATGGATATATTGATCTTAATTTGTATTAAGACTTGTTTCTTCATTTTTTGAACAATTGTCTTGACATGGAGCCACTTCTAAGGATGATGAAGGATTTGGAATCTAGGTGAAAGATATTTGAAGGGATGATTAAGGATCATTTAGAATATCTTTGGTAGGTGTTGAAGCATTATGGAAAAGACTTGCAACAACATGTAAGTTAGCTTGGATTTATTTTAGGGGAAAACCTTAAGGGTTTACATTGTCAATATGAAAAGCATTAGGTTATTTGTTTAATGGAGGATATTTTTATAACTTAGATGCTTTAGAAGGTGAAATCATGTTAAGAGTAGTAGAAGTAACATCTCAACCATTACTAGATGTGGGTTCATGATGTTGATAAAGCTTGAATGTAGTATCTTCATTAGATGAGTCATTAGGATTTTTAATTTCAATAATGTCATCATCAATTAGATATTTTATTTTTCTATAAAACTCCATGAAATGTGAAATTTTACAATCATTATTTCTATGATACACACAATAGTTACTCAAAAACCAAAGTCCATATGTAGTGGCTTGAGGTAGGAAAATGAGTTTGTTTTTAAGAATCTTTTCCAAAGTTGATTTATAAGATTGTCCCAAAGGGGTGAAATCATGCTTTGGTCTAGGTACCCAAGGTATTTCCTGAAAGATATTTCTAGATTGTTTGGGTTTTTTTGAAATGTTCTTAGATGTCTTGGATTCAAGATTGTTGGAATTTGAATTTTTGTTGCCATGGGAGGAAGGGAAAATTTCTATTAAGAATTTGTTCAATGATGTATCATTTTCTTTGTTTAGTTCTTGAAGTTGAAAGATCAAAGATTGGAATTAATTTTTTCATGTTTGCAAGAAGAATATCTTCTTCCTTGCTAGAAACGTAGGATTTAGCCCATTTTTTCAGCCATTATAATTTTTTTCCTTCTTCTTTCTCTCTTTATAATGTTTATGAGAACTTCTAATTTGAACAAACTTTGAAATGTGTAATATGAATAATATGATAATTTTAGATCAAGATCACATTTCCAATTTTGTCTCAATTTTTGATGTAGATAATAGTGGGGTGAATCACACCAAGGTATGAGGAGTCAATATTATGGCTAAATAGTCAAGATGGTGTGACAAAATAGTATAGAACATTAGATGTGATAAGATATGAGACTAGTTTTGATGCAAATTGAGATTATAGTTTCAAATGCCACTATTGAAGATGTAGGACAACATAGAATGACCAGACAAGATATTTGACAAAATTGGTAAAATATAACTCCCTATTTTACAATTTTCATATAGTTTCATACAAGGAAATACTTTCCTAGATGATAGAATTTAGTTTGCAATTTTTGACAAATTTTTTGTAGTATTTCAGTAATTTTTTACACAATGTTTGAGAAATTTTGACAGAATCAAGTTTATCAATTACACTTTCAATAGCATAATGTGACACAAGAAAAGGTCTCAAACAATTACACAAAGGACAGAGCCACTTTGTGGAATACAAGCATGGGGATATCTGACTTTTCAATAATAGAAAAATGTCATGTGTATGTTCAAAATATTTCCACTAAAATAACATAAATGAAAACAATTTGTACACAAATTTACGTAAAGTCAATTTTGGTTACACGTGGCTCTATTCTAATTGTGGTCATAAACACACTTCAACATACTCATTTTATGAAGTGTTCATCTGTGAATGAACATCAGATTGTTTATCCTAAAGATCCAATAATGGTGACCTATTTCCTACTATCTAGCTGGGGTTTGAAGGAATGCTTCAAGAATCAAGAACTTGGTGACCATAGACCAAAAAAGAATGAAGGATTTGATAGCATGTGTACAAGACTTATTGGTCCCAACTATATGTTAGTATACTAAGAGGGGAGGGGGGCAGGGGGGGGGGTGAATCAGTATACTCACTAATTTTCACTTTACACTACAGATCTTGCTTCTCTTCTATCTAGGAGTTAGTGTAACTTAACTAGTTAGGGTAAAAAAAAATACATCACATAAAAATACCAACACATAACACAATATTTATCTCACAAAAAATTTATTAGGGTAAAAACCATGATACATGAGTCAATCCTCATGATTTTGCACTCTTCTAAAGTACACCTAATAAAGAGCTTATCCTTGTTAAAAGATTACAAAGATATTGTAAGGTGCCACCCTAATATAGTATTTTCATGAGATCTATTAGGATATTTATCTATTAGGAGAATTATGGTTAGAGGACTTAGGAACACAAGTTAATGTGTCACCATGTGAAGGGATTTATAAAAATAACCTATTAAGGTCCACCCTTGATGGGATTTTATATTGCAAATGTGAATAAAGAACATTGAAAATGATCTAATAGTTTAGCTACTAAACTTAGCTTGGTATATATTTTAGGATGGCTCTCTTGACTAGTCTACAACTATACTATGCCTTCTCTAGGCTCTGCAATTTCAGTCTCTGATCACTTGTGTTCTTTCTCCACTTCATACACATGATACTCTTTTGTGCTATTGAGGATTTCTCTCCTCTTCTCAACACAATAGTCACCTTGAAGGATTGATCTTCCTTGATCACACTTCCTTTATTTGTGGCATTCTACTTTTATATTGGCTATCTTTAGTTCTTAATCTAAGTTTCTTGGTAATCTAACCTTCTCACTTTTAGCTATATTTTCTTTTATGATTTTTATTTCTTCTTCACTTGGAATTTTTTCCCTAGAATTGAAAATTTGAATTCCCTCCATATTACCAACTCAGTCCCTCACTATAGAGGTCCACCTCCTTTTTTAGGTTGTGGTATGTCTGGACAAGGTTCATGTGTGTCATGTGTCTTTGGTGACTCATATTTTCTAGAAATAAAATCAAATTTGAATTATTCCAAATGTTCATCAATCATTTCTCCCATCACCATTAAATGCAATGTTGAGTACACTCTTTTCCTTCTTCATGACCAAGTAGTTATAGGTATCCTACTTTATGTCCTTTATACTAAGTCATCGTGTTACTCTATTTAATGTTTCTATAATATATCTTATTTTCACTTGTGTAGACTTTCCTTAGCATGCTAGTATCTAAGTGGATTACCTTCTTTATTGATTCCACTTGAATTTTTCATCTTTCCTTCCTTCCATTCTAAATTAGGGTTGCACATTAGTGTGAGTTTTCCAATTGTACTAATCAACTAGTTAAATACTATTGATGACTAAGTCTACCAATATTCTTAGATATTGTTTGATATGTTTAGGCCAACAATCTCCCCCTTTGAAATTGATGGAGACACTTAGTAATTTTGCACTTATACCATTTTGACTTGGCTTTCTTTCTTCATTGTCTCCCACTAAGATTGTTCATGTTCATTCTTTATGCTTGATCTTTTGTATCCCATCTCTCCTTTCTCCCAACTTCTCTACCTTTGATAGAAATGCTAAAGGAAACCATCATCATTTCATATTGATTTCTAGACTACTCCCCTATGAATTAGTCTCATATTTTTCATCAATCTACTTTGAGCTTGTCATAAGTAATGATCATAGATTGATGCCTTCCTAAGTTGGCTTGGCTTAGGATAGACAGGGGTAGGAACCCTAATCCTTTTTGCAAATACACAAACATATCTTCTGAAGATGTTTAGTGAAGATGTCTGCTAGTTGTTCCTTAGTTGGTACATATTCCAACTTGGCCTCTTTTTCTTGCAAATATTCCCTCATAAAATAGTACTCAATGGATATTTGGTTGGTCTTTGAGTGCATGACTAGAACTTTTTATATGTTGATAGCACTTATTTTATCATAGTTGATCACTACCAGTTCCTCTATTTCCTTCTAAATTCCTTCAAGAAATTATTTTATCTAAACAACTTGAGTGAAATTCATGGTTTTACAGCTACATATTCATCTTCTATGGTCAAGTGTGGTATGAAGTTATATTTCTTGTTGGTCCAAGCTACCAATCTTCCTCCAAGGAAGAATGCACCTCTATTTGTGCTCTTTCTATCACTGACATTTCCTTTCCAATCACCATCTATAAATACATTGAGTTCAAAGCTACCTTTTTAGGGACACCATAATCCATATTCTTTAGTACCTTTTAGATACCTAAAGTAATGTAGGAGCATCCTAGGTTGCCTTTATATCATGATCACCTTGTTCATTCTAGCAGTAAGTGTTGAGTTGCAGTCATTGCCATGCTCTAGTGATTATCAAGCTACAGTTGCAGCCTAGTGTAAGTCAAGCATTCTAGTATGTGTTGAGATGTCCAGTGTTGGTTGATAGTTCCTTTGTGTGCCAAAAAATCCTAATTGAGTTCTTGGTTCCTTCTTTGTACAAATTTTCTATGATTGATTCCTAGTGTGAGCTAACCTATGTATTTAATTTGGATCATGAATTTAATGTAAGGATATTATCTTGAGATGTGTGCAAACTATTTTGAGGTCAACCTTCTATTATGTAATGACTTGGAATCTTTTGTAATTCATTTTTTAAAGTATAAATATGGGTTTCTAGGCTTAGGTTGAAAAATGGGGAAGAAAGTTAGTGGAAGTGCAAAGTCAAGGGAGCTAGAAGAGTTTTAATGAAGGATCTATGAAAATTCTAAGTTTGGAATTTCATAAATCTTGTTCATCGTAACCCAGAAGGCCTCACGTTTGGGCATGTATGCAAGAAATTTGATGAATTAATAGAGCATTGGTTGTTACTTCTCTCCTTTGTGTTGTTCTCTATTTGTTTTCTTCCATTGTATTTACTCTGCAAGGTGAATAGATTGTTAGGTGTGTCCTTGGCCCTAGCATTTTGATTTATCCTTGCATCATAAAGACTCTCTTCACTGCTACCATGTGTGATTCCTTAAGGTTGGCCAAGAATATGACCACTAACCCTACTATGTGTACTATTTCCATTCTACTATGTACCACATATTAGAGTTTTCAAATCATTAATCAGTAAAGTGCCTCTTTTACTTCAAGGATTTCATGCTCTTTTGATAATTTTCAACCAATTTCCATTAGAGTGCATATTGTTCTTGTGTCTTCCATGCCAAATTTTTTAAGTATTTATTTCACATACATGGTTTTCCATATGAAAAATTCTCCTTTTAGCTATCGTACTTGAATTCTGATGAAAAACTTAATTTCTCTGATCATGGATATTTCAAACTCCTTTATGGCTTCTACAAACTCCATGCTCAACTTTTGATCTCCACTTAAGATAATATCATCCATAAAGATTTATGCAATTAGTAGGATTTTTTATGTTCCTTACTTCATGTAAAAATTGCAATTATCATTTTTTATTTCAAACCCAATCTTTATCAAGTATGAGTGTAGTCTCTTATACCATGCTCTTGGTGCCTATTTTAGACCATACATGGATTTCCTTAGCCTATACACCTAGTTATTACCTTTTTCATTCTCAAACCCCTTAAGTTGTTAGATGTAGACCTCCTCTTCCAAAAATCCATTTAGGAATATAAAATTTACATCTATCTAATATACTTTCAAATTCATGTGTGCCACAAATTCTAGGAGTATCTTGGCTCCTTGTAGTTTAGCTACTGGTGCAAAGGTTTCACCATATTCTATGACTTCTTCTTTTTCATATCCTTTGCAGATAAGTCTGGCCTTATTCTTGACCTCATCTCCTTCTCCATTCATTTATTTTTAAAACACCCACTTTGTTTTGATGACATTCTCTTCATTTGGTTAGGTTACTAAGGTCCATGTATTATTTTTTACTATTTTATCAATCTCTTCTTATATGGCCTTCGTCAAATATTTTTCCTTCAGGGCATCTTTGTAGCTATGGGTCCTATATGTGAGAGTAGACATATAATCTATCTTGCCTTTTTCCTAGTGATCACTCATGGATCCCTTTCTCCAATGATTTTATTTACTCACCAATGTCTTATTATATATTTTTCTAGTATTGGTTCACCTTTTGGTGTGTCTTCTCTTTGTTCCATGAGTTTGGCTCCTTCAGTTTGAGCTGGTACAACTTGTATAGATTCTACCTGGTTGGGTACTCTCTCCATTGTGTCATTCAATAGGATAAACTAAAATTATTTGTATTATTTGGTTCCCTTTATCTATCTACATTATTTTTATATGAGAATTTATCCACCTTCACATTAGCAGATTCCACAATTTTGTTTGTCTGAAGATTCGGACACTAGTAAGCTCTGCTCTTGGTAGAGCATCTCAAAAAGATACCTTCATCTCTCTTAGGCTCAAACTTCCCTTTGTATTCATCTATATTGATATAACATCCACTTCTAAACACTTTGAAGTAGCTAACATATGGTATGTTCCCAAACAATAACTCATAGGGAGCCTTCTTTGTTCCTTCCTTCAATTGTACCTTGTTTGAGGTATGCACTATTGTACTTACAACTTATCTCAAATAGATCTATGCAATATTGTTTTCAAACATTAGTGTTCTAGCACAATCTATGATTATTCATTTTCTTCTTTTGGAAACACCATTTTTTTGTGGTATTCTTGGAACTGACATTTGTCTTCTAATTACATGCTCCTTGTAGTAACTTTCAACTTCTCTCGCAGTGAACTCACCTCACCAGTCTAATCTGAAGAATTTAATGCTCTACTGGTCTCCCTTTCTACCTTTTCTTTGTACACTTTGAATATGTGAAAATATTATAACATTTATTTTATATAGATAGTTCACATCATTCTAGAGAAATCATCAATGAACAACATAAAGTATCTATCTCTAGATACTCTCTCAAGTTAGTATGCAGATCCAATATATTTTCTAAAGTAAATGACTTTCTAGAGAAACTTTAACTTGCTAACTTTTGAATTTGACACTCTTTACACATCACATATTTAGGTTTAGTGATTGGGGTAATCCCCTTACACAGTGAGTCCTTCCTACTTTAATAATGCTTTCAAAGTTGACATGACATAAACTCCTATGCCAGAACTAGTTGTTATCACTACTAGCTACCATACATGCATAACTAGAAATATCAAGGTAAAAGATATTACCTCTTCTTTTCTCTCCTATATCTAGTAGATTTCCTTCTTTGTCAAATGTTCTACAAACCCCATTATTGTACTCAAAATTGTTTACCTTTTCCATTAGTTGGGCCACACTCAACAGGTTGTATTTTAGTCCTTCAACTAAATACACATCTTCATAGATAGTAGTATCATTTGTAGGCTTCAATCTCGTAAAATTTTCTCCTAAATTTTGACATGTGGTGTAAATAATTGATGTCTATTATCTAATTTAGGTTGATACTGGTGCATTTTATTAGGCCTCTCTTCACCCTTTCTTCTGTGATGGTAACAAAAGATACTTCATCCTCATCCTCTTTCTCATCACTAGTTGACTCTTTTCACTTGAGGACCTAGGCTCTTATACCAATTGTTGGTCCAAACTATAGGTTAGTATATTGACAAGGGAGGGGGAATTAATATACTTACTAGTTCTCACTTTACACTATAGATCTTGCTTCTATTCTATCTATGAGTTAGTGTAGGAAATAACTTAAATGGTTAGGATTAAAAAAAAATACAATACATGAAAGTACCAAAAAATAATACAATATTTATCTTGTGGAAACTTGATTAGGGTAAAGCCCATAGTATGTGAGTCAATCCTCATAATTTTGCACTCTTCTAAAGTGTTCCTAGTCAAGAGCTTATCCATGTTAAAAGATTAAAAATACACTTTAGGTGCCACCCTATTAGGGTATTTTGATAAGATATATTAGGACCTTCCTTTGTTAGGAACTTCCTACTTGGAGGACTAAGAAACACAAGTTAATTTGTTAGCCTATGAAGGGATTTATGCAAAGAACCTATTAAGGTCCACCCTCAATGGGATTTATTATTGCAAAGGTAAGTAAACAGCACTAAAAATGATCTAGTAGTTGAGATACTAAACTTGGTATAGATCTTGGGTGGGCTTTCTTGGCTAGTCTCCAACTATGGTATGTCTTCTCTAGGCTCTACAACTTCAATATTTAATCACTTGTGTGCTTTCTCCACTTCATGCACATGATACTCTTTTGTGTTATTGAGGCTTTCTCTCCTCTTCTTGGTGTAGAAGTCATCATAGAGGATTGGCCTTTCCTTGATCACACTTCATTTCTTTATGAGATTCAACATTTAGCTTTTCTCACAAGCTAAGTCGCTTGGTAATCTAACCATCTCACTTTCAGTTATATGTTATTTTGTTCCTTTTCTTTTTTCTTTGCTTGGAAGCTTTTTCCATAGAATTCAAATTTTGAATTCCCTCTATATTACAACTCAGTCCCCCATTGCAATGGTGTGTCACCTTTCTTAGGTTGTGGCATGTTTATACAAGGGTCACAAGTGTCATGTGTCTTTGGTGACTTGTATTTGCTAGAAAGAATTCAAATTTTAATTCTTTTGAATGTTTCTCGATCCTTTTTTTGATGTTGAGTGCACTTTTTTCCTTCTCCATGACTAGGTAGTTACCAGTATCCTATTTCATGTCCTATAGGCCAATTCATCTTGTTGCTATGTTTTTTCTTGCTACAATGTGTCTTCTTTACACTTGTGTTTATTTTCCTTAGTGCACTAGTGTCTAAGTAGATAACCTTTTTTATTGTTTCCACTTGGCTTGTCATATTTCCTTCCTTCCCTTCAAAAATTGGGTTTCACATTAGTGTTCTTATACTGATTGTACTAATCTATTGATTAAATCTCCTTTCTTGTGTTGCCAGTAATGACAACATTATTGATGGCTAAGTCTACCATTTTTCTTACCAATTAGTCTTTGATACATTTAGGCGAACAAGACCAATCTATATTTTTAGGATTTTCTATGAAAATGTATGAGACTATGAAATGCAATTTAATCTAAGAATAATAAGAGAAGGTCAAGATAAAATGTACACATATTAATCTGGAATGAGAGTATTGAAAACTATAAAGACAATAAGCACTAGTAATAAAATGACTTGAATACACAAATAGTGAGTACTCAAATTGACAGAGTTTTGTTACTCACAAATTGCATCCTCTCTAATGAGAGATCAAAGATTTCAATATATAGAAACCCAGAACAAATCAATAGTAAAGATCAAATTAGATGAACGGTTGAGATCAAATGAGAGTACAGTTTGAATGGAAATTTTCCATGTGAGGAGTTAATTATTTTCTTTTAAAGTGAATGAAGCAGTTAACTTGCTCTATTTCCTTTTCTGATTCAAGTTGACTCAATATTTCCATTCTTGAACTTAAAAGGAGATTTTGGGATGATATTTAAGAATTTAAATAAATATTATCTAATATTTAAATGATTTCTCAATTAATGAATTATTTAAATCCAATAATTGATATTTTGAGAGATTAATTCAATTAATTTAATAAATTCATTTTCGTGTATTTTTGAAAAAAGGGTAATTATGATGCAGTACAAGGTATGAGAATCCCCAAAGGAGACATCCTAGCCCCTAGCTATACAACCATGTAGTGGAAACACAACAACAAGAAATAATAACATAAGATTTGATACCAAATTACAATAATATATTCATAAAATATAACTGATTACATGCAATGTGTTAGGCTATAAGGCCTTCCCAATTACGACTAAATACGAAGCAAGTAATAGTTTTGCAAGATCCCTATAGATCCAATCCCAAACCCTAGCTAGTCTAGATCCATACTCTGGTAAAAACCTCCAAGGAAGATCTCAATTTGTGCCTGCAAGCCCACCAAGCAATCTCCTTGTTTTCTAACCTACAACTACTAGCTCTTCTCCAAATTCGATCTTCCAAGCTCCTCCTCTTCTCCACAATGGATGAATGATGACTAAAGACTTCCCCAAAACCTCTAACTATACCAATCTAAGCCACAAGTCAGCCCAGAACACAAATTAAATACAAATACATAAATTAAATGCGAAAATCACCTTCCAACAACAACTAATTCCCAAAATTGATGTCTTAGCAAAATTGAGATATCTCCTAGATCCAAATGAATTAGAACTCGAGCTTCAAATTGTAGTTATTAATCTAGGCCCTCTTAAATAATTTAAATTTTCATCCTCTAACTCATTGTAGAAAATTAGTTATATGGCCTACAACAAGCACAAAATTCCTAAGCAAGGCCAAGCTCCTCCCAAACCATGTCGAGCAACCAAGACCATGCCGAGAAATCAACGACCATGCCAAGAAACCAAGACCATGCTGAGAAACCATAGACCATGTTGAGTTTCTAGACCATGCTAAGCAACCATAGACCATGTTGAGTTCCCAAACCATGCCAAGTAACTAAAGACCATGCCGAGCAACCAAGACCATGCCGAGCTCCAAGACCATGCTGAGCAACCATAAACCATGTCAAGTTCCTAGACCATGCCAAGCTACCATAAACCATGCCAAGCACTAGTATCTACCGAGCTCCACAACACTTTAACTAAAATCCCTCCAAACATGTAGGATTGCAAAAAAACCCAAGATGGTCCTGCATCAAACACCCTAGGTTCGAAAAGATGTTCTAGTAACTAGAAGAAAATCTTTTGGGATTTAGCGCATAAATCCCAACCTGGTTCTTCACATACACATTCTCTGAGTCTTCAACTTGTACACTCTTTCCCTTTTTTTTCTTCTTCTTCACATCCACCATAGGTGTTCCATAGGTTTACTTTCCATGCTGATCACAATCCTTCTCAGAATCTGCCAACTCAACTCTACTGCCAATAATTAAGTTCCTCCTATGGAGCTCTTCATTCTGCACAAGAATTAGGGAAAACTTCCTACCACCTTTCTCAATAGCAAACACATTACTAACACAATCATGCACAACCCTGCAATCATACTGCCAAGGTCTTCCAAGCAACACATGACAATTGTTCATATCCACAATATCACACAACACTTGATCCTTATACTGCCCAATCTGGAAATCAACAAGGCATTGCTCCCTCACTTCCAAAGCATGCTCACCTTGCAACCAGCCAATCCTATAAGGATAAGGATGTCTTATTCTCTTCAAACCAAGTTTCTGAACCATCTCTTTAGCAACAAGGTTATTAGTACTACCACTATCCACAATCACTTTGTAGACTTTACCACCAAACTTGCAATGAGTTTTGAACAAACTAGTCCTTTGACAACAATCCAATGTCCTCTCATAAATAGTACTCATTGAGCTAGCAAACTCTCTCCTTGCTCAGGCTAACTATCCTAGACTTCAATCTCATTCACAACAATAGTTGTCCTCCCAATCGGACATTCAAGAGATCTCTGCCCTTCTTGACCACACTTGAAACAATTACCTCTGAACCCACCTGCACCTATCTTTCTTTTCTATCCAATAGGTTTTGGTTCACTTTCTACTTTTAGTTTAGCTTGTGTTGAATTATCTTGCTTCTCCTTCCCTTGGGAAATGCCTTGATTCTTCCTCTTTAGCTTCTCCTTTTCCCTTAAAGCATACTGATAAGCATCGTCAACTGAAGAAATATTTAGCATACCAACCTCATCCTAAATATTAAATCTCAAACCATTAATATACCATGTTACCTTCTCCTTTGACAATTCTCTATGCCCAGACTGAATAGTCAACTTGTAGAACTCCTTTGTATAATATTTCATAGTCATATCCTTCTACTTTAGATTCTATAATCTTTTAAACAACTCAATTTCATAATCAGCAGGAATGAACTTAGCCTTCAACTTAGTCACCATCAATTTTCATCTAGTGATCTTCATTTCACCTTCCTCTTCTCTATCTCTTTGTAGTTCCTTCCACCAAAGAGTAGCATGTCTCTTCAACTTAGTTTGTGCCAACCTTACTCTGAGTGGATCCTCAATAACTTCAAGATCAAAGTACTCTTCCAATTCACCAATCTAATCAATCAAGTCTTCAGGATTCAAAGTGCCTAAAAAAATTAGAAACCTCCATCTTATGCTTTAGCTTCAACTGAGATCCAATTCGAACAAACTGACTAGCCCTAATTCCAATAGGTCTCTCCACATGATCAAATCTATCCTCACCACTAGATCGAGCAACTTAAAAATTTTCAACAACTTCCTCATAATTACCTTCAGTACCCACATGCCTAGGTACGTCACCTAGAGCACTCACAATTTTAGTGATCATGTCACTCTTCATTGATGTTATCTGAGATCTGAACTCTACTCTAACATCCTCTAAAATATGTTCTCCTATAGCATCAGTAAGATCAATAATTTCCCTAGGGTCCAATCTTCTTGGGGGCATCTTCCAAAATTTTAGCAAACTCTAAAATCCACCGACCAAAAGATCAATCAACTGCAAGATCAACCTTCATCAACCCAAGTCTTGGTACAAAAATGGCTGTGCTTCAGTGATATGTCTACACACTCAGGAACAACCTTTTCTCTCATACCACCTGATGCAATGTAAGGTAGGAGAATCCCCAAAGGAGATGTCCTAGCCCCCAGCTATACAACCATGCAATGGAAACAAAACAACAAGAAATAATAATACAAGATCTAATACCAAATTACAATAATATATTCATAAAATATAACTGATTACATGCAATGTGTCGGGCTATAAGGCCTTCCTGGTTATGAACTAATACAAAGAAAGTAATTATTGTGCAAGATAACTCAAGATCCAATCCCAAAACCTAGCTAGCCTAGATCCATACTTTAGTAGAAACCTCCAAGGAAGATCTCAACTTGTGCTCACAAGCCCACCAAGCAATCTCCTTATTTTCTAAGCCGCAGCTACTAGCTCTTCTCCAAATTTTCTCTTCCAAGCTCCTCCTCTTCTCCATGATGGATGAATGATGACTAAAGACTTCCCCACAAACCCTACTTATACCAATCTAAGCCACAAGTTATCCTAGAATAAAAATTAAATACAAATACATAAATTAAATGCCAAAGTCGGCCTCCAACAACAATTAAATTCCCAAACTTGATGTCTTAGAAAAATTACAATATCTCCTAGCTCTAAATGAATTAGAACTTGAGCTTCAAACCATAGTTATTAATCTAAGCCCTCTTCAATGAATAAAAGTTTTATCCTCTAACTCATTGTATAAAATTAGTTATATGGCCTACAACAAGCACCAAATTCCTAAGCAAGCTCAAGCTCCTTCCAAACCATGCTGAGCAACCAAGACCATGTTGAGCAATCAAAGACCATGTTGAGCAACCAAGACCATGCCAAGCTCCAAGACCATGCTGAGAAACCATAGACCATTCCAATTTCCCATACCATTCTGAGCAACCATAGACCATGTGAAGTTCCTAGACCATACCGAGCAACCGAAGACCATGTTAAGCAACCAAGACCATGCCGAGCTCCAAGACCATGCCAAGTTCTCAGACCATGTTGAACTACCATAGACCATGCCCAGTTCCTAGACCATGTCAAGCTACCATAGACCATGCTAAGCGCCAGTATCTACCAAGCTCCACAACACTTTAACCAAAATCCCTCCAAACATGCAGGATTGCAAGAAAACCAAGATGCTCCTGCATCACATTGATTTAATTAAAGTGTTAGGACTTTTAAATTAAATTAATTAATTTAATTGGTTTAATAGCCAATATAAATTGTTTATTAGGAATTTATTAAGGTTTAGTGATTATTGTGCATGATTGATATTATGCAATTGATATTCAAATCAAGTAGAGACAATTAGGACTAAAGATTCCTAATCAATTAGAGATTGGGAGAAATTATTTTATTAGATCAATTTTGGGGTATTACATATATCAAGTCTACTATGAGTCAAATACTACAATCCACCAATTATAGATCTTTACACTAGAGGATTCATCTTTGCTAGATAAATTGCATCCAGTTACCATATGTGTTCTAACAAGTTTATAATTTTCAAATTTGAATCTCTTTAAAAAAATTCTAATATTCTTAGCTTGTGACACCATCTATAATTCCAAGAATTATTTCATCTCTCCAATAATACTCATCTATAATTATTTCTTCATTTTTTCTAAAAATATCTTTCTAGCTTCATCATTACCTCCAAAATAATGTCATCCACAAATACTAAAACTATCAGAAAACCATCTTCATTCTTTCTTAGGTACAAATTACTATCAGCATTATCTTTCAAAATTTTCAAATTTTTCAAGTGTTTATCCAATATTGCATACCAAGATCTAGGTGCTTGTTTCAATCCATACAATTCCTTCTTTAATCTAAAACTCATATCTTCTTCATTTATCAAGGGAAAACCATCAAGTTGTTTAATGTATACATCTTCTTTTAAGACCTCCATTTAGAAAAGATAACTTTGATGGACCCTAGAAAAAATATTTGTTCAATAGATAATGATTTGTCACATTTTTCATCATTTTAGAGAGGATAAATTAAGATGTTAGTGAAAAAGAAAAATATTGGCACTTTGGAGGGTTCAAAGTACAAGGCTTGCTAAAAAGAAATGACTTTGGTACTTTAGATTGTAACTTTTCAAAGGTATGCAAATTTGTAATTTCATTGATGACTAAAAATATGAGCTCTAAAAATGTTATTTTGGAAAAGTATTTGAAGAAGCCTTGTGAAGTTTCAAAATTCAAAACTTTGAAAATGATCTTGAGATGGAAATGCAAAAAGGATAAAAGAGTTTCATTGAGTTTTTTAACAAACAAATCATTAAATGGTTTTGCTATCTAGAATGGTTTACTTAAAGCTAGGGACCTGGAAAAGGCCAAAGTTTCTTAGAAATTGGGAAATGGGGAGGATATCTAGTTCTAGTCTGATAAGAGGCTTTTTCAGTGCTCCCTAATGAACAATCCGATCTATGATGTTTGGGCGAACCATTGTATCCAACTTTTTGGGCTGAAAGTTTGTAATTATAGGAATGACCAGGGTTGGATAGATCTATCTATAACCTCTGAAGATCTAAGTCCAATAATGTTAATGTTAAATTCAATGGTTCTTAGCAACGGGAGGGATGAAATGATCTAGGGGGACAACTCCAGTGGTAATTACTTTGTTGCTTCTAGGTATATGGCTCTTTGGAGCTCTAAAGAGAGACCTCCTTGGTCAAAAGCTTGGATCCCAGGCCTCACTCCAAAAATCAATATATTTTATTGGCTAGCCTTATAGAAAAAAAATATCACTTAGGACAACCTATTAAAAAGAGGTCAGATTTTGCCAAGAAAATGTAGTTTATGTAAGAACCAGCTAGAAACTGGCAATCACTTGTTCATTCACTGTACCTTCTCTAGGGAGGTCTATGACTTCCTTACCCAAGACTTAGGGATTAGCTGGTGCATGCTAGATAATCTCTTGGATTTTTTGTGCCAATGGAAATCCTTGTTCTATTCCCCTATTTTGTAGGATTTAGGTACCTGGATCTTACCCCACTTCTGTTGGAGCATATGCAAGGAGAGAAACAATAGAATCTTCAAAGATGGAGAGGAACCTACCATTGTCCTCAGGAAAAAGATTAATAAAAATATAAAGGAAAAATACCTAGTAAGGAAGGGGGGAGATATCAAAATGGGCAGTAGGAAAATGGAGAAGGAAAAAGAAAGACTGTTAAAAAGATAGGAAGCCAAGTGGCTTTTCCCCCCAGAAGGATGGCATAAAGCCAATTTTGATGGGGCTTCGAAGGGAAATCCTGGCTCCTTGGGATGTGGAGGCATTGTAAGGAATGAATGCACGGATGAAGTTGTGGCCTTCTGTCTCCTACTTAGATTCCAAACTAATCACTTCACGAAAGCAAGTGCGGCCTGTCATGTGGTGAAACTAGCTTTTGAAGTTGGAGTTACCAATTTATGGGTTGAACGGGACTCGAATAATATTATTAAAAAATTTAATGGAAAATCTCATTATTCTTGGTTGATTGCAAATCTTATTAATGAGACATGTGAGACTCTTGCTAAATTTGAAAGAGTCCATGTCACTCATGTTTTTCAAGAAGCAAACTCGGTGGTAGATTGGTTTGCAAATAATGGTGTCCAATCCAACCAAAAAATGACCTCGCAACCGAGAAAGAGTTTTTTGACGAATGTTAAGAGTTTGATCAAGTTGGATAAGATCCAAGGGAGTACAGAGGAGATCAAACTACGATTATGAAGAGGAAAGGCCTATGGGGAAAGGGTACAACTCATTAAGGTTGCATTGGTAAATGCAAGAAGTGGGAATTATTACATTTTATTCGGCACACTTCATGGGTCTTTTGTTGCATTTGTAATCTGAGCAAAGATAAGAACTATTTCTTCAACCACCCTCAAAAACACAGAGAACCCTATCAAGTGGTGAAGATTCAAAGAGTTGTGCTTATGAGAATTATGGGAGAGAAAAGTACCAAAATGGTGGGAGAAAGGTGTAGAAAATAACTATTGGGAAAAATGGAGAAATGGAGAAGCAGGGAGAAAGTTTGGGAGAAGCTGGTTTAGGGCAGGATTTCAAGGTATATCATGAAGTTGCATGGCTACAACCAAAATGTGACTAACAGCATGGTCAATTCATGGAAGGATGGTAGATTCAAGGTGAATGGGATAGCTTTTTTTGATAACGGAGGAGGTGATCTCAGCTGTGACTGAGATTCCAATGGTGGGCTTTAATTTCTTTAGGGATTAAAAGCTTTCGACCAGTACTATGAAGGACTTTGCCGATAATCCTAAGGAGCTGAATGCCCTAAAAAAAGTGATACATTTTATGATTTGGAGTCTATAATGAAGATTTGGAGGTATGTTCTGTGTGTTTTCATTGAGTACATTACTCTTTCAACCCTAGGTTTCATCATGTTCGCACCCACCATTTTTTTCTTCTGAATCATTTTTGTCATGATAGCAAAGTTTCTTTCTCTTTCTATTTGTTGAATTCTATGAGCAAGGCAGTATCAAGCTTCAAAAAGAAACCCTCTACTAACCCTACTCTACATGAGGGGATGTTACTTCTCATCTATGAGCACTTCAAGGCTCAGATAATTAGTAACATTCTGGTGTAGGCTAGGAATGAGGAAATTGATAGCTCTAGCTATTCCTCTAACTCAGATGATATTCAAAGCATTAGTTTTGAGGAAGGAGGGCTTACCTTCAGGGGTAAAAAAGCTTCGCCAAATGTTAAGAAGTCTCCCTCCCCCATCATCCCTAGAAGAATTAGCCCTAGAGATCATGGTCAAAAGAAGACTGAGAAGGAGGAACAGGACACCTGTGATGAAGAGGAGGCGATGGAGTCTGAAGATGAGGAAAAGGAAAGGCAGGAGGAAAAAATGGATTCCTAGGGTGGGAAGAAATGCAAGAGGGTGGGCATAGAGAATGAGAGGTTGTAGTAGGACCTAGACTCTTCCTCGATACCTCTCTCCCCTATCCATCCCTAGGTACATCCAGAGGAGCAAAATCTGGATAGTTTTAGTGCTGAGTGTGGGGAGGTGTTGGCCAAAGATAGGAGGAAAGCATGGAGAAATTTTAATGTGAGGACCTCAAAAATGGGTATTTTCAAGGAAGTGATGAACCCCCAAATCCTGGTGGACAATCAGGAGGAATCACATCTTGAAGAGCTCATTAACCCTATGATAGTGACTATCTTTGATAATGCCAGGGAATTTGGGATGAACCTCTTGAGCAATGCCTGCAACAGCATGGTTGATAATTTCAGGTCAATCAAGTGGCTTTTTCATGAGCTAGAGGAGGTTAAGGAGAAGGTGGTTCAAATGGAAGGAGCCAGGAATCTTAAGGGCCTAGAGAAAGGGACAAATTATGATGATAGGCATAGCCTGGTAGAAAGGAGGATCCATAATCTGGAAAATTATAATCACAATCTGTCGAGCCAAACAATCTCACTGCTCAACTTGATCAATAACAACATTTTATCTTTAATTGAGTGGCTTAAAGATAGAGGCATGCAAGGGGGGTGTGGAAGGAAAAGATAGGGGTAAAGCCAGATCTAATGAAGATAATACCATTGGTATCACCTTTTCTACTCTAGACCAAGAAGATCTTAGGACTCACTAGCAAGAGGCTGAGGAGAACAAGATGGCACAGGAGGCTGTACAGGTCATGCAGGAGCTGGAAAGAAAGATTGAGGAGTAGTTCCTGTTATTTTCCTTTTTGGCTAGCTTTTTGTTCTAGCTTTTAACTATTTCATTTTGTGTTTTTGGTTTGGCCTTTTCTCTGGCCTTTATTTACTTGGTTGGGCCTTGTGTTATTTCAGCCTTTAGACTTGTTTCTTTTGTGGTTGGGCTTCTAACGCTTATTTTCAGCTTGATTTATATTAACTCTCGAGTTTTAGGATCCCTATAAAACTTTTTTATCTAATCAAAAACAAAAAAATATTAATAACTTAAAGTACTTGGATGATGTGACAAGTTGGACAATTTATGAAGTGAATGTATGTGCAAAAGGTTATGGATCATAAATGTGAAATGAATTTAAATTGATAGCTTTAGAAAAAATGAGTCATTTCATAATTTAACATACAAGTAAAGTTGAGATACAAGATGGTGGGCAAAGCTTGAAGGCATCCTTGGGAAGTTACAAAAAATTGTAAGTTATAGCTTCTCTTACCCTAGGTAAAGTATATTGGATAAAATCCCTATAAAGAAAGACACTTGTGTTAAGGAATTAAAAGAAGTACCCACCAAGAAATTGATTCAAAAGATGTTGTTAGAAATTTTTCCTGGTACTTCTTCTAGAGGTCAAATGATTATTTTGGCTCATGAATTTGAGAATTGTAGAGATGTTAATCTTTCATTACATGGTATATCTTTATTCTAGTATTTCTACACAAATAGAGATAAAAAGGAACCTAGGGACAACCCATGGACAATAGATTTAGGAAAACTTATGGTACCAAATGTGTTTGTAGATAAAAATCTTATAGACATGGTATCCAATCATTATGGAAAACCTTGGACATAAAAAAATTATCATCTTTGTATACTGAAAACTATCGTATGATACTTTGTCAGCAAAAAAAATTGCCCTATCTAGAACTAACTGTTGTTTGAGTTATTTGATCAATTTTGAGTCTTTGGCATTCTTTTTTTGGGGTTTCTTAGGTTTATTCACTATCTTATAGAGGATTATTGTAAGTTTTCATCTTATTTTGGACTAAACCTTTGTTGGATGAACGCTTTTTGTTTGTAGGGTTGTTCTAAAAAATGCTTGAAAAATTACTATAAAAGAATGCATGTCAAAGACTCAATTCTATGAGGATACTAATTCCTATTTGTAGGGCTGCCTAAATTCATAGAAAAAAAACAAACAAGAGTTCTTATATTTCTTTCATTTCATGTGCAGCAATATCCTAGTTGTTCATTTTTTGTAGGCACATTAAACTTGCAAGTAAGGTCTTTTGATGGTAGGAAAGTATGTTCTTCACCCTTGGGGTGAATTAGAAACCTTGAATCACCCTTATATTTTCAAAGTAAGTGGCATAATTGAGTTTCTTTGTGTGATTTGGAGAACAATTGGAATATGAGAGTATGCTCTTCACCCTTGCGGTGAATTGGAAATCTTGACCTCCAAAAGTGGATCCATTTTGTTTAGTCTAGAATTCTATAGTGGGCATTTTCTTGAGTGGTCAAGAGGAATGACCTAAGTGGGGAAAAGTGAACCTAGCTATTCCAACCCACTATAAACTCAAGGCTATCAAGGACACAAAACCTTGGTAGACTTAGTGCTTGTCTTCTCTTAGTATGAGTACTTGTGGGATTGGGACCATGAGGAAAATGATAGGCAAGAATGATTAAGGTACTCTTGTGGTCATGAGGTCCATTACTTGCTGCAAGGTAAGGTGTCTCATATTGGGAGAAAGGGGAGTTCTATGAATTAAAATCCTTTCTAAATATCATAGGATAGAAGCTACTTTATTTTACCGCTCACCATCTTGGTGCAAGGACCAATCCTAGTGGACTACCCAGATCACCCCAAGATTTTACACTCATCATTTGTGTCCCCTAGGTTATGCCAATGATCACCCCAAGATTTTACACTCATCATTTGTGTCCCCTAGGTTATGTCAATGATACTTCCATGACAAAGCTAATATCTCTTGTGGGAAACCACTTGGTGTGAGGTGAAGTTGCATCAAGCATGGGCCAAGGTGTTAGAGTAATGAATCCTAACCCTAGGTAGTATTACTTGGTAAGTGTCCTCAAATGTAAAAAAACCTATGTAAACATTCTTCAACATCAAACATCTCGTTAACATTCATAGGATTTCTTTTTTTGTTTTTGGTATCCCAATTTCTTGTGTTGGCAAAGTTTCTTTGTCCCTTGTCCAATTGTTTGAGATATGTGAATTTCCCTTACTATCTTCAAATTGTGGTGCTTTCTATGATAACTAAATTTCTATACTATCAACATTGTTTTTAAGTCTGAAAAGTTCAAGAAACCAAACTGAAACATAGGATTTTCAAGCCTTAAATTGTATTTTTCATAATTCCTAGCCCTTTATTGCACTGCCTTCTGAGATATATCGTGCAATATTTCACACCTATAAAAGTATTGCATCAAAATTATGAACTCTATCACATGCTACTTATCAAGTCTATCATATTACTAAAGGAAAACTACTGCATGAGTGAAAAGTATCGCCCAACTATATCAATGTATATTGTATAATAATTACTATTGATCTTGTATCACTTGGTCTTCTGAGAAATATTGCATAGCCTCTATTGCTTCTAAAACTAAGTTAAAATTACATCATAGTTGATTTAGGTGTGTTTCCACTTCATCCTACTTGGGTCTGGTCTAAAATCCTTATGTTAGGTACTTTTCTTAGTTGAAAATATGGGTCTAGATTGTCAAATATGAGTTAAAATGTGGCTAATGGTCACTTGTTGAAATCTAGTTACCTCACTATTCTAGCTAATTATTATCAAGCTTCTTACTCACCCTCTTGGCTTGAGTCATTAGTGTTGTAAGTTCTTTAGCACTCTTGACAAGCTGCACACTTATTTTATCTTTTGAAAAGTGATCATTCTTGACCATATAAGCTCTAAATCGAAAAAATCTTTACCACATCCCATTAGACAAAGATGTATCCTTACATGTTAATTATGATTAGGTTCCAAGTTGGTCAAGGGAGGCATCCTTCATTCACCTTTGAAAAATTGGTAACTCCAACTAGGCATCCTCATGGACAACCTTGTTGGGAGGAACCTATCTTTGATAATTTGGAAGAGGCTAACACTTGGCATAATCTGCTCTATAGCTTTGAGAACCCTTTCGATATACTCGTTGATACTCTTAGGGCTTAAGATAGCATGTTACTCACCATGCATCTTGAAAAAAGGAAATATCACCTAGAAGAGAAAGCACGCCTAGAAAAAGAAAGACTATAAGAGGCCATATGCATGGCCACTAGAGAAAGATCTTATCACCAAACTAAAACTAATTTGCATGCACATAACACTTAAACTAGACATAGTTACTATAGTAATCCTTTCGGTAATACCTTGTTGGTGGAAATGGTGGAAATAAGACACCTCCTATAACCCATAAAATATGCATAGAGGTGTTTCCATCACCACATAGACACTCATAGTCACATCATCAAAGTAAGGTCAGTGATGATTTCACTAGTGAAGATCTCATGCAATTTCAACAAGATGAGGTTGCCCAAAGACTACTACTAAAAGCCTTAGAACAAAATGGTGACCAATATTTCCAATACATGATAGTTAGGGGATGGAAATACCCCCATGACTTTGATGTGCAAAGAATCTTTCAAAATTAAGAACCTACTGAGGCTAAAATCTTGAGGGAAGAAATACGAGAACTTAAAAATCAACTCGCTCAATTACAATTTTCTAAAGAGAAACCTAAGACTTCTTTTGTAGAATCAATATGTGCTCTTCCATTTGATAGAATTCTTTACATGGTCTCATTTCCTAGGGATATAGAGGTTCCTAAATAAGAAAAATATGATGGAAATGGTGATTCTCATGATCATGTAAAACACTGCTATGCCCTTAGCATGGACTTTATGCATGAAGATACTTATCTTATGAGGTTGTTTCCTAGGATCTTGACGGACCAAGCCATGGAATGGTTCACAAAGTTGTCACCTCCCCTCAAGTCATTTGACAAACTTTCACAATGGTTCATTTGAAAATATTTGTATAAGATTCAACATCCTATCACTATGATGGACTTGTACAATATCAAGAAAAAATAGGATGAACCTTTTGCTACATACCTCTAACGTTGGAGATCTTTACACTCCAAGTGCCTTCAGTAGATTCTTGAGACCAAGAAAATTGAAATTTTTGTCAACACACTTGTACCTAAACTATACTATGACCTTAGAAGATAATTTTTCATATCCTTCAATGACATGATGGAAAGTGCTTATCGTATTGAGGATGTTTTTGTTAAGAAAGGTGACATTGTGCTAAATAAAGAAAAAAAAAATGGGAACGGGAATGGCAAAGAGAAAAACAAACCATGGAACAAGAATAAGTATGTTTTCAATGATGGAGTAGTGGACACTCCTAAAACTAAGGAATCAGCCTTCAACATCTATATGTCATCTATGCTACCAAAAAAAAAGAGACTTCAAAGTCTCAAACTTTTGACAAAACCAAGAAGTTTTCTAAACCAAAGCATGTCTATACACCAATGGTGGAATTCTATGAGGTGGTCCT
Source organism: Cupressus sempervirens (assembly GCA_028749045.1). NCBI lineage: Eukaryota > Viridiplantae > Streptophyta > Pinopsida > Cupressales > Cupressaceae > Cupressus > Cupressus sempervirens. The sequence continues at coordinate 333,693,947 of CM053790.1, forward strand.
AAAAACCTTGCTTGCAAACCAAATTATCATGCTACCAGACAACTCCTGACCCTATAACCCACCCATCAAACTTGATTGGTGGAGAGATGACCCATTTTGAAACTATCATAGGAGTAAGGGACATAATACTAAAAACTATTTCAATCTTAAGGATGTTATTCAAGACCTCATCAATGAAGGAAAAGTTGTAACATATGGCTTAGTTAAAAATTATGATTATAAAGCCTTTAAGAAACCATTACCAGAATATGAAAAAGGGTAATCATCTCAGACTACCAAGAAAAATCATGATGCCAAGATCAATTACACTTACACTAACATAGACAATGTCATAAATGTAATGCCCCATCCAGAGATCCTTGGAACAAGGATTCAATACAATCCAAATTCTTTTTAAAAAAATTAACAAGTATGGATGTACATGACATTCAACATATGAGGATTAAAAATATCACAATGGAAGACTTAACCATAATCCTAACAACCAATGATTCTCTAAATGCCACTATAAAATTGACACACTCAAATAGAGAAACGAAGACCAAAGATGAAAACAAAATAAAAAATCTTAGATCTATCAAAGCAAGGAATTTTTTTAAAACCCAAAGGGTACTTAAAACACCAAATTGCATTCCTTGAAAACTAGTGGAGATGCCCCCTATTTTTTTACACAAGGAACACAATTGACAAAATTTTGTGTGAGGAAGTACAATATGCCACATGAGGATCTACCCTTAATTGGTGTGGAGTTTTTCCTGAGGAAGTACTAAGAACTACATGAGAAAACTCAGCACACCACACAAACTTTTGCACTTTCATTTGAGAAAGTACAATTTTGCATGAAGATTCAAAACAAAAAGCCAACAAACATTCAGGTAAAAAGCTAAGAAATGAATTTCCTCCACACTAGGGAGTATCGAATCCACAAATCAAGGCATAGACACTTGAACACTATAACTACAAGATAGACACTACATCTAGCCATTTGAAACATAGCAGTAAAAGAATGTATTGAAATAAACATCATAGTATACAAAAGCAACATCACAATGTATAAGAATAACCAAACTCATGTGTGGTTCCTCCCAACCATAATAGCATCATGAGACCTTGAAGGTCCTAGCCATCCCATGTATGTAACATCCCAAACTACTGACCAAATTGTCAAAGTTGTCTTACGAGGATGTCACTACTAAAATGTACTGCATCATAAGAATAAGGGAATATAACATGCTAAAAAGTAAAGCATTAGATATTCCAACTAATCAAACTCATCATCAAATCATATGATACACATCATAAAACTAGAATGTGTCAAATAAACTAAAATCATCTAAACATGACACCCAAGCATTCCAATGAAAGCATAAATGACAAGATAACCTACTCTCAAAACTAAAGTACCAAGTGAAACAACAAGCAATGGTCACATTGGAACAATAGACCATCTCTGTGCATCGGTCCCTAGCAGTGGTAAAAGTAGCTACACCTCCCAAACATATAAAACTTGTAGGTTCACTCCTGCCATGTTGATGGAGATAATGATCCAACCAAAAACACACATAACACAAACATCCATGGCTAACACTCATGCCAGACAATAATTATGACTAAAACCAAGATCATAAAATAATGCAAGTACTAAAGGTCCTAGTCAAACACTCAATGGGTTACTATGTAGGGGCTAACATCATGAAAAGTTGTTGGACATCAAAAAGCCCAAGCTCAGATCATGCAGATTCAACTCCTCAATGGAAGGCTCTAGCACAAAACATTTTCATTATCTTAAGTTTTATTACCACCTTATTTTTTATTTGATTATCACTTGATTAAAAATTCCTCTTCCAACCCTTGGAGCACAATGATGACCAAGCTACAAGATAAAATCCCCCTCCATATGCTACCCTTCCCTTCCCATGCTTATCTAACAATGACTGCCCATAGGCATGTAAATTCCCAACCCAACCCAAAATGATCATAACTCCCAGAAGTACCATGGAATATTAGGCCTCACAAATTACCTAACAAATGCACATGTGTGTGGCACACATCCATCATGAAGATCATAACACAAGGACTTGATGAGAATGTTATAAACAATAGTCCACCAAAATAATTGGCGGGGTCAATCAGCTATACAATTATTATCAACCTTAAATAATCTTAACTATTCAATAAAAATAAACAACAACCATACTAAAATGCACATAGAAAATTACACTAGATATGTTAACTAGGGAAAACCTTGATCGGAGGGAAAACCCCAGTGGGAATGATGCCCAGAAGATGATGTACTAATATAAATATTCCTTTTTAGATGTGGACCCTATTAGGAGTCTATTACAACATTTAGTACATATGAGTCCATGTTAGTGTAGAAGTTGATGAAATCCAACTTCACAATGCGCCAAGATCACCTACATGCAAATAGCTTGCTGAAGAGAAATAGAAGGAGCAAGAGCTTCAAGCAAACAACACAAAAGAAAATAATTCACAATAGGAAAAATGAAATTGCTATGTGAAAGGATTTACAATGAGAAAGAGACTGAATATAAAGGCCTCAAGGAAGCTTGTAGAACAAGCTGGAAAGTGGTAGAAGATAAGGTTGACAACTAAGCACTCTTCCACAAAAAGGTGGAACATGCTAGAAGGGAACAAACTCTCGTGTTGTCAACAACTCATCACTACAACTATTAAATGAATGCATTAATAAGTAAACTTAAGTAAAAGAATAAATAATTAATTATTAATTATTTACTCTAAAACCCCCCCTTAAGTGCAACTTAAAGGAATGTCTTAAGCTCACAAAACTAAGAGAAAATGCAGAATGGGTCCCAGCAACAAGGCCATGTTAGGTACCCATGTACAATGCAAAGAAATGCAACCTCTAAAAATGGGGAAAGAGAGAAAACCACATAGGAAAAACCCTCCCCCAAAAAGAGGTAACCTAGTGAAGGACTGAAGAAGCCTCCAACTAGAGGAATGTCCCATAAAATAGGAACAAAGAGTGATCACGAAGAGCATCACTGAAGAATGAAGAAGCTGCAAATTTTTTCATCAAAAAGAAACTGTTGATCTAAAGAACCTGCATGGAAGAAGAAGGTACGAATCGAGCATGTCTATATGGTAGATGATCCATCTCACTGAAATGCATAGGTAGCCAGCCACTACAATTGCCTCATATATAGGATCAACCATTGAATACATAGCTCAAACTATCAAACATCAAACCACAAAAGCATTAGAACAATAGAATAACCCCCCTTAAAGTAGACGGGGTGAGATGACAAGCAACTAAGAAGGTGGACCAATATCCTCTGTAGACAAAACCAAGAATGACAAGAGAGTGGAAGAGGTACAAACACCTATAAAGACACGGTCACACTGACACTACATGGGGAAACAAAAGGAAGAGGGCACAAAAATGGCAAACAATTATCCCCCCATGGTGCTTTATAAAATAGTGTAAGTACAACTATCTCAAAACAACGTTCATGAACCCAAAATGCAAGAGTGGCACTTTATTTTAGCGTGTGTACATAAAGATACTTACAAATGATAGCTACAATGATCAAAAAAGGAAAAAAAGCTGATACAAAAGGTAGTACAGCCCAAAATAAAAGATCCCATGCCATGAAAATGCTCCTTAGACCTGGAACACCCAAGATATCCACCATAGAGAAAAAATTCCAAAAATATGATAGAAAGAGAATGGGCCAGAATCTAAAGGAAATGATAGCATTTTTGAAAAGATGACAAAACCATCTTTCCAAAAATATAACATTTTCAAAAAATAGACATGGGATACAAAAGAAAAGATTGTCGGAGTCAAAAATAGAACTTTTGACTTTGACTATAAAAATGAGCAACAAAACTACATCAAAACCTAAAAATACCTACACCAATGTCTCCATCTCAAAACCATCTTTCTAGTGCTTCTTTCAAATCAGAAAAATACCTTTGTATGCTCAAGTTATGGCCAAAAAATTACAAGTAGGTCAACATGACCCTAGAGAGCCTGGTAGGGGTGTTGGCGTAGAGTGACATCATGTTGACATCAGTAGAACCTTAGGTTAAATTTGATGGCCTAGGGATCATTGTAGCAAAAAAAGAAGCCATGTGGTAGGTTGCTAGGTGGCGGGTGATGTGGCAGGGGCCACGTGGCACCCATGTCACATGTCACCCCCAAAATATGCCAACTGCACTAAAAAGGGTCCACGTGGGTGCTAGCAATGTAAAGAACTGCCAACTGAGTAGAGGTGTAGGTGGGGCCACAAAGCAATAGAGCACAGGTGGAAAAGACTAGCGTACATGGTAGGAACTGAGAGGTACGGCTAGCTGTGACACTGGATGGGTGGCCCACCTATGGCGGCCGAGCTTGGGTGACTCTGTGGTAGTGCGGCAAGCTGCAGTGGCCTATGAGCTATGTGTAAGCTATATGAAGGTGGCTGCGAGGTAGTGCAGTGGTGGCTGCCTGGCAGTGTACCTAAAAATGATTTTTTTTAATTTTTCACCAAAAATCATCTATATGTCCATAAAACAGACCTAGGGCTAAAAAAAATTTGCCTCTCAGAGCTCCTATCACCAAAATTGATAAATTTTATATAGATCTTGACTGTAAACAGCCTTCCAGATCTAATGTCAGTGTCTATTTAGGCCCAAAGTGATCTGAAAAAATGCTCCTCCCCTAGATTGAAGAAAAAATCATAAACAAACTAGGGTTTATGTCTCTGAATCATGGCTTCAAAAAACCTTTAGCCAAGAAGCAGTAGGGAGGCTCTGATACCATGTAGGAGTTGATAAAATCTAACTCTACAATGTGCCAAGATCACCTGCATGCAAATAGCTTGCTGAAGAGAAACCAAAGAAGCAAGAGCTTGAAGCAAACAACACAAAAGAAAATATTTCACAATAGGAGAAATGAAATTGCTATGTGAATGGACTTACAATGAGAGAGAAACCAAATATAAAGGCCTCAAGGAAGCTTGTAGAACAAGCTAGAAAGTGGTAGAAGATAAGGTTGACAACTAAGCACTCTTCCACAAAAAGTTGGAACATGCTAGAAGGGAACAAACTCCCATGTTGTCAACAACTCATCACTACAACTATTAAATGAATGCATTAACCTAAGTAAACTTAGGTAAAATAATTAATAATTAATAATTAATTATTTACTCTAACAGTTAGCAAACTTTGAATCCCTGTTAGGAGATTCCAACTCTATTAGGAGTTGTGCCAACTCTGTTAGGAGTTGTAGAAGGCAGAAGGACCCACTGTCCAAATAGCTTCTGGGGCAACAACACTAAACTCATAGTCTAACTGATCTTTCAACTATTCCTTGCAGAATAATTATCTATCCTATACTTTAACTTCTTTCCTCTATCCTATCAACTAGACCAATCAGTATCAGAGCTTGTAGACTAGGTCACAAACCTTGGATCCAAATATCAAACTTTGGATCTCATAATAAAACCTCGGCAATGAAGTTTTCTTTACCTTTGCTCTATTTTTCTTATCTTTGCATTATGCTCTTCATGCTTCTTTCAATCATTCATATATTCCATGCATGGTAAAGGAAAATTTCCTTCCTTAATAGAAAATCTATAAAAAAATTCCTTAAGTTGGCTATTACACCTTCTCAATTAATTTTTATAGTACCTCATTAAGAACGCATTACACTTAGCAATAACATTAATATTTTTCCTTGTAACTTGAATAACTTTTCATATATGTGACACTATGATGAGTGAGCTTAGCTACGTCATCTCCAAAATGTCTTCTTCACATAGTTAACTTCAACTTCTCAAAATAAAAACTATGCTAAGAGATATAACTAGTTTACCAGAACATGCTTCTATAAACTCTATCTCAAAACAATCTTCATTGAAACTTGCATAACTCCTTCCATACTTAATGTCTTATGCTTTCGAGATTAGCTTCATATAGTAGACACTTAATATTATCTTCCTTTAACCTCTCTTAGTGAACATGCTCAATTATGTGTCTATACCAACTTGATCGTTACCACTGTTCTTCTGTCAGATACCATAAAAAATTGTTATGTTGACATCAGTGACAAACATAGTCATGAATGTATCATATTATCATGATAAAGATCTAATCATGTTTCTACAATACTCCCCCATAGAAGTATCATTAGCATTCATGCTTCCAAAAATCTCCCTCTTTGGAATTGATGGCAACATAGATGAAAAACATTTATTTCCAAAAATACCAACTATAAAAGGCTATTAACCTTGTGATGTGAATATCAGGATTTAACTGTGTGATTTTGAGTCAAACTCGATGACCCATGTTTCATGAGTAGTGATTCAACATGAATCCATCTCTCATGACAATAAATGGAACACTTAGCACTCATTGGATCTAGGTGATGCTCACAGGGGTGAAGCACCGGGACTTCCCGGGAGGGCTATTAACCTTTCTGTTTAAATCCTCTTCATCAATCATTCCCCCACATTAATATACCTTAATGTGCTCTATATCAAACTATTTTTCATGCTATAATTTCTCCCCCATTGACATCATTGTCAAAGGTTTCAGAAACCATCAAACTCTACAACAACTATCTCTAACTTGGTCAAGTTGCCAAAGACACTATTCAAAATAACATCCAATAAAAGTGCTAGATTATTCTATCCATCACATATACTCCCCCATATAGGAAGCATCAACATTCATTCTAGACAAATAATAGTGCTTTGTTACACTAGACTAATGCACTCTTGCATCATCTACTCTAATGTAGGAAGGGGCATAAGCCCTAGCATACCTCACAAATACTCAAAGGTCTCTTTGGGAAGAGGCTTGGTGAAAATATTTGCAATCTTTTCTTTGGTGCTTACGTACTCCAATCTTATTTCCTTTTCTACAACTTTCTCTTTGAACATGTGATATTTTATAGAAATGTGTTGAGTCTTAGAATGCAACACTATATTCTTAGACATATTCATTGTACTTGTGTTATCACAATGTATGATAGCATGTTCACATAATTCTATCTATATGTCCTATAGCATTTTCTTCATCCAAATAGCTTGAGTACAATTATTTGTTGTTACAACATATTCTACTTCTACTATCCTTTTTGAGGTAAAATCCTACTTCTTAGTTAACCAAGAAACTAATCTTCCTCCAAGAAAGAAGGCTCCACCACTAGTGCTCTTTCTATCATCCATACTTCCTACACAATTAGCATTAGAATAAGCATATAGAGTGAAATCATTAGATCTATCATAACACAATCCAAACTCTAGTGTTCCTTTAAGATATCCAAATATCCTTTTGACTATTGCATAACGTGCTTCTTTGGGATGAGCTTGAAATCTTGCAACAATTCTAGCTGCATTTTTTATATCTAGCCTTGTGTGAGTTAGATATTGCTATATATGTGAAAATGTGGGCTACGCTAACACACACACTTCAACATGGTCCTTATTCGCAGATTCATCCCAGAATGAACATTGGATTGTTCATCCAAAAATCAGCCAGAAAAGTGACTTATTGCCTTCTATCTAAAGGGAATTTCTTGTTAGATATCCTCAGATTTGAGGTGTTAAGCAACCAGAACCTCTAAGAATGAAGGATTTTTAAAAAAATGTGACTAATCTATATGATATGCAAGTAATCTAGATGAAGTGCAAGCAATTAATCTAGGAAATAGAAGGCATTAATCTAAATGTATGCATTGTTATTTCAAATGAGAATTTAAATGCAATAACAATATGAAAGCTAGAAATTTGAGTACTCAATTTGACAACAATTCAATACTATTCAAATTCCAAACTTTGTAATAAGGAAATGAGGGTCTCTTAAATAGACTTTTCTAGAATCCATCAACGGTTGAGATCGATTTCAATCAACAGTCAAGATTGAAAATGAAGTTCAATCATAAAGGAAGATTCCAAAATCAAAGGGAGTTAACTGGCTCAGATCTGAGCGTAAGAGTCAGTCAACTCAGATAGACTTTAGTGTAAAAGCAAGTGATCTGGGTCACTTCTAATTTGATCAGCAGTGAACTGGGAATTTCCTTTTTGAACTGAAGAGAGATTTTGGAGAGATATTTAATTTAATAAAATGAGATATTCTCTCATAATTACCTTTTTTATTTAATTAAATAATTATATTTAATTAATTAGAAGCACTTTTCTTATTTAATTAAATAACTTCATTTAATTAATTAGGAATAACTTCTCATTTAATTAAATAACTTTGTTTTAATTAATTAGAAGTAAGTTCTCCATTTAATTAAATAATTTCATTTAATTAATTAAAATAGGCATATTTATTAAATTAAATAAATTTAATTCCATAGTACATTAGCCTTAGGATATAATTTAATTTAATTAAAGTATAAGTACTTAATAAGTAAATTAAATATTAATCAATAGGTTTAATGTGACTAATATGAGTAAATACTATAGGAATTAAATAATAAGCATGATGAATGTAGATTAGGGTTTTTTGCATCTGACAATTAAGTCAAGTAGCGAGTAGCCGAATAAGAATTTGCCTAGTGAAATAGGACTTTAGGATTGATCAAAAATAGACCAGAATTGGTATCATGGAAATGAGCCAATTTTGGGGTATTACAATTGCAACCCTCTGATCATAACTCTATACTTCTTCTACTCAATAGTAGGTGTCTCATTCTTTTTAGATAAGTTGTGTCTAGTTACCATAGGTGTTCCAACTAGTTTACAAGTTTCCAAACCAAACCTTTTTAGTAGATATTTCCAAACCAAACCAAACAATCAGTAATCCTAGGAAGTATTTCACTTCTCCTATCATGCTCATTTCAAATTTCTTCTTCATTTCTTCTAAAAACTTGTCACTTTCATCATCATTTCCTCCAAATATGATATCATCAACAAATATTACCAAAATCATCAATCCATCATCAATTTATTTCCAATACAGATTATTATCTGCCATACCTTTGCTAAATACATGTTTTGTCAAATGCTTGTCCAACTTTGCATACCAAGGTCTAGGTGCTTGCTTTAAGCCATACAATTCTTTATTCAATTTGCATACTATGTCCTTGTCATTTATTAAAGGAAAACCTTCAAGTTTTTCTACGTATACCTCTTCTTCAATTTCTCCATTTAGAAATGCTAACTTGACATCCATTTGATACACTTTGAATTTCTTATGTGCTACATACCCTAAAAATAACCTTACTACTTGTATTCTTTCCACAAGAGCATAGGTTTCTTCATAATCTATTTCTTTCTGTTGTGAGTAACCTTTACATACCAATCTTTCTTTGTTCCTTACAACTTCACCTTGTTCATTCATCTTGTTTCTAGATACCCATTTTGTTCCTATCACATTCTTGTCTACTGGTCTTGGGACCAATTACCATGTCTCATTCTTCACTATATGATCCAATTCTTCTTTCATATCTTTCTTCCAATACTCATCTTTACATGCTTCATCTAAACTATTTGGTTCAACTTGAGATATTAGACATAGTTCATCATTTATTTTGCTTCTTGTCATCACACCTTTATCTCTACTTTTGATTATCTTCTCTAGTGGATGATTCTTTGTCACATTCTTACTAAAAGTAGGAGTTGTTATCTCAAATCTTAGCTTTGTTGTAGGTTTTGAGATTTTTCCATGCCTTTTCTCTCCTTCATTCTACAAATCATTGTTAGTCTCAAAGAATACTTCATCATTCCTTGGTTTGGTAACAACATTCTTATCATCATTCTAATCAACTACTCTTTCTTGTATCCTAAATTTCTCATCAACTCTTACATTTGTACTTTCCAAAATAGTTTTAGTTCTTAGATTATAACATCTATGGGCTCTACTTTTCAATAAATAACCAAGAAACATACCTTTATTACTTCTAGCATCAAACTTACCAATATCATTGTCTCTTTTGATGTAACATTTGCTACAAAAAAATCTGAAATACTTAATTATAGGTGAGTGACCAAACCATAGTTCATAAGGGGTCTTGTTTCTATCTTTTCTGAGTTTCACTTTGTTCATAGTGTAGAATATTGTATTTACAACTTCTCTCCAAAAAAATTTGGATGTAGCATTGTTACCTAACATAGCTCTTACTGCATCTATTACTAGCCTTTTTCTTCTCTCTACATGCCATTTTGTTCATGGGTTTTTGGAGCTGATAGCTATCTTTTGATTCCATTAGCTTCACAAAAGATGTTAAACTCATGTGAATTAAACTCTAATCCTCTATCTGATCTTAAACATTTAATCTTCATACCTAATTCATTCTCAACTCTATTCTTAAATATCTTGAACTTATCAAATGCCTCAAATTTTTATTTAAGAAATGCAACCAACATCATTCTAGAAAATTCATCAACTAAAATCATGAAATACCTTTCACCATAGAATCATTTAGTCTTTATAAGACCCCTAAGATATATATGTACAAGCTCCAACTTTATTGTAGTAAACTTCTTGCAAGGAAAAGAAGTTCTGGTATGCTTTGCCAATACACATTCCTTGCGAATTGTGTTAGTAGGCTTAACAATCTTAGGTAAATCTCTAACTACAATCATACTACTAGTTTTCACAATGTTTTCAAATTTTATATGACAAAATCTCTTATGTCATAACCAACTATCATCTACCTTAGCAACCAAACATGTCATTTCAGTTGGATTCAAATGAAATACATTACCTCTAGATCTGGTTCCTATTCCAATTACCTTTCCATCTTCATCTTTGATCATGCATGTCTTCTCTATAAATTGGAATTGATAACCTTTATCCACCAGTTGTCTAACACTTAGAAGATTTTGTTTCAAACCATCAACAAAATATACATCCTCAATGTTAGTCTTACAATCAAGAGTTATAGATCCAATAACTTTCAAACTTTGAGAATACCTCCATCATGACTTTTCAAGTCAAAAAACTTGTTCATATCACTAGTCATATGATGTGAACAACCACTATCAAGTATCCAATAAGATTTTTTTTCAACCTATGATACCAAAGCCATCTTCTCTAGAATTTCTTCTTTAATAGCTACAAATCCTATTACATCATCACTAGCACTTATTTCTTGTTCATCAAAATAATCTTCTTCATTTTCATATAAACATTGTCTATCTCTTCTAGGTTTGAACTTTCCTTTATACTTTTTCTCTCTTTTAGGACACTTAGATGCATAATGACCAAACTCATTACAAGTCAAATATTTAAAAAAATTCTTACCATACTTTTCTCTTCTTATTAGAAGGGATACTCCTTCTATATTTCTATCCTCATCAAATCTACTACTGCTAGCAAAGTCTCCTCTACCACTTGTCCTCCATGATAAACTAGGTCAAATATTTAGGGCACTGAAAGTTGTTTCTATTCTAGTCAATTCTTTGAACTGTCTAAGCTCATTCTCAACCTCTTCAAGTCTCTAAAGTAATATTTCCTTAATGAAATATTTCGTACAAGAGATCAACAAATGTATCATTTGAACTACTTGCTTAAATGGTGGCATTAAGCTCTTCAATATCTTCCAGATCACCTCATCCTCTTGCTTGGTTCCTCCTTGAATCTGATACCTATAGTCATTTCTAATATCCTACCTACATATATTCTTATAGATTCATCTTCCATCATTTTAGCATCTTGAAATGCACAAATCTAGCTTTGTAGCCTTAATTTCTTTGAATGTTCATCACTTTCAAAACTATTTTCCAAAGTTTTCAAAATATCATGAGAAGTATTAAGTGATTTTACCTAGTTGTACTCAATTTTAGGAAGTTCAGAAATAGTACTTCTCTGGCTCTCATGTCACACATGAAAAGTTCCCTTTCTACCTTAATACAAGTTTTTAAATCAATTTCAGCAATAATTGATTTTTTTGATTTTTTCAAGATCCAATATCCTGGACCCATACATAGTAGATGTGTCTTCATCTTTTCCTTGTAGCTATCATAATTTGTTCCATCAAGCTTTAGACTATCCTTTCTAAATGTGTTTTCCATGGATCTCCCAAAGTTGTTAAACTTTATCTTCAATGACCTCAAGCTCTAATACCAATTCTTAGAAAGAATAGTCCACCAAGATAATTGAGAGGGGGGAGATGAATCAGTTATCAAATAATTATCAATCTTAAATAATCTTAACCATTCAATCAAAGTAAAAAACAACCATACCATAATGCACATACACAATTACATTGGATATGTTAACTAGGGAAACCCTTGATCGGAGGAAAAAACCCAATGAGAATGATGCCCACAAGATGATGTACTAATATAAATATTCCTTGGTAGAGGATGGACCCTGTTAAGAGTCAATTACAACATTTAGTACATCTGAGTCCCTATTAGGAGACTTTGAATCCTTTATAGGAGATTCCAACCCTATTAGGAGTTCTACCAACCCTGTTAGGAGTTGTAGAAGGCAGAAGGACCCACTGTCAAAATAGCTTTTGGGGCAAGACCACTGAACTCACTATCCAACTGATCTTTCAACTATTCCTTATAGAATAATTTCCTCTACTATACTTTAACTTATTTCTTCTATCCTTTCAACTAGACCAATCACTGTCAGATCTTGTAGACCAAGTCATGAACCTCATATCCAAATATCAAACTTTGGATCTCACAATAAAACCTTAGCAATGAAGTTTTCTTCACCTTCTCTCTACTTTTCTTATCTTTGCATTCCTCTCTTCATTCTTCTTTCAATCATTCATCTATTCCATGCATGATAAAGTAAAATGTCCTTCCTTTATACTAAATCCATAAAATAATTCCCTGAGTTAGCTATTACACCTTCTCAATTAATTATTATAGGACATCATTAAGAATACATTACACTTAGGGATAACATTAATATTTCACCTTGTAACTTGAATAAATTTCTGTATGTGTGACATTATGACATGTGAGCTTAGCTACATCATCTCCATAATTTCTTATTCATATCTTTAACTTTGATTTCTTAGAATAACAACCTTACTAAGAGATATAAAAATTTTACTAGAACATACTTCTGTAAACTCTATCTCGGAATAGTCTTCACCAAGACTTGCATAACTCCTACTAGACTTAATGTCTTATGCTTTTGAGGTTAGCTACATATACTAGACACTTAGTATTATCTTCCTTTAACCTTTCTTAGTGAAAATGCTCAACTATCTATCTGTACCAACTTGATCTTTACCATTATTCTTCTATCAGATACCATAGAAAACTACTATGTTGACATTAATGACAAACATAGTCATGAATGTAACATATCATCATGATAATGATTTGATCATGTTTCTACAATATTCCCCCATAGAAGTATCATCAGTATTCATCCTTCCAACAGAGAACACAATGCAAAGAAACATTTCCTTAAAATAGACTCGGGAGGATGAATGAAACATGAATCCCAATGTAACATAAAAGTGCAATTATGATTTGACTAAAATCCTATGGATGCTCCAAATCCATGATCAAAAACATGTAAAGAAATCCTGAGAAAGTTGGGTGCCAAACAAATTGAGGTTAAAACCCCAAAATTGGAAAACTTTGAAAATAAAACCCATTTGGTCTTAGGGCACAAAAGCCACAAAAATCCAATAAAATTCTAATTCAGACACCATATGCAAAAATAGCCATCACAACAGTGTGAAACCCCAATTCCTCATCCCAAAAATAGGGAAAACCTTCATACCTAGCCAACTAGACAAAATTAGCAAATAGAAATGGAGGGAAACACTAGTTCTCAACTTCCTAACAAATAGCTACCAAAAATAGATAAAGAAACTGAGCTGAAAAAAGAAAATGGGAGAGCCCTACCTAATAGAAAAAGGGGATGAAACAGTGAACAACATAATAAAATAAATAACCCATAGCTACTACTAGAAATCATAGCACAACAAGGTCTCCCAAAACAAGACTGACCTCGTGAGGATCCCACACCTGCAGCTCTCACAACAAATAGAAATGTAATCCTTCAGAAGAGGATTTTGGAAAAAGCTCTCAAATTCTAAATTTCCAAAAGTGATAACTAAGGAATTAATATCCTCTTTCAATACTTATTCACTTTTTGAGTGAATAACTGATTAGGATAAATAACTAGCTAACCTAGTTAAACCCCAAATTGACCCAAATGAAAATAGGTTATTCTTAGTAATAGGAACTCATCTATGGAAAAGCTACCAAAAACTAAAATTAATAAAAAGAAAGACCAAAAAACCCAATATCATAGAATTCCTTGACATCTTTCATGACAAATGTGAACCTCTAAATGCACAGACATGCTCATAGGTCTAGTCGCATAATGCAAATGAGTTCTGATTTAATAATCACCAAAAGGTTTAATTTAAATAATTAAATAAGAATGCATTGACCATGCAGGGACAACATTGGAAAATATGAATAGTTGAATCACTAATTCCATGTGCCACTTCCATCGATATAAATCCTACAAACTAAAACACACAATCAAGTGCTTTTGCATATAATAACATAGCTGAAGTAATAAACTCATTAAATTACCTAATTTAACCATTTATTCAATTATACAAAAATAATCCATTTACATCACTCACGTACACATAAAGCATAATGAAGCAAGAATGAAGTAAATAACTATAGCATTAAATCCATCACATAACATAACTAGAGATATGTCCAAATACTAGGTAACCAAAAATTATCACAAAACATACTGTCATCTCAAAATAGCATCATCATGAAAATATGATAAATTGAATAGCATAGTAGCATAGCATCTATGATACTAAATTCTAGTTATAACATCCAACCCTTAGGTCATCTCAAAAGAAAAACATAATATGAGTACAAGTATCTCTTGAATCAAAAATATAACAAGGTACAGACTACAAATACGAGAGGCACTACAATAAACATGTTGGAGCCTATTGAACATATTTGCATGATGGGTCCTAAATTTGACAAAGAATCCAACTATGATATTGACAATGAGAAACCTAAGGTAGTCTTGAAAACACATAATGATCAACCAAACTATAGAGACATAAGGCCTAAGGTAATTCTTAAGGTGGTAGAATCATCCTCTTTACATGGTGAGACACTCAACACTATCACTAGGGGAAATCCATGGTTATCCTCAAAGTTTCAAACAACCCTAGGAATACATCCTTGTCCAAATAGGTGGCTACTCTAGCCATATCTAGCTATGATCCTTTTATTCACATGCAATGAACCCCTATGCAAATATCATCTTTGAGTTGCTAGAATTGTCTCCTTTGCATAAGGAGATTCCTAAAAAATATTTACACACTGCCAAAATTCCTATGGCTATTGATGCAAAGTGTTTCCAAGCTATGGTCAACCATATTTCTTTGCCTCACTATCTCACATTCTTTGAAGAAGATGACAAGGCCCTTAGTCATCCCCACAACCTAGATCTCTACATCAAAGTCCAAATATTTTGTACTCACATCAACTGAGTCCTCATACACAATGGTATTGGGCTAAATATTATCTCCTTCAATTTCATCCAATACCTTGGCATGTCTTATTTTTTGATTGATCCTAGATAGAAAATCACAATCAAATAATATGAAAAAGTTGAATGGCCTTCTAAAGGCCTAATTGTGCTTCTCATTTGTGTTGGTCCCATGGAAAATATTTAGTCTTTCAAGTCTTAGACATCCCACTCACATATAATTTTTTCTAGGAAGACCATGGATCCATGCCATGCAAGTTGTGCCATCAACATACCATCAATGTATAAAGTTCCCATTCAATGGTGTCAAGATCATTATTCTAGGAGACAATTCAATATCCATCAATGCACTCACTACTTTTGAAATTCTAGTTCCTCATAATCACTCTTATTATGAGCTCAAACCATATCCTCAAGGCATTTTAATAGAAATTGAAAAATGATGAGTCTTGGTATGGGAGAATACACTCTAGACTCTGTTGATGCCTTGTTGGTTTCTCCAAAATCTTATGGGAAACCCTCTAAGAAAATGAAGCCCTCGACCTCTACCATGACTATTTTGGGACCTTTATCTAGTGATTTATTCCTCTAGAAGGTAGAAAAGGAAGATCAATCCATAAGGGACTAGATTTAGAGGGAAGAAGAATATGTTGAGGAGGTTATTGTCACTACTTCCATCTCTCCCAAAAGCTATGAAAAAGATTATAAATTCTTGAAAAATATGGGCTATAATGGCAAAAGGTCCCTGAATGGTGATAAAAAACCTCTTGTATAACCCTTAAGTCATATTAAGGGGCAAAAAAACTAAGATACTACTGGTCTAGGCTTTGGCCTAGAAGATGTATTACCCAGATTCAATAAAAGAGCCCCTATGACTAGTGAATCAAAGGATGATGATCTGCCCATTGCTACTATTGCTCTGCAAGAAGAAGGCTTCATGCCTTCTACTCTCCTTGTTTGGGGAGAAAACTAATGATCACCACTAATGATATTGAAGATTCTACGTCTCAACAACATGACTCTGATGAATTTGACCATGAAGATCCTAATAGAGGAAGGATAAGAGAAAATATTGCTTGACTACTAGCCCAAAATTAGAATACAAATTCTGGTGAATATGAATAGGAAACTCTCTTAGATACCTCTTGTGGGATAGGAGTGGATTTCATACATGCCTATGTCACCCAACCAAACATATTCAATGATTCTATTCTAAGGTCTGATGAGTTTGGCTCACAATTTTCTTTAGTGCATCATGCAGGTCCCTCTAGATCTCCTCCTAATTTAGATCCCTTTGGATATTTCCCTATGGGCTCAACTTCTCTTGTCACCAGAGACAATTCCTTCTACATCAACAATCTCAAAGCTTTCACTTCCCACTCATTTCTACACCTTGATCTCATATTTCAACATCAAATACTAAAACTACCATTTTTTAAGAATGACTAGGAGATTACTTGCTACCTAAATGCCATTGAACCCATTGTTTCTTCCACCAGTGAACCAGTGATTAACATGATGGAGATAGATATCAAGTACCTTAGTCAAAAAAACAAGATTAAAAATGAAAAAATAATGTTCAGATGATGAAAACCACTTTGTGGTGGTGTATAAACCTTAAAAAGGTAAAAATAAAGAGGTATCCAAGGGTGAAAACCTCTTTGAGGTGCCTAAGGATGAGGTGTTTGGTATCCTGCTGAGCTATTTTCAAGACAGGTCTTCAATTCTCATTGAACCTACATAGCATATCAATATTGTTGTAAAAGAACCCCCTAAGATTATTCATGTTACACAATCATTATTATCATGGAAAATGAGAAATTCATTAAGTTCTTCCAAGAATAGAAAATAAACTTTCCATGGACCTATTCAAATATGTCTAGCTTAGACATAGATCTTATCATGCATCACTTATCTATTTCTTGTGATGTCAAACATGTTATGCAAAAACTAAGAAAAATGTACCCTCATGTGGCATTACTAGTAAAATATGAGCTCAAAAAATTGTTAAGTGCAAACTTCATCCAAGTTATTCACTATGCATAATGGGTCTCCAACATTGTACCTATCACAAAACATGATAACTCCATTCATGTATGCACAAATTTTAGAGACTTGAAGAAAGCATGCCCTAAGGATGATTTCCCACTTCCTAACATAGACACTATGGGATATGAAATGTATTCCTTAATGGATGGCTTCTTTAGATACAATCAAATCAAAATTTCCCCTAGAGATCAAGAGAAAGTGGCCTTTACATGTGCATGGCATACTTTTTGTTGGAATGTTATGCCATTTGGGTTAAATAATGTAGGAGCCACTTATGAAAGAGCTATGACTACCATCTTCTATGACATGATGCATAATAATATGGAAGATTATGTTGATAACACATTGGCTAAATCCAAGCAAAGAGACACACAACTTTATGACTTGAGTTTGATATTGGATAGTATGGAACAATTTAAAATTAGGTTAAATCCCAAGAAGTGCACTTTTGATGTCACATTAGGAAAGTTACTAGCTTACATCATATTTGCAAAAGGCATAGAAGTTGATCTAGAAAAGGTCCAAGCCATTATGGAAATGATTCCTCCTAACAACATTAGTCAACTAAGAAGTCATCAAGGACATCTTCAATCTATTAGAAGGTTTATATCTAAGTTACCTGATAGAGAATGATCATTCAACAAAAACTTACACAAAGTCTCCACGTGTATTTGGAATGAAGAATGTCAAAAGTGCTTAGATCAAATCAAATAATACTTGGTTAAACCTCCAATATTGATACCACCTATACTAGGGAAACCTTTTATTTTATACATATTAGCTATAGTTTCCTCCTTAGGAGCATTAGTAGCACAAAGTGATGAAAATGGAAAGGAACATTATATATACTACATTAGTCACACTTTGGTGGCTTATGAAGTAAGCTACAGTAACATTGAAAAATCTTGTCTCACAATGGTATTTGCACCCATAAACTTAGACACTATATACTTTCTCACATGGTACATCTTATTGAAAAAATTGATCCTCTTAAATATCAGCTAAGTAAAGTTGCACTTAGTGGATGACTTGCTAAATGGGTGATGATTCTTTTAGAATTTGACATTTAGTATGTTGAACATAAAGGCATTAAAGGACAAGCTATAGCTAATCAACTTGCCAAGTTTCCATTAAAAGACACTGCTCTAATGCAAATTGATTTTCCTGATGGGTCTATTATGTATATCACTTAGAGGATGTGGAAAATGTTCTCTAATGGTTCACACATCCAGAATGGAGTTGGTGCAGGGATCTTGTTTGTCACACCTCGTGGTTATACAATCTCAAAGTCCTACAAACTCTTTTTTCCATGCACTAACAATATAACAGAGTATGAGGCTTCAACCAATGGAATTAAGATGGCTCTAGAATGGAGGATCATAGAATTGCATATCTATGGAGACTCTCATCTTGTCATTAACCAAGTTAATAATAACTATCAAACTATTGCCATGATTTCAGTCCCCTATATTTTTCAAGATTAGAGTTGTGTCAATGTTTCATGTCTGTGTTTGGTCTAGGTTTCCGCTAAGGTTTCCTCTCTCATCTTTATCTTTGAGTTGCCTAGGTGGGAATACAAGAACAATATAATGGATTCAATTAGGCTAGGTGACTAGGATTTGAAAGGGTAAGTTTATGCATACCCTAGATGTGTGTGTGTGTGCGCGCATGCGCGCTCGTGCATGTGTGTGTGTGTGTGCGCGCATGCGCGCTCGTGCATGTGTGTGTGTGTGCGCGCATGCGTGCTCATGCACATGTGTGTGTGTGTGTGCGCGCATGCGTGCTCACGCACGTGTGTGTGTGTGTGTGTGTGTGTGTGTGTGTGTGTGTGTGTGTGTGTGTGTGTGTGTGTGTGTGTGTGTGTGTGTGTGTGTGTGTGTGTGTGTGTGTGTGTGTGTGTGTGTGTGTGTGAGAGAGAGAGAGAGAGAGAGAATTAGTTCTATTCATAAGAAACCCTAATAATTTAATCAAGTGTTCATAGTGAAGATGGGATGCACTCAAATAGAAGATCATACTCATATTCAGAAAAAAAGATGATCGATAACATGGAGGACTAAGGCTTTAAAATGATATGTAGATAGTCATAATGAGCTACAAGAAGAATCAGTTGAATTCAAATGCAAGAGAAGCAAATAAATTATCAAATATGGTGAAAGAACCAAGTCAAAGGTGGTATGACTCTTGTTATAATCCAATCAATGTTTTATATTTAATCTACATACTTATGTAGCGAAGTTGATAATTCAAATGGTTTAGTGGTAAAATCCAGATCGTCAGATAAATATCAAATTGATAAATGATGTTCTAAGTTGGAGTTATAAGAAGTCAAGGATACATCTCCTCAGTTGTCAGATCTCACAAAGATTCATGGTCATTGCTATGTCACTTTCCAAAGTTGCACAAAGAATAATCATGGTGAGATAGCAATGAGTTGACATCTGTCTGTGGGACCTAATTGAAGGTAAGATCACCAAAATAATTATCACCATAGATCAAAGTTGAAATCAATGCTTATCATTATATCACTATGGAGAGTTTCATGAAGAATAACCAAAGTGATTTTAGTGTGACATGTGGAGATGGAGGGAAATAGCTCAGATACATGCTCTGAAAAGGAATGCATTAGATTAAGTTTTCCAACTGGCATGCTCAGGTTGGTTAGAATGTTTGACTGTCACAAAAGGTTACCTCTTTATGAATTGCCAAATCAAAAGAAGATCCATGATTGTCATTATGTCACTTTCAAAAGTTGCTTGATTTTTAATGATAATTACATAGCAACAAAATGGCATGTGTCCCTATGGTCCATTTCCTTTTGTGGCTAATATGGTTGTCATACGAAGCACCAATTGTTTGCATTTGATTGGTTTGATACAAAAAAGAGCTAGGTTCTTAAGAAATTATTTTCATTGTTAATCTCTGGACTAATAAATGGTTGTCGCTATGTTGCTATAAAAAGTCGCATGAAAGATAAATAAAGTGACATAACGATAGTTCAATGTAGTGCCACAAAGAAAATAAGTTCAATGTTAGATTCTCCAAGCAATGGAATAGTGCCACCTATCTGCCACAATGTGTATAGTTGGAAAGTGGACCCACACCATGAAATAAATAGAAACATAATATCTGTTGTTTCCACTATCAAATAAAAAAGAGATCAATGCTCATCATTATGTTGCTATGGAAAATTTCTTGAACATTAATCATTGCAACATAATGACACAATGACATGTGTACAAAAAGGAACCTACAAAGGAAATTATAAAGGAATATGGATAGGTTTTAATCATGATCATTGTTTTAAGATCGATAGCCAAAATTCAAAATCATGGTGACTATTGAGATACAAATTATATGGATTTCATGCCAACAATAGAATATGATGGAAAGGAAGAGTTTAACAAGGTTTTCTAAATTCGCATGAAGATGAACAATTTTTAGGTGTTCTTAGAGGTGCCATGGGATCAAGACATCACTGGGAATGATGTCACACATCCATACCATGTTGAAGATTAGATATTTTTCATGTATTATTCATATATTTTTTCTATCTTGTGACTGGTTCTCTACCAAAACTGAGGGATGAAAAAAAAACTATAAATGTAATTTCTTTTGATAATACAAAGATTGGAAAACTTGATGGTGAATTGGTCTATAATTCATGTACCTTATTTTCTTGTCATGTTTAATTCCCCATGCATAGATTACTTCTGCATTAAGAGTTGAAAGACAATCATATGTGATTTTTTGATAATCATATGGATTCCATTTCATTATGGTAATTATAGTGAAGGTGGTTCCATTTACTTTCTTCATATATGGTTATGTTTCCTCTCTTTTTGGTTTCATAACATGTTAGATAGTTTTATTGGGAAATAAAAATAAATATATATGAATCTATTATTTATTGGTTGGATTCCATTTCAATTAAAGCTAATAGTGAGAGCAATTCCATTTTCCCTCATGTACATATCTTCTTTATTCCTCTTCTACATTTAGATGGCTAATCTACATTGAGAATAGGATTAAGGGTTAGAAATATCAAGATAATCTACTACAATCATTCCACTAAGTGTGATAAGTTATTCAAATCCATCTTGCCTAAATTGTTTGTGCCCACAAACAATTTGGTTATCCTTTACTGCTCTTAGGTTAAAAGCTTATAATGTCAAAACTTTTGATCTAATAAAAACATAATCATTGCATATTATTTTAAATCATAGAGAGTTGTACCTAGTAATTCAAAGAGCAGTAATAGAATACATACACTAGCCCATTTGTTGGTAAGCATCCTTTTGTCTCTCCAAAACATTGGGTATCAAAGAGTCGGGTTATAAAATCTAATAGGAGGAAAAACTGTTAACCAACACAAACTAAATATGACAAGAACCTTACAATAAATTGATTAATTTCTTAAGGAACTATTTCACATTTGTAACATTCTAGAAGATTCCTAGGGAAGAAAACAAGGTTGTGGATGTCATGGTCACTTTAGCATCTATTCTATAGATGCAAGAACATGAGTCTCACTTTGAATTCTTGGTGGAAGAATTACTACACCCTGCATATGACTCCCTCAAAAATCATGTAATATGTAGTGTTGTTAGTCATGACTCCTCTCACTATTCCACCATCTTCTCTTACCTACGTGATCAAATAATTCCCAAAAATCTCACGTACAACCAAAAATGTCAACTCCTTTCCAATGCCTTACAATATACCCTTGTCTCTAGTGATTTATATAGGAAGGATAAATATGGAATGCTTCTTATGTGTCTAGAACTAGAAGAGTCATAAAATGTATTAGTTGAAGTCCATGATGACATTTGAGGGGCACACTCTAATGGCCTCACACCTTCTCAAAAACTACTTAGGTGGGTTACTATTGGCCAACTATGAAGGCTAATGCTATCAGATATGCCAAATATTGCAAAAAGTATTAGTTACATGGAAACGTAATTCATGCTCCTAGGAATGAGTTTATCCCTTCTATCACATATTGGCCTTTCTAGAAATAGGCCTTTGATTTGTTGGGTAAAACTTATCTAATTTTGTCTAGTAGACACAAGTTCATCATTGTAGCGACTGAGTACTTCACAAAATAAGTTGAACTTGTTCCCTTATCTACTACTTTAGGAAAACACGTTTCCTTTTTCATACTCAACCACATCATTTGTCGCTATGGTATCCCATTGATGTGATAACCAATCTTGCTTCCATCCCAAAATCTCTAAGGGTCTCCTTAGTTCATTCACTAGATCAACTAGGGCTTCTACACACCCTATACTCCTTAGGAATCTATCCAAGAGATCCCAAAACCATTCAATTGGTGCCCATCAATTACGTAGAATGAATATGCTTACCACTCCCCAATAGCACAAGTAACCCCAAATGCTCATCTGACTTCCCCAATGGAGGATTTTCTATCTAAGAAGCTACTTGAACTTCCTTTAAGGTCCTCAAGAAAAAATAGGCTTGAAACACTAACCAAGTCCCAACTACTAAGCAAAAATGCACACAAATGCTTACAATAGGCCTACAAGAAATTAGCCCTCCAAATGAACTAAAACTCAAATACCTTGCAAAAATTATTAACAAGGGGTCAAAAAAATACCAATCCAAACACCCTTTTTAGAGACCTTAAGTATTTTTGGGGTCCAAGGTCCCTAATCTATCCATATAGTATGGGCACAAGAATAGCATTAAAATAAGGGTTTTAAGGGTTTAGCAGATAGTCTGATGCAAAGAAGGTTTTTCCTTCCTTAAGAGTTCTCCCAATTCTTGCCACTGGGATTGGGTTTACTCCCCAAAACCTTCTAACATATCCCAAGCTTTGGTTGAAGTATGGAAAATGCTCAACCATTCCAAATCTAGTTGCTCTGCTTTGTAATCCCCAGCCAAGTTACTAGGACTTGCCTAGGGAATCACTTCAAAAAAAACTCCTTAGCATTCCAAGGCCCCACATCCACTATAAATAATGTACATGAATTCATGTTCCAAATCCTATAAAATCCATACAAATTCTACAATGGGAAGTGGCCCTATGACTCCATTTGTGCAAATAGCCTGACACAAAACAGCAAACTAGTACCGAAAAAAATAATTATTTCAAGCCCTCAAAACCTTGCAAAATGATAAACTAAAGCCATAAAAAATCTTAAATCAACCTACTCTAACACTTCCAAAACAAAAAGTTCCAATTCTAATCCATCTACAAATGAAAAACACTCAAAAGCATAAAATTGTTATTAAGAACTAGTTGCTCAGTCCGTACAATACAAAAGTTAACTTCTTCAACCCCTTGAATAGGTTGAGAATTGCCACATATATGATTTCCATGAGTTCTCATAACTATTTCAGATAGTTATCACCTCTTCTTGGAAAATTTGCACAAATGCGAGAAAAGGTGTCAATGTTGTCATTAAAAACATTGACAACAATTGAGCAACATTTACATCTTTTTGAGTTGGACCCTCAAACTTTCTCCAAACACCATGAAACCTTGTACAATGTCCAAATAGGAATTAAAACACCTAAATATGGCCTTAAAACCTATATTTTAAAATTATACCATTCTAGGCCCCAAAACACCTAGTTTGGCGTAGTGAGCAACTAGAAGTAACTTGACCTATTTTGGATTGTCAAACCTAACACCTTACCTTCCTAGGACTACATGAGTCCCTATATTCATCTAGTGGTGTGGCTAGAACCACTATAATCCAAAATCCCAAAGGGGACCCTAGTTCTTCCTTAACCCACCTAGGTTCCCCTACACCACCCATCCTCTATTGTTACTAACAATGGAGGACAATTCAAAAATAAGGACCTCGAGAAACTCTGTAAGAAATTCAAGATAAAATAAAATTGGTCCTCTATATACTAGACTAAAGGGAACAACCAAATTGATGCCTCTAACAAGACACTACTAAAGATCATGCATAGAATGATCAACAAATTGGGTAGAGTTTGGCATTTGCAAATCAATCTAGCACTATGGGCTTATAGGACCACTATACGCACTTCTTCAGGGGCTACACCTTTTTCACTAGTCTATGGTTTTGATGTTGTTCTACCTTTAGAAGTTGATATTCCCTTATTATGAGTCTCTCGACATGAATTAATCATTGATGAAGACCATAGAACTATGAGGATACATGAGCTAGAAATCCTTAACCAATGTCATAAGGCTACTTTTAATCACATGAGGGATTATCAAAAAGGTCCATCCATGAGAGTTCCAAGTGGGTGAACTCATTCTTTGAGAGAATCCTAAGAATCAATAAATTAGGGAACAAAAGAGAAAATTTGAGCCAAATTGGTTGGGACCTTACATTGTCACAACATTGTTCGGTTCTAGTGCTTATTAGCTTTCTACTCGTGAAGGGGAAAAACTCATTGAGCCGATCAATATTTTAGATCTAAAGAAATTATATGCTTAAAGTTCTTATGGTCTAGCTATTTGTATATTATGATCCTAAAAAAATAAAAATAAAAAATTGATATATGGTCCTAAAAAAATCCTGAAAAACATAAATTACCCTAAAAAATGATCATCTTAGTGAAAACCTAACAATAGGCATTTTGATGAACCAGCAAAAAATCCAAAAAAATACAAAAATACAAAAAAAAATTACAAAAAGTCCTAAAAAATCTACCGAGTGAAGAAAACCTAGAAATAGACACTACTTCAAACCCTCGCACCTATGTCTATCAGTCTCACTGTGTATTCTTTCATTTCAAAATACATTTCCTAGCTTGGAATTGACTCTTGTCCTCATCTAGGGGGCACAATTGCTTAGCTTATTAGGGTCTTCTTATGAATAAGGGTTCCTCTGGTAACTCATCTAAAATAGTGTTTTTCAACACTTCCCCCTTGACATCAAGTGTTTCTCAACACTTCTCAGATACCTTACCTACAGTCTAGGATTTTATGATATATCTCACTATCATATGAGAGTCCTGAAGAAATGACCATGTGGCATACACACACATACTTAGACCTTAAACTTGTTGAGACATGTTGAACTTTATCTTTTTTGTGTGTTTTTTATGTGATTTCTTTTCTAAGTGTTCCCTCCCTAATAGTCTTTTGAGGATGTTGTGAACTAGAAGACTAGGGGCATGGGGTATGTTTTACTTATTTTCTTCTTGTGTGTGTACTTTTCTAGTCTAAGGTGTTGAGAGACTTTGTGCTTTTTCCTAGCTTAGTCTTGCATTTTGCATATGGAGAGATATCTCTCTTCATCTTTCATGAACATGTGGGCTAACTATGTTCATCTATTCTTACTCTTTCTGTCAAATCATGTCTTCGTTCCTTTTTCAATCATGTCCTCTTTCTTTCTTCTTCTATAAATATCATCACAAGGGGTTAATCTCATCATCAAATATGATCTATCCAAGTATCACATTTTCAAAATATGCATCTACATCATAAATTTGAGAGCTAAAAGTATCTATGAAAGAGATCCATGAGCATATAAATATAAACTAAAAACTAAGCATAAGCATACATGAGAAAAAAATCACATGAAAATGAAAAAAAAAGTGCTCAAACATCCACTACATGAGCATAAAATGAGACAAGTGCACAACAAAGATCAATCGAATCTAGTATCTCATAAATATATATACACATATATATCAAATGAACTAGAATACATGTACATATAAGATCCAAAATCTAGATAACTATCTCAAAGTACATATGATACATCAAAAAGTATCACAAGGACATCAACCTAGACCTACTTCTAGACCTAAGGTTGACTCTCACCCTCTTAGGTTGGTGGTGTCTATGGTGGGGGATCTTGTCTCACATATGGTGGTTGTACTACACCCTCTAATCACCCTACTCGCTCTAAGTAATCAAGGATTCCCTTTCTTAGTAGTACCACACCCCTATATTCAGAATAGTAATAAGTCACACATTCTCCATGATTTTCTAACTCTTGCCTCACTACATCTCTCTCCCTATAGAGATCCCCACTGCATGCTCACTTGTCAATGAGTTGTTGATCCCACACAACAATGGTGATTCATGTTGCCTGCACCTCTCCCTCTAGCACTTGAATTTGATCATCTCTGGGGTCATCTCCATCTCCTCCTATAGGTTTCTCATCTTTTGGATCTTCCCTCTCCACCCTCCTACACCTTAATGATTTCTCCTCATCCTCCTCATACTCCTCCCTCATAGCTCAAACTAAGTCAATCTCCCCCAAAGCCCTCAGAACTACTCCCTTCCCCCATCTGCCTCACCCCTCTACCTTTGCTTCCACCATCCTCATCATACCCTCCCTATCTGTATGTCTTAGGAATTGCATCTAGTCATGTAAGTCATGGGAATGGATGCCTCTACATATCATAAAGATAGGCTAGATCTGCACCTCCATCCACAAAATCAAGACGATAGTCCTAGGGTTCTTGCATCAATGTGGTTATATCTCTCAATGATATCTAGTAGTCTAACATAGGCAATCAACCTTTATCCTCCTCTCTACTAAAGCAAGCATATGTCGTGGTCTCAATAGATGTCACCTACCCTTGTTAGAACTGCCTCCATATGTGGTTGATCATAAAGTGCTCAACTATATCATAGTACCACCCAATGAGTGGACCATTATAATGCATGTACTCCAACTCCCAGGTGTCTTTGCACCTCATGCATTGCCTATAGGGTCTTCATACAAAGGATGTCAACTCATCAAATAGCCTCCTATAGTATGTGACATCCTCATTATGTATCTTTAGGGTGAACCCTATGTATCTATATATGAATGGATGACTTTTCTCTCATGGCTACACCTAGGGTTGGATCATAGCTATGTGCTCCCAGGCCCAAATCTACACTAAAACTATACTACATGCCCAGATCCTACCCTTTCAGCTTGTTATCTCATGTAGCTCATGGTACATATCTATAAGGATGGTTGGTCCCCATGTCATTTGTCTCAGTCTACCCACTAGATCTATAACCAATTTTCCCCAACCTAAAGGGAAGCCCTTCTGGCTCCTATTTTTGAAAAGGTCTTGGGCAACTAAATGAGGCAAGGCAAGGGATATTGATCCATGTACTTGTCTATCATCCTCTCCTACCTAAGGTGATGGACTAAAATGGTCACATCCTCAAATAGCTATTGGATTACTAATGTCCCCTTTGTTAGGGTCTGATCATAATAAACCTGTGACATGTAAAAGCTCATATCAGCACAACTTATATAAAAATTAGAAACTTAAAATCATAAATCTTGAGACATATCTATCATACTCATAGGATCTCTATGACATGGCACATGAAGGATGCAATACACATCCTCAAGGGTGATCGTGGCTTCACCAGTGAGCAATTGGAAAGTGTTATACTCATTGTGCCACTTCTTAGATAATGTTATTAATAACCCATGGTTCACCATAATATGGGGCATGCACATCAACCAACTAAATCTTGTGCTCTCTATTGTTGCCTTCTCATCATCATCTCAATGATGGATGACATGCAAGCCCACTACCTTGGGGACTCTAATCAACAATGTTAAGAAAACTATTTGCATAATCAATTCAAGCAACAATGAAGCATAAATATCAACCATAGTAGATCAAGTGACATCATAAATGGCTAAACATGATAGAAAACAACAACCATGTGCTCAAAATCTACTTCTAAACATGAAAATTGCTCAAGGAAAAGATGTGTGATACTTCTTTTAATATCTATGTAATATATTTTGTCGATATAGTATCGTGTGATACTTTTTATACTACGCGTATGATACTTCTTGTTGGGGTGATATTTTGCACAATGTCAGGTGAGATTTGGGTGCCTCTCATGTGATACACCCTATAAGGCTCGTGCAATACATTTTTATCATCAAAAGTATCGCACAATGCTTCTCAAAGTAGGGATGTGATACTTTTTAAGTATCACATGATATTTCACCCAAAAGACATAAAAAAAAACCTCAAAAATGTGCTAAAAGGGCATTTAATGACCTAAAAACGTGAAATTTTTGAAAACTTACCAGTGACTCATACTAAGGTGGTTGGTTGTGCATCTGGTTAGACTCAAAAGGGTGTATGTGGTTTAAAATTCCTACTAAATCCATCTCTCTCTTAGACCACTCCAAAACTCTCAAAATTCACAAAAGACAAAATAAATTGAAAATGAACCTTGTACCCCTTATATAGTCGTTCAACCTAATTTTTGACCCATTTTTCAAACTACTTGGAATTTTGTGAAAATTACACCCCTGGCTAATGTTGATGTCTTGGATCCATTTTCAAGATTAAAATCAAAATCTGAGTTCATCTTGATGGTCAAAATTGTATTTTAAATTTCTATCTTCTTCTATATAGTTAGCTGACTTTTTTAGGTATAATCTATGAATCTTCATTAGGGCATCTTCATTTTTTTGTGTCTTTATCATTTCTACACCTCAATTCACTTAATTTCACTTCTAAACCATCTATCTACTTGATTTGACCTAATTTTCCATACTATATCTTTCTTGGTCAACTCTAGTCAAATTGGGGCATTCTATCACTTCCTTATGATCACTCTTTTGTTTAATCACTTATCTATCATCATGAACTTTTTTCTATCTCAATCTTATCATATCTTTCTCATTTATACATCTCCTTTATCTCATTTTGAATTTGATCTCGAGGAGGCAAGAATATTCTATCATTGCTTGCTTGTTATAGCTATCTATTTCTCAAGAGAATAGGCTTGACCTTTTCATTTTCTCTCAATCTATCTAATTTTCTTGATGTTAGTATTTTTCTTTAGTTCTAATAATTTCTCTCTCTTAGTGTTTAGCACTATTAGTACCAAGTTTTACATTGAGGACTTGCTATCTCTTTCTACATTTTCATTCTTCAAAATCATATCTCTCTACCTGTTGATGCCTACTTGGCTTCTCTATTCTTAGCAGTAATGTGTTCCCAAATCGATCACACATTAGGTAAAGAGGGTAAAATAGAATCACCTAGAAATAGTCATCTAGACTATTAGTCTCCTTCTTAGCATTTTGGCTAAATTATTTAATCATTTACTTAGGCCAAATTTCTAAAAATGAATTTATTTGATTTTAACCTATAGTTTGACTATAATATCCTAAGTTAATATTTTATTAAAAGAACATGTCCCCTTTTAATTAAATAAAGGACCCCATTCTTCTAACCCACTCAATTTGCACATATAAATTCTTTTTCCTATTTAGAAATTAAAAGAAAAGACTTTGTTTCACATAAAAAAGACAACTCCCTCTCATTGGTTGACATAATCTTGCACATGGATCATGCTAAAAGTCAACCCCCACCCTTGATCCCTCATTTCTTGATCTTGATCTCAACCATCTATACACCTTTAAAAGAAAGAGCTCTCTCCCTCTCTAAGGATCTTGTTTTTGAGATAATGTTATGATGTAGGTTTACTTAAAGGTTTCCTTAGAGCATTTGTGGAGAACTTCTATTCTTCTTGTCTCATTCTTTGCATTCCCATACTAGATTAGATTCATTTTCGATTTGCATAGTTTTCCTTTTCAATAGCATAGATCACATAGCATAATTAGCATGGTTGTAAAACTCTCATTTTCTTAAGCTTAGTTGCATTGTGCATCTCATTTTAGCATAGTTTCATCTTTGTACTACATACTCAAGAGTTCTTTGACACTAGCACTCTTTATCTTGTCTAAAGAATCTTGCATTTTGTGGTTTACTAGCAAGAGTTTCATCTCTAAGGCCCAACTGAGAGCTCTTTCTATGCTTATGCACACACCTTTGCACTCCATGACTAGGGAGCTCTAATTCATCATTCAAGCTTTCCAATTCATGGAAAACCTTCGATCAAAGGGTTTAGAGGAGTGCACTTTCTTAGTGTCCACCAACAACCAAGAATGTAAGGAAAATGGATGGTATGCCTCTAATAGTCATCATGGAATCTCATATAGAAGAATTCTTTGGATTAATCACTCAAGCCCTTACAAAAATTGATAGGGAATACTTTAAGAATGAATTTTAGAGAACCATGAAGTTTGGCAGATATAGGAAAATTGCATATTTTATGTATAGGGGCTACAATAACATAATAATGTATGTTGATCATATGGCTCCTCATTCTGTTGAATTCTTAATGGATTTTTTCAAGTACACTTTTTATGTATGGTCACAATTGTTTAGAGATGATGAGAAACAAAAAATTCTACTTGATTAAATGTATA
Source organism: Cupressus sempervirens (assembly GCA_028749045.1). NCBI lineage: Eukaryota > Viridiplantae > Streptophyta > Pinopsida > Cupressales > Cupressaceae > Cupressus > Cupressus sempervirens. The sequence continues at coordinate 333,724,657 of CM053790.1, forward strand.
TGTGAATGAAAATTCAAAACTCTCATACCCATCTGGAGTTTGATTTTTCCAGTGAGATTTGTATATGAGCAATGTTAGTACGCTAATAGAAACCAAATTTAAATAAAGCTTCTACAAACTAAACAAAATTCATAAACTTCAAGATAGACTAAGATGAACTCTCAGTTGAGAATATGAGCCATTAATGGGCTCTCTCAATGAGAAGCTCTCTTGTTGAGTAGCTTTGTCTAAATAGATAGGATGTATGCTCAATATGCTTCCAAAGGCTTCAATGGATGATGGTGGATTTTTGGTGTGGATAGATGGCTTTAGTATGGATTTGGCTCTCAAAATAGCATTATAACTTTACTTCATGGATTGTGTTATTTTGCAAAGGGGAAGGATCCAATTTATAGGCAAGAGGCTTGAGGGTTTGAGGGCTAAGATGCAAGGATGGAAAAAAGCTTATGGAGGGCTCAAATTGCATGAGAGGAGAGCACATGGATTGTGCTTCCTTATAGCCAATCAAGGAGTGACACATGTCACATGGTGAGAGGATGGAGGAAAGGGGAAGGATGAGTCAACAAAGGAGGCTCAAGGGATAAAATCTTCATAAAGACCCTCATAATGACTTGTAAGAGCAATAAAAGGGCTTGTAAGAGTCATTTATGACCTAGTGGACTTCATAAAGTTTTATGGTTGAGATATTTTGAGGGTGATGAGAGCAATTTCGACTTGGACTTGATTAGGAAAGTTCTAAGCTTGTTTAGGCTTGTGCAAATGATTAGAGGATGGATTAGGATGGTTTAGGATTAGCTTAGGGATAGGCAAGTGGATGACATTTAATGAGGGTGGGTGAAGGAGGAGATATTTGTTAACTTTGGCTTGGGTTAGTAAGTCTTAACCCATGTTTAGGGAATGTGACAAGGTTAGGAGGGGATTAGGATTAGGTTTAAAGACATCTTCTAGAAGAGTCTAGACTTTGGATGAGGATAAAGACTTTCTAGAATAGTCTAGAATTTCCTAGGATGAGGATAAAGACTTTCTAGAAGAGTCTAGAACTTCTTAGGATGAGGATAAATTAGATTTTTAGGAAATAAATAAAGTTTTATTTATTTCAAGGGTTTGGGTTGAGGAGATATTTATTAAAACTTTTTTAATAAACATGAGGATTAATATTTAATCTTAATTAAATATTTTGAGTTGGGGTTAGGGGTAGGAAATGATGGGATTAGCCTTTAATCAAAATTAAAGAAGGATTAGAAGATTTTGGAAGAGGTTATTGGTCTTAAGGAAATTGGCCAAGTTTTGGGAAAAAAATAATTTTTTTATTTATTTTAGGATTTTTGGTCAATTTATTAATTAAATAATTAATAAATAAGAAAATAATGTTTAAATAAGATTTAAACATTTTTGGGAGGGATTCCTTAATTAAATATTTTTAATTAAGATAAAGGGATTTAATGGCATAAAAATTAATTAATTAATTAATAAATGATGATGTCATCAGGACTTTTTTAGAAAATAAAAATAATTTATTTTCTAAAGGTTTTTTAGGTGTCTACTTTTTGCCCCTCTTTGATGTGATGCCGCAAGTGGCATGGCATCAAAGATAAGAAAATAAGATGCCCAAGGCTAGAGCAGAAGAGGAGAGAATGGACTGCGAGATGCCCCCTCAAGAAGGCAGCGGGGAGAGAAAGCGAGGCTCGATGGCTTCTTGAAAAGTACAAGAATCCGAGATGAGCAAGGAGACTCAGATTGGCAAAGAGAAGGGGTTGAATTAGCTCAAACTCTCACTATGTGAGAATGATAAAGGAGAATCAGATGCACAAGAGGAAGCAAGCTTAAGACCTTAGGGAAGGTGGAGGATGAAGGAGCAGAGCGCTATAGAAAGGAATCTAGGATAGGGAGATGGATGAGGGGATTATAAAGCTGATGCAATAGGATTTCAAAGAGTCAGATTGGTGGAAGATGGGTTTCGGAGATCCCTAGGACTAGGATTGTGTATCTCGAAAGATGAGGCTTGGTGGATTGATTTGGATTGGTGGATCCCTAAGACTAGGATTGTGGATCCCTAAAGCTAAGAGTGATGAGTGATTCAAAGAGATACTGATGCATCAGCTGGGGTAGGAGAGACGGATGCTGGATATGGATGGGGGATAATGGAGATGAAGGAAAACCATTGAAGCTTTTTGAGCGGGGGGATACTTCAAAGAGAAGTACCACTATGTAGTTGAGCACTAGATTTGCTATAGGACTATTGGTTAATTGCCAAGGTTACCAAGAACATCAAGGCCTATTCACCAACTATCTAGAGGACTGACAAACTAACCCAAAACAAACACACAAGGATTGCCCCAACATCACACATGAATCCCAGAGGAAGCAGCGTGGAAACGACACTGGAGAACCCACAAGCAGAAAAGAAAAACAAATGAAAGACTTGATCAAGACCTTACGCTCTAATTGCCCCATTCGCAGCATACCATGATATGGAAGATCGTGGCAACCTTGAGGAGGGAACAAGGAGATTGCTTGGAAAAGATACTTCAAGACCCAAAAGGGAAGATCCCAAATCAAAAGAAAGTGAAAATCCAAAAGAGAGTCGTTTGCCAACGAGATGGGTAGGACAAGGTACTAACGGACCAAGATCAGACATGAGGAAAGCTATATCCTGCAAGGACCTATCAGAGAGCACCGAAGCTGGTGGATTTTGATGAGTGATGCGTCTGGCAAGCTGAACTAAGAAGGATAACACTTTGGTGACAGGAGATCTAGCTAAAGGATGCATTGAAATAGCTAAACAAGCTGTGTGGTGTGTACAAGATGCTGATCAAGGATGAACTGACACGAAAGCTGGATAGATACAATGGTACTAAGTTAAAGAGGATGTACAGGTTGACTGACCAAGATATGTTACAAATGTACAAGTTTGTTCATGTTTTGGTTTTTTGTGAGATGGAAATGTTTGTGAAGGATGGGATGTCTATAATTGTTGATAGGTGGATAGGTAGATGGTTTGCGAAAAGCTTAAGGAAAATGGAATTCTTTGGGTGCATGTGATAGGATACAAGCTAGGATACAAGATTATCTACAATTTGGAGTATGGTACAAGCTTTGGACAAGATTTGGATATACAAGGTATGGTACAAGATTTACAAGGTATAATACAAGCTTTGGTACAAGATTTTACAAGCTGTACAGGAGGTATTTACAAGCTTCATCAAATTTTGGATATTTGGTTGGAACACCAAGGGAACAAGCAAGTGTGTCTAATGGGATGGTGGGTGAATGGATGAGGGATAGGATAGTGATAGATAATGGATTAGTCTTTAGTACACAAGGTGCCTGAATTACCAGGTTTTCACCAAGGTACCTATCCAAGGCGCTTGAATTGCCAAGTTTTCACCATTGGACGCTTATTTCTCTTTACTATTTTTTTTGTATTTTTCAAAAGCTAGGTATACCAAGGATCTTCAAGCATAGAACTTCTTGAGATGAATGATGTTAGTAGGATCATTCAAGAGTTCTCCTTCCGATGTAGATAGTTGATAGGCTCCGGAGCCAAAGAAAGCAGTGACAACATAAGGACCAAGCCATGTAGGTTCAAACTTGCCTTTCTTTTCTCGATCTGCTTGGACTTTCATGTTTTCTTTAAGGACCATGTCACCTGGCTGAAAGTGTCGTGGAAGCACCTTCTTGTTGAAATTCATTTTGAGATGAGTTTGATAGACTGTGAGATGATCATAGGCTTGTTGTCGCTTCTTGTCTAAGAGATCTAGCTGGGTGAGCCGAGCTACTCTATATTCTTCATCTGATATTTGCCCTTGCAAAGATATGCGCAAGGAGGGAAGTTCAACCTCAATAGGTAGTACTACTTTGGCACCATAGACTAGGGAGTATGGAGTTGTGCCTGTGGATGTACGGAAGGAAGTTCGATAGGCCCATAGGGCTGGATTTATTTGTAGGTGCCAATCACGGCCGAAATCATTGACAACTTTCTTTAGAATTTTGAGGAGGGTTTTGTTAGTTGTCTCTGCCTGGCCGTTACCTTGTGGGAAATATGGGCTAGAAAAGTGGTGATGGATGCGGAGGGAAGTGCATAATTCTTCCATGTTGAGATTTTCAAAGTTACCTCCGTGGTCAGTGAAGATGGTGGATGGGATGCCGAAGCGGCAAACAATGTGGTACAAGATGAACTTGGAGACCTGAACTCCTGTAGCTAAGACTAGGGGGACTGCTTCCACCCATTTAGTGAAATAGTCTGTAGCTGTTATTATCCATTTATGTCCATCAGATGAGAGGGGTGTGATAGTTCCAACTAGATCAAGGCCCCAACAAGCGAAAGGCCAAGGTGGTGCAATAGGTTGTAGATCCTGTGCTGGAGCGTGCACAAGATTTGCATGCTGCTGACATGGGAGACACTTTCTGACAAAGTCACAGGAGTCTTCTTCAATGGTAGGCCAATAGTAGCCTGCTCTAAGGATTTGTCGCGCTAGGACAATACCACTCGTGTGGGCACCGCAAAGTCCAGAGTGTACTTCCTTTGGCACCATCGCAGCCTCATTTTGGTCTAAACATCGAGAGAGAGTATCGTGATAACCCCGACGATATAGGGTATTGGCTATGATAACATAGCGGGATGATTTTTGGATGAGGTTCTGGCGTTGGGTACGTGTGAGGTGAGGGGATATGATACCATCGTTAAGGTAAGCGTGAATCTCATGGTACCAAGGGGATTGGGGACCAACCAAGATACAAACACGGTTTGAATCCTCATTTGCATAGGCGGGTGTGAGGAGCTGCTCCACTAAAAACTCATACTGTGTAGCTGCTTGGGGAATTTCCAAGAGCGAGCCTATAGTAGCCATAGCATCTGCTGCTTTGTTCTGTATTCGAGGCACTTGTGTAAACTGAAGCTTTGTAAAATGTTGGGTTAGCTGATCAACTAGCTCTTTGTAGGGTAATAGCTTTTCATCTTTGGTTTGATATTCATTTAGGGCTTGCTTGATGATGAGCTAAGAATCACCAAAGATTTGTAGCTCAACAATGTTCCATTCTACAGCTATCTTTAATCCTGCTATGAGGGCCTCATATTCAGCTATATTGTTGGTGCTAGGGAATTGTAGCTTGAAGGCTTTTGGAATGTAATCTCCTTGAGGTGTGACCAACAATATTCCTGCCCCTGATCCATGAGATGTGTATGAGCCATCAAAGTAAAGTTTCCATGGGGGTTGTTCTTCAATTAGATAGATATGCTCATCTGGAAATTCTGTGATCAACGGATAAGCATCTATTAGAGGTGCATCAGCTAGGTGATCTGCTATAGCTTGCCCTTTGATTGCCTTTCTATCCACATACTGGATGTCAAATTCACTAAGGAGCATAACCCATTTGGCCAAACGGCCTGTAAGTGCTGTTCTAGAGAGCATATACTTGAGAGGGTCAATCTTGGAGACTAGTTGGATGGTATGACTTAACATGTAATGGCGAAGCTTTTGAGTTGAGAAGACAACTGCCAAACAAGCTTTTTCCATAGGAGTGTAATTGAGTTCATAACCAACTAGGGTTCTACTGATGTAGTAGATGGCTCTTTCTCTTTTGTAGTCATCAAGTTGTGCTAGAAGTGCCCCTAGAGCCGTAGGTGTTGCTGATATGTACAAAATTAGGGGATGACTAGGAATTGGTGGAACCAACATAGGGGGATTGATGAGATACTGCTTGAGATGGTTGAAGCTGCGCTGACATAAAGGATCCCACTTGAAGTTCTCATCCTTCTTTAGTAAATGTGAAAATGGTGTACACTTATCTGCAATCTGGGCGATGAAGCGCCGAACAGATTGGAGCTTTCCTTGAAGAGAGTGAAGTTGTCGCAGTGTCTGGGGAGGAGGCATGTCTAAGATAGCCTTGACCTTCTTGGGGTCGATCTCTATACCTCGTTTAGAAACTATGAAGCCTAGAAGCTTGCCAGATGTGACCCCAAAGACACATTTCTTGGGATTCAGCATGAGATGATATTTGGCTAACCTATCAAAGACTTTCTCCAAGTCAGCAAGATGATCCATGAAGGTATGAGACTTGACCAAGATATCATCCACATAATCCTCCAAAATGCTATGGATGAGATCATGAAAAATGGCTGTCATAGCTCTTTGATAGGTAGCCCCAGCATTCTTTAGGCCAAAAGGCATCATGTTGTAGCAAAAGGTTCCCCAAGGGGTAGTGAATGATGTCTTATGCTGATCCTCTTCTGCAATCTTGATTTGATTATATCCAGAAAATCCATCCATGAGGGACAAAATTTCATGTCCAGCTGTAAGATCTACAATCATATCTATGTTGGGCAAGGGAAAATCATCTTTTGGACAAGCTTTGTTAAGATCTCTAAAATCAGTGCAGATTCTGATGTCACCGGAAGGTTTAGTGACAGGGACCATGTTGGAGATCCACTCTGAGTAGTCGATAGGTCGGATAACCTTAGCAGCTAACATTCTTTCTAATTCAGCTTTGACCAATAATGCCACCTTGGGGTGCATTTTTCTAAGCTTTTGTCTGACGGGCTTGATCTTTGGATCAACTGCAAGATGATGAACTACAAGCTTTGGATCAAGTCCTGGCATGTCCTGATATGACCATGCAAATCGACCAATATTCTCTCTTAAGACCTCAAAGAGGAGGTCAGCTTGGTCTTGTGATAGGGATGCAGCAATGTGAACAAGTCTGGGGATCTCTGAAGAACCAATGTTGACTTCTCGAGTATCCTCAATTAGAATAGAAGACACCTCTGGTCGATTATCTTGAGGAGGCAATGCTAAATCCTCATGTTCTTCTTGTGGCTCTGGATTTTCTTGCTGAGGGGTTCTCTTCGTTGCCTTAGCTAGTCTCAGATTCACCTTAGTTCCAGTTTTGAGTGTATCAAAACTAGGTTGGGGATTTTCTCCAAAATACCCCTTGGGATCTAGCTTGTAGATATAGGCAGAATCTGGCTTTGTTTTCTTGTGAGGAGTTTCAGCTCCCATGAATCTTAGAAGTGCCTCCTCTGATGTGAACTCATCGATGTGCATGACACTTGGTTGGTCCCAATCTATGAGTTGTGGATGGGCGAGTGGTAGGTCAATGAGGTGGATGGATAGTTCTTGGACAATAGAGTCTCCGAGGGAGATTTGGTCTAGGATATCATCGTAGGCTCTCTTTTCAACTTCCTCAGGAATGTCTTTGATTTCGACAAGGTTGCGGTGAATGTTCGAAAAAGCGTGACCGTTCTCATTGGTGCCCCCAGTTGTGGGTATGCCAAAGCCAAGACCTGACTTCGATTCCCACTTGTGTGCGTCGATGGGGCACTGCATGCCTCTTTCTTCTGGTCCTAGACCACCACCTTGATAGTTCCATTTGTCAGTGATGAGCTTATGTTCTTGGGGATACTTTTGGCTGAAGTAATCAAGGCGTGCTTGATTTCTTTGAGGTGCATCCTTATGTAACCATTTGTTGATATCTGGAGTGAGCTCCTCATGAAGAGGGATTTTTGAGGATACAAAGGTTGTTGGGCCAAACTGTTTGTATTGAGGAGGTGGAATTTCCTTAGCTTTGTGATATGTCGGTCGTTCATGGGCATGTGGATCAAGTGGGAGTGCCCCGACAGCAAATGCATCTGACAGACTATACTCTCCACAACCTTTGTTATTGATCTTCACGGTAGACAGGGTAGAGGCAAGGATGGTTTCTGGGTCATTATAAGTGTGGGATGAGCTGGCGATGGATGTGCCGATATCAATTCCAGGGAAATGGTTTGTATATGAAGCTTCAACCGCATTGCAGTAAGCAAAGGGTTCTGGATCGGCATGGATGGTTTCCTCAATGCCTTGATGCAAAAATTTGATGCACTGATGGTAAGTGGATGGAACGGCTTTCATGGCATGAATCCATGGGCGACCGAGGAGGATGTTAAATGGTAGGTTTAGATCAATAACATGGCAGAGTGTCTCTTGGATGACTGGCCCAACCTTGATTGGCAGCAAAATAGTTCCTTCTGTGGTTCTTTCCAAGTTGTCATAAGCTTTGATGGTGATAACCTCACTGATGATATCTGCCTCAGTATACCCAGCTTTTTTTATGAATTTTAGGGTGCAAATATTCAAGGCTGATCCATTATCTATCATTACTCTTTTTACAGCAAAGTTGGATACCATGATGGCTATGCGAAGTGGAAGGGTATGATCTGGGTCGACCATGGGTATGTCAGTAGATTTGAACGATAGGGCACATGAGGATGAGAGGTGTCCAACAAGATTACAAAAATTAGTAGCATTGATATCAGAAGGGACACGAGATTCTATGAGAGCACTGTCAAGGATGTTCTTGTACACAAGACTAGTGTGAAGAAGGTCTAAAATGGAGATTTGGGCTGGCATGTTCCCAAGGTGTTCCAAGATATTGTACTGGCTTTTTGATGGAGCTGATGGTGTTGGTGTAACAGGTGGGCCTGCGATGTTAAATCGCGCTCTTCGAGTGGTGACTGCACACTCATTATTTGGTCCTTGGATATTGATAACATTGATAGAAGGCTCTTTCTCGGATATACAACCGATAAGGCTACCATAGTCTATATAGGATGAAGTGTGGTCATTGTTCTTCCCATGCTGTTGGTTTGGCTGATGGTTGTTGGTGTTGTTGTTGTTGGTTTGGATAGGTGCTTTTCCAGGATTTTGGTTGTGGTGTGGAGGAAAAGCATTTTGATAGATCTATAAGCCTGCATTGGGAGAGGTTTGGGCACCAATAGTGATTTCCTTCCGATCAATGAGGTCCTGAACATAGTCTTTCAGTTTCATGCATCTGAGGGTAGTGTGACCTTTTACCCTATGAAATTTGCAGTACTCATTATCTTTGTACCATGCAGCTTTGGATTGGCTTGGGTCAATTTGCTGGGTAGGAGGAAATTTGATGAGATTTTCTTTGACTAATTTCTCAAAAATGACATCAAATGGCTCACCAAGGGGTGTATAGTTTCTAGGTGTAGGTTGGAATCTAGGCTTTTGTCCTGCAGCTACATTGATGGCATTAGCTTGATTGCTAGACCCTTGAAAGTTGGGTCTTAGAGTGTGGTTTTGATAGCTTTGGTTATTCTGTTGTTGGTAGTTGATAGCTTGTTGATTTTTTGGTTGATATGGTGGGTTGGACTGGTTGTGAGAAGGACCAACAATATTCACATGTCTAGTGTCAGTGACGCCATCTGTTGCAACGTGCTTGTTTTTGTTCCAATACCTAGACTTGTCATTGGAATGTGATTGATTTTGGTTGGCTTCCTTGTAAAGCTTGACCACACCATCTTTAATGAGTCCTTGCTCAAGGATCATTCCTTTCTCTTTGATATCTTTGTAGGTTTGCAAACAGTTCATGGTCATGTGGTGAGCCAAGCTAGGATGGGCATTATCAATAAACATTTTCACAACATGGCGTTCTGGCAAGGTGCAGGATATGCGGGTGGTAAGGGTTTGCCATCTTTGCAGGTATTCGGCAAGGCTTTCTCCACCTTTTTGCTTGGTGTGGACAAGATCAACTATTGATAGCTCTGTTTCAACCAGATGGGCATATTGGGCCACAAATGCCTCAGATAATTCAGCAAAGTTTTTAATTGTACCATAGGGGATTCTATAAAACCATTCAAGAGCTGGTCCAGCTAAGCTTTTGGGAAAAAGGCGCAAGAGGAAGACATCATTGTATGCTACGTCCTGGCAGTGCATGTAAAATTCTTTGATATGTGTGACAGGGTCTCCTTTTCCTCTGAATTTGTCAAATTTGGGTACCTCAAAGTGTTTGGGAAATGGTGTCATGGTAATGGCTCTGTCAAATGGGTAAGGACACACATTCTCAAACTTGAATGTCTTTGGATCATTCCCTTCTTGGATGGCTTTCAGAGCTATCTTCATTTGCTCCCATTCTGAATTGATAGGTGATGGCTGGGGTGCCCCCAATGTAGGAGTACCTTGAGGTAGGTATGTGATGGATGGGGCCACTAAATATGGATGGCTATGAGGGATTTGTTGATAGGGATTGTACATTGTTTGGGCAGCTGCATGGTGGATGATAGGTTGCTGAGGGGGAGGTGGCGCATATTGCTGCATGTGTTGCGAGGCTTGCTGTTGATATGGGATTTGAGTTTGGGATTGAGGAACATAAGCTGGCTGTGGGATACATGGATTGCTTTGTGTAGGTAAGGTATAAGATGGTTGAGAGGCTTGGGGAAAGGATCGGGGGGCTTGTGGGGTTTGACCAATATATGTGGGTTGTGCCCCCATTTGGGATGGTATCTGCAAATAATTGGTGGTTGGCTGGGGTGGTGGATTACCTCCTAGAAGTGGCATTGAAAAGTAGTTGGTAATTGGAGGTAATGGATTAGTTGGTGGTGGAGGTGGTGGGAATTGAAAGCTTGGGAATGGAACTGATGGGGTTTGATAGCTTTGTGGTTGGATTTGGAAGCTTGGTAGAGTGGTGGCAGGGGCTGGGGTCACTTGGGAGCTTGGTAGAAAATTGGTAGTAGCTTGTGGGATTTGATAGCTTTGTGGAGTGAGGATAGTAGCTTGTAGATTTGTGGCTAATGGTATTGAGCTCCCATGACCTAATGGAAATGATGGGATTGTGTGTTGGGCTGCAGTGAACAAGCTAGGGGTGATGAAAGGTTGATTACTTGGCCCCATGGGTGGTATCCCTGTTGTATATTGCTGAGGTTGGCCAAAGATGCTAGCACTGATTTGGGAGATGGGTGGATTTGGAAGGCTGGGTTGGGGAGCAGCAGCAGCAATAGTGAAGGGGGTGAACGGTGAGCTATTTTGGGTAAAGGGGGTTTGGAGCGGAGAGGTATGAACCAAGGATGGAGTGGTGGTGGCTGGGTTGGCTTGCGGCATGGAGATTTCAACTTGGGTGGATGATGGTATGTTTGGGTCTGTTGGATCATATGGATTGGCTGGAGTCTCTTCTTTTGGCATATATTGAGGATAATTTGGATCATAAGAGCCTATGGGTGGTGGTAGCTGCCCAAACAATGGGTGAGATGGATCTGATAATGGAGGGGGTCTTCCAAAGTCAAAGGTTCCTACATTTTCCCTTCAAAAATTAGCCATGATTGTCTCTTTGTTCTTGTCTATAATGGCATTTACCAATACTGCATTTCCTGGTTGGTTCATGAAAGCTTCAATGTCAGTACATGATGGTATAGCTTTCTCTGGGCTGAAGGATGGCTGAGTGCTCAAGGGGGGTGAGGCTGTTCGATCCAAATGATAGGGCTCCATTGTTTCTTTCTTCTTGGCTAAGCGAGTGACGGGTGGCATGAAAAATGCTCCTAGGGATGAGATGCAATAATGCTGATGGATGCAAAAGGGGGAAGGCTTCTCTATGCAAATGATTTCCTAGGTTAAGGCAAAGCTTTACGACAAAACCTAAGGAGGATTGGGTTGGAGATTCTAACTTCAAAGATATGTTGCCAAAGCACGAAAGGTCTACTTTCCTATGTGTAAGCTTGGTGGTGATTGTGTCAACTTAAGGATAGACTGATGATCCTTTAGGAAGAACACGAGATTGACCACTTGTGGATCCCAACCTTTAGCTCAAGGTGATGAGGGATAACAAGTGACAAAGCTGGATCACCCTAGACAATGCTCTGTCAAAGGGATAACCTTGGTGAGATTGATGGATTTGGAAGATTTTAGGAGTGGCAAACTTTTGGCAAAAGTGACAACAATTTTTAAGGCTTGGATGTGAGGTTTTGATTTCTGGCTAGATGGTTTGATTCTAAATGAGATGGATGAGCTAATAATGCTTAAGGGGATAACCTAAGATGGCTGGCTTTTCTACAAAAATGACTCTAAAGTGAAGCTTATCCAAGAAGATGTGGAGAAACAAGGGTGTCTAATCATAGAAATCATGCCTAGTTGGTAAGGCATAAGCAGGATTAACTCCTAAATGTTGGCTAAATTTGATGGTGCGCTCTAACCAGGCCTCTTGAAGTGCTTCGTCGGTAGCTTTGTCCTCTACTTTGTGGAGTTTGGCAATTCGTGGGCTTGGTGTTATTTCTTTTCTCTTGGCTGAAAGTTCTTGGTATGCTAGAGATGGTTTGAGTTTAACTTTGTGGAACTTCTGTTTGGGTTTGGGTTGCTCTGACATCAATTTCTGAATCTGCTTGGCTTTGAGAGATCTTGGTTTTTTTGCTTCAACTCGTTCAACTTCTGGAATAGGCAGTGACTACGCTAAGTATGCCCTAAGCTAGGATTGACCAAGTTTGGCAAACATTCATTCAACAAATAAAAGATCAAGCAATAGATAGAAACAACCAGATAGAAGTTTTTGATTCTCAAAAAGTGATACTTGCGCCAAGGAGTGTGTATGTTCTACAAATGTTTCGATCAGTCTCCTCAAACACATTAACATCCTAGATGGTTGTCTACAAGGCTGACAGTTGGTTTAGCTAAGGAGTCCTCGATATACCCAAGGTACGTGAGGCCCAAATCCGTAGATGAGACCAAAAAGATGTCACACAGCCGAGAGGAGCGGTAACCCACTTCTCCTCTTTCACTTCTCAAGGGTATAAAGTTCCTTGAGGCTTAGCCTGAGTGACAAAATCTTGATCCCAAGAGAGGTGTCTTTCGATTCACCTTCCGATTCTTATACTCCGCCAGAACGCTGGAGTTGAGGTCGTCCAAGGGGTGATGAAATCCCCAAGCAGGCCTCCTAAAAAGAAACAAGGTTTTGGATCCTAATCTTATGCACCCAAGATGGCCTCAAAAGACGACAAGGGGAGAGAAGACTTGGATGACCTTGGGCTAAAAAACACGCTTGTTCTTTTACCAATTGACGCTTAAGTTTTTTGATCTAGACTTTGCAAGCACTCATGTTTAAGATACAATGTTTATTCCAACTTGAAGCGCCAACAAAAGTAAATCGATCGAAGAATGCAAACAATAAGAAGAGTTAGGGTCAACAAAAGAAAACTCGCGCGCCCAAAGGCCCTCCATGTCAAGTATCGATTAATTTTTTTTAAGGCATTCAAGATTGAGTGTGAGTTTGTTTTAAGCCCAAAACAAAAGTGTGTGAGATTCGATTTCAAGCGCGCGCCCGGAGGCTCTCCACGTCAGTTGTTGTTCAATTTTAGTGCCCAAACTTGAAGTGTGATCGATTTAATCTAGATTTTTGATCATTTAAGAATTTTGATAAAGTTAACGCAAAAATTCAAAGACCAAGTGAGTGAGTTAGATTGTGGAACATTTAACACCTTTTTCAAGTAGACCCATCCCCATAAATGGCGTTGAGATTGCAACCAATGGTTAATATTTGATGGGTGATTAGAAAAGAGGTGAGTCCAAGGAACTACTCAAATTGATTTTTGCAAATTTATAGTTTAACTTAACAAGGTTTCTTAAATGTCCAAAAATCAAACTTTACCTAGATTGCATGTGGAAAAGAGATTTGTTTTGTTCAATTTTTAGAAGCTCCAAATGAAGTGTTTGATATTGCAATAGTCAATTGATCCTTAGAATTCAAGATTGGAATTGTTGTTTTAACCATGCATTCAAGGAAAATTTGATTTTAATCCATGGCATTCAAGAGTGATTTTAGCAACATGCATTCACAGAAAAGTGGTTAAACATTCAAGTGTTTTCTTTTGAGCATTCAAGATTGAGATTTTGTGTGTTGTTTTAAGAACTTTGAAGTGCTTTGTTTTAACCTTAGATCATTCAAGATTGTTTTGGACTCAAAAGTGAAAATGACTCTTTGGACTTTGGTTTTCATTCAAGATTTTGTGTTCTAGTTTGCATATTTTAAGCCCAAAAATGATATTCCTAGATTGTTTTGATGCATGAAAATCCTAAGAAACATTCAAGATTTTGCAATAAGACATTTGTTTGGAACAAATAACAAAGCTTTTAGGACAATTTTTGGCAACCATTTAGGACTCTTAGTTTTCATGAGATTTTTTAAAAGAACTTTAGTGTGCACTTAGTGTTGATTTTGAACCTTTTGAAATGGAAACTTGAAGTTCTTTTTAAATTCCCAAAAATGAAGTGTTCCTAATTTTGCATGAATGTATCTAAAACCTTGATGTTGCAAGGATGCAAATGATTAGATTGGTTTAGTTTCACTTGTTAAAAGATTTTTTCTTTTTTGCAAATTTTTAATTTTTCAATGGATTTAAGTATGATTTAGGGGTTCATTTTAAGCACTAAAAAGAAGTGTGTATGATTTTGCTTCCTTAAAAAAAAATGGCCAAGATCTCCCACAAGAAGAAGAAGAAGAAGTAGATGGAATAAGAAGAATATAGACAAGAAGAAGAAGAAGAATTTCAAGTTCTTTGTCCACCTATAAGCTTGAAAAATCTGCAAACACTATGAGATAGATTATGAGTTCCTTTGTCTTCTTCATGCTCATGTGGACCTACAAAACCAATTTATACAATCCTACCAATCACAAAAACAAGAAAAATTAGCCAAAATCAGCAAATGACATACAAAACTTGACTAAAAAAGCTAATGAAGATGACCCATGCGGGGTCCCACCGGGCGTGCCAAAATGTATATGAGCAATGTTAGTATGCTAATAGAAACCAAATTTAAATAAAGCTTCTACAAACTAAACAAAATTCATAAACTTCAAGATAGACTAAGATGAACTCTCAATTGAGAATATGAGCCATTAATGGGCTCTCTCAATGAGAAGCTCTCTTGTTGAGTAGCTTTGTCTAAATAGATAGGATGTATGCTCAATATGCTTCCAAAGGCTTCAATGGATGATGGTGGATTTTTGGTGTGGATAGATGGCTTTAGTATGGATTTGGCTCTCAAAATAGCATTATAACTTTACTTCATGGATTGTGTTATTTTGCAAAGGGGAAGGATCCAATTTATAGGCAAGAGGCTTGAGGGTTTGAGGGCTAAGATGCAAGGATGGAAAAAAGCTTATGGAGGGCTCAGATTGCATGAGAGGAGAGCACATGGATTGTGCTTCCTTATAGCCAATCAAGGAGTGACACATGTCACATGGTGAGAGGATGGAGGAAAGGGGAAGGATGAGTCAACAAAGGAGGCTCAAGGGATAAAATCTTCATAAAGACCCTCATAATGACTTGTAAGAGCAATAAAAGGGCTTGTAAGAGTCATTTATGACCTAGTGGACTTCATAAAGTTTTATGGTTGAGATATTTTGAGGGTGATGAGAGCAATTTCGACTTGGACTTGATTAGGAAAGTTCTAAGCTTGTTTAGGCTTGTGCAAATGATTAGAGGATGGATTAGGATGGTTTAGGATTAGCTTAGGGATAGGCAAGTGGATGACATTTAATGAGGGTGGGTGAAGGAGGAGATATTTGTTAACTTTGGCTTGGGTTAGTAAGTCTTAACTCATGTTTAGGGAATGTGACAAGGTTAGGAGGGGATTAGGATTAGGTTTAAAGACATCTTCTAGAAGAGTCTAGACTTTGGATGAGGATAAAGACTTTCTAGAATAGTCTAGAATTTCCTAGGATGAGGATGAAGACTTTCTAGAAGAGTCTAGAACTTCTTAGGATGAGGATAAATTAGATTTTTAGGAAATAAATAAAGTTTTATTTATTTCAAGGGTTTGGGTTGAGGAGATATTTATTAAAACTTTTTTAATAAACATGAGGATTAATATTTAATCTTAATTAAATATTTTGAGTTGGGGTTAGGGGTAGGAAATGATGGGATTAGCCTTTAATCAAAATTAAAGAAGGATTAGAAGACTTTGGAAGAGGTTATTGGTCTTAAGGAAATTGGCCAAGTTTTGGGAAAAAAATAATTTTTTTATTTATTTTAGGATTTTTGGTCAATTTATTAATTAAATAATTAATAAATAAGAAAATAATGTTTAAATAAGATTTAAACATTTTTGGGAGGGATTCCTTAATAAAATATTTTTAATTAAGATAAAGGGATTTAATGGCATAAAAATTAATTAATTAATTAAATAATTAATTAATTAATAAATGATGATGTCATCAGGACTTTTTTAGAAAATAAAAATAATTTATTTTCTAAAGGTTTTTTAGGTGTCTACAAGATTGAGAAAACACTTCACAA
The DNA here is from genome assembly GCA_028749045.1 of Cupressus sempervirens. Lineage (NCBI taxonomy): Eukaryota > Viridiplantae > Streptophyta > Pinopsida > Cupressales > Cupressaceae > Cupressus > Cupressus sempervirens. The sequence goes on from CM053790.1 coordinate 333,740,714, forward strand.
TCAACTGGTCAAATGGAAGACTACTAAGTTTTTAAAGAGATATTCCCTGCTATGTTACTTGATTCTCCATCAAAATGTCAATCAATTTATGAATTCTATGAGGTTGGCTACAATTCATGAGGAAGCCATTAGAAAACCCATTGAGATCTAGTGCCCACTTTGGGATATACATGAAATGGATGGTGATTTCATATTATTCATGCAGTGGATAGTAAGGGTACTTAGGAGAACTATCACAAGGTTGCCATAGTCAATTAAAGATGTGTTGAGACCTAAATAGCATCTAGCTAATAAAGGTTATGGGTACAACTTGGGTGATTGGATTCTCAAGCCTTAATTTTCATTGATAAGGCTATATGGGTGTAGACAACCACCTCATAGATTTCATTTGTTCATCCCAGAAAGACTAAGTTTCTTGGAGTTTAAATGGAAGTTACTATGGGTTGACAAGGATATTATTCATCCAAGAAGAAAGGGAAACATGATGCCTCATTTTATAAAGTTTGATGGATATAAAATTGGTTAAAATAAGATCTTTTGGGACTCAAAATTACAACAAGATGTTGAGTACCGTATTTGGAAACTTTGCTAGAGTAGCCCCTATGAATGTTTTTTATGCATATGTGCCCAATTGATATTTTTAATCATATAATGTGTTTCAAGTACTCATTACCCTTCATTTAGTATGTTCATACACCTCAGGCTATTGGTTGAAAGTTTCAAAACATTCGGTGAAGTGTCTTTTGAGCATTTGAGAAATTTGCAATTTTTGCCAAAGTATCAAATAGAGTTCATATGGCTAGTTTGCATTTGAATATCTTATATCTAGTTTAGTTTCATGACTCACCATTTGGGGAGTATCCATTATACTTATTAGAGATCCTATGTTTCATATTTCAAGTCATTTTGATATTTTTTGTCATAGTTTTGAATACCTCAAAGTTGGTTGTTCATTGTTGTCATGTTGATGCATATTGCTCAAAGTTTTGGGAAGCCCTATTATGACCATTTATAACTTTGACCCAATTGACCCTAATGAGATGATTCTTTTTCCATTACATTTAAGGGGTCAAAAACATGTTTTTTTTTGGATTTGAGCTTATGATGAATCTATTTGATTGGTTTCCAAATGCACTTCCAAGTGCAATTTCTAAAGTTTTACTAGTAACCAAGTGTGCATATTGATTGGTAGCCCTATTTAGGATTATGTAACCTTGAAACTATGATAGATGAGACAAAATGGATTTCACCATTGTATTCTACACTAAAAATACTTCACATAGGCCAATTTTCAAGTTTTCATGAATTCATTTGCAAACTTTCCTAAATCCATTTCATTTGCAAAAATCTATGTTTTGACAGGTGGCCCAATTCTGCAATACCTAAAGGCCAACTTAGAACAATTTCCACATTTTCCCATTTATTCATCATGGGCCTAAATTGTACATTCATATTCTCCATATTAAATTCTATCATTGCCCTAGGTTTCATATCCCCAAGTGATCTTTTATACAGTTTTCAAAGACAAAACCACATGCAATTTCATGTTTCTAACGTGTTGTTTGCAGGATAAGTTTAAAGTAGGAAACTTTGGTGATTAATATATTTTATTTAAATTTCATCATAGGATGAAATTTTATGAGTGAAATAATGTGGAATATAGAATAGATGTGCCAAATTTTAGGGTCTAGTTGTTTGACTTGGTCAATTTTTGAAGTCAATTCAGAGGCCTTTTGACACAAAGTTGGTCATTGTCAAGAAAGTTGAAACTGAGTTTTAAATGGTCAACTAGTGTTTAAAATTTCACAAGAAAGTAGATTAAATTAAAGGGTAGATTATTTTAGTTTGAAATAAAAAAATTTAACCAGACCCACTTTGGGACCTGACTAATTCAGTCTAATTGATTGAGTGTTTTGGAGGGCGGAGATTTTTGAAATAATAATAGTAATGAAAATAGTATGAATGATCATGAAAATTATTTTAAAAGGGATAAAAGGTTAAAGAATATGGTTCTAGGTGAATTTTTTTCAATCACAATGCAAGATTCATCATTATGCATATATTGTTACAATCCAACGATCCAGTCTATTGCCGAAGGGGGTATTCATCTTTGCAAGCATGATGATTCGATTTAAGATGATCGAGGTTGCAATTTTAGTTAATATCTACTATGGATCTAATTTAACATTGGGATAAAAATAGTTTGAAATTGAACTGACTATATTATGATACCAATCAAAGTAAGTAAAATAGGACAAATAAGGAGGGAAGTTGGAATCCATCTTAATGAACGGTGTTTCTTGTGTGTGGAAGTATAATAATATCCTATTTGCATGAGTTGGGAATATGACATGGGAAATGGTGTATCATCCTTGCCATGATTGGATCTCATTTACTACAATCTACAATTGGCTCAATGTAAACAAGTAATACAGTTGATATCTATTAAACCTTTTGCAAATCTAAGTCAATTTCTCTTAGCTTGATGTGTACATGGGTAAGAAATAGAGGGTCATCATTGAAATCAAGGTAACATCCCAAAGTGGTGGCACATAATGTGATGTGAGTATATCAGTGTTTTTTAGGAAGAAAGGTAGAAAGTCTAGGCTAATGTAGAGGCTTTGTTATCAACCTTGCCTTCTTAATTTACTAACAAGTCATGAGTAAACTAAATGTGAAGCCTGTGTAGTGGTTGAGATCAAACCTAATATTGATAGCACCATTTTTCACAAAAGATGGAACATATGTATGTGTGAATTTGGAAGTGATGGGTCTGAATAGATAATAGTGAAGATTGAATGTGTGGCATGAAGGATGCCTCTTTGAAAGGGGGCTATTTATTTTACTTAAATGGGAGCGATTAAACATTATCTTCATTGCATATGAAAACAAAGTTATGAGGCTTAATGTGCATACATTTTGAAAGCATTAATCACAAAGAAGAGTATCCATTTTACACCCAAGATCAGTCATGAGATGGAAGAGGTTGGTGAAGATGTGAAAATGTCACTTAGTCTAAGGAAACCTTCACAATTTTACACTTGGATATTGATGATGTGTAGATTGTGCTTGAAAGGGTGGTGGAGACAAGAAGTATGATGATGGTAGCCAAAGTGAATGACCTTACAATTATTTGAATTCATCTCCCATAGCAGTGTGTAAGAATCAAAGTTCAAGGTTCATTGATGATGTTAATCCCACATTTAACAGATGAAAAGGCTATAAAATATTTTTATATGTGCAAACTTATATGTTAAGTGTCTATTGGATATGTTTTTTTAAGAAGTGGGCCTTGTAATTGATGGGGCCACAAGGCCAGTCAGGCGATGAAGACTCGGTATCATTTTGACAAAGCGGGCCTGCATCAATGATGATTTGGATTAGACAAGTAACATAGCATTGTCAATGAATAAGGTGTCATGTGGCACAAGTTTCAAGGAGGCTAAGCTGGAGTCGATGAATAGGTGTCATAACCACACTTTATTACCAAGAAAGGATGTCAAAATAGGGACAAAGTGTGGTGCCTCCATGTGGCATGGTGGGTTTGGATGCCCAACAAGCAAGTGGTGACATTTCTTATAGGTGACATCCACTTGGTTGATGATGTGGCTATGGTGATGAATCAAAAGATGACACATGGCACCCATGGTTGAAGATGGTGATGTTAGCAAGGGACACATGGAAATATCACATTGACCAATAAAGAAATAATTACATCATTGTGCTAAAGTGTGATTGTGACATGTGGCGAGGGTGCTCGATGGAGTCTGATGACATGCAATGCTGACAAGGATCTGAGGGTAAATCAAGGTGTTGATGTGGTAGCAACTAGGACTAGAGGAGAAAATCATATGATGACATGTTTCATCCAAAACTTGACCAATTAACCATATGCAAAAGATAGAAGCATTTCCAAAGGTAATGCTTCAAATAAATTTTGGAGTTTTATTTCATAAGATTGAATGCACAAGCTAAAATTATAAAAGGATTTTAAAATTCAAAGTGCGCCCCACACATTTTAAATGGACTCTTCATATATTATAAAGTTTTAACTTTATAATAGTTTCAAATTTTAAGAAATGGTCTACACATTCCCTACTAGTATGCATGGTTTTCCAACAATAGTTTATGGCTTGATCTTTTAGCAAAGGTATGACTATTATATATCATTGGAAAGGTCTCAAAGAAAACTTTCCAAATTTTTAGTCCAAATGCATGAAGGTCTCATTGATAAGAATTTATTCAATTATTTTTCCAAGTAGGTTGTTTTTCAATTGCTTTCACTCTTGGCTGTTTGTTATTCAATGATGGCAGTTAGAGATTCCTTCTTACAAATTTGTCATCTGGGTAGGGGCCAAACTTGGTGAAGTTTTCTCCCAGCAGTGTTATTTTTCTTTCAAATCATATTGGTGGAGTTTTTGGTAGTTTTTTTAGCAATAGATTTGATATTTTCTCCAAGAGAGTTTTTCATCATTTTGAGAAGTGATTTCCTAGTTTGTTGCAACAATAATGAAAATCATATTCAAGTTTTAGTTGAGGAGAGAGGAGAGAGGTTTTCCTTCGATAGCTAATGAAGAATGAAGATGACAAGTGGAAACCAGAGATCAAATCTAATCCTGCTTCATTCTTCTACATATTCTCTTCTCATTTCATTGTATAGGGTGGGTTCCAAACTTTTGGACAAGTTTCCATAGTTGTGTTTCCACCATTTTCTTTAGCATTCTCTCTTGTATGAACATCAACAATGGAATTCTAGTGTTTAGTTCAGATCTATTTGGTGTTTTATAAGTTATTTTTCATGCATCTTGGATGTACTTGTTTCAAATAAATGAATACAAAAGTAGAAAATGAGCTTAGTTTCATTTTGATTGTTGTCGCATGTCTCTATTGTTTGTAATATGATGTGATGCATGAACAAAGATCATAGATCTTAGTTACAATTGGTTTAGAGTTGTATGTCTTGATGTGTTTTTCCATTGATTCAAAGAATCAAGTAAATTCTTCATATGTTATCACAGGGTTGGATATATCATGTAAGGATCTAATGACTATGAGATTCAATTTGAACTCTGATGTCTAATTCACAAAATGAATAGATAGATCATTGATATGTTGATGTATGTTCTAATTTTTGGAACACCTAATAGATAGAGATTTGATTAGTCATGGGATCTACATGTATTTTGTTCTTTCATATGTGGGTTATGCTAATAATCATCTTACAATCAAAATCTTTTTCCTTTTCATGTTGTAGAGCTAAAAAGGATACTTGCACTTAGCTTGTGAATCTCATAGGTCATGTTAGTATTTATTTCATGTCTTTTTCATTGCATAAGCATAAAAGGATTTGGGGTTTTCATCTACTTAATATAGATTCAAATTTGTGGTTTTTTGCACTGATAACATAATAGAATCCAAGGTCTACCTATCTAAGTTTTGCAGAGCCTAAAGAGAAGAAGGATTTTAGCCTTATAGTGTGCATGGATTCTAAAGAAACTATCTCCATCATAGGAGTTAGCTTCTCTTAGATGAATTGTTTTGTTAGCTACCTAGTAGTTAAAATTATTGTTAAGTCGAGAGCCAACAAAATAGTGACTCTACTAAGGAATAAGTAAGGACATCCATGTCTAGTAATGTTGAAAGTAGTGTTGGAAAATTTGTCCAACATTCATACATCTCTCTATTATTTGCACCCCAGTGAGTTGTCCACTGAAGTGCATAGAGTGATGTTAACGTTTTTCATCTTGAGGAAAAATTCATGCCATTTTGTTTCATGTCACATATGTGAAATGATTCTTGTAGTCTTGTGCAAGATTTTTTGAAAATTTACTCCCAATTTCAAGTTGGGCGGTGACTCTTGTCTCTAACAAGTGCTTGGAAAATTTCTATAGTATTTTATATTGTGAAACCTTGGAGGAATTACCACAAGACAAGTTGGAATAGTAGCCTTGTTATAGATCTAGATTTGGCTTCATTTTCATGAAGGAGGATTGATTGCAAGGTTCTCAAGGAATTCATCTCTCATAGTAAAAGATATTGGTGTATGAAACACATCAAGTAAGTATTCACACTTTTGAGTTTTAACTTACTGAAGTATATAGCTGTAGTGTGAAAACTCATAAGGAGAAGAACTATTGCTTCAACTTTATCTCAGATTTGCTAGATGTGTGCAAATCTTGTGGAGATTAAAATTGTGAAAGATTTTGATATATATCCACCAATATTTGTAGTGTACAATGAGTTTTACTTCTTCCTTTTGGTAGAAAATTAGTGCCTCTATTTGGTGTTTTCAACACTAGGAAAAAGAGGTATAAGTCTAAAATGGATTTGGATTCTAGATCTGAGAATAGTTTACCAAGTTATGATAGTGTTTGTGAAGAAATTATTGTGTTGAGAAGGGAACTTCATAATCAATTCATTTATTTCATAAGAAATGAAGTATGAAGTGTTTGGGATCAAAGTAAGCTTTGATTTTACATCAAGCTTAAATTAGTACTCATGAATCTTTAGGTTTCTTTAAGACCAAAGAATTCTTCATGGCCAATTGTCTTCTTAGATGTTTTCATACCTAACTCGGTAAATTGATCAGCACAATTGAAATTAGAAAGAGTCATTCACATTGAAGAGTATATGAAAAGGATTGATAGTTATTTGCTTGAAAATGGATATAATATTGAATCCTTTGATAGTGAAAGTGAAAATGTTGAAAGCTATAGTGAATGTGAGGAATCTACTCATGATTATGTGTCTTGATATTATGAAGAGGAGGATTCCCACCTTACTGAATCAAATGAATGTAACTAGTAGTTTGAAGATAAGCATGTGACTAATTTTCCCTTTTATGATAATGTGTATGAGTAAAAGTATAACAGTAGTGATGATCACTCTTCTTATGGTGAAAATTAATATGATAATGTACTTGGTGTTGAAGTATCATGTAGAGAAGAGGAAATGTGTTGTGATAATGCCTCTGATGTTTCAAATTGTGCTACTAATGTTATTTTGTTATAAATGTTTCACAACATTCATATTATGTTTTCAAGCAAGGAGAAAGGACTTGTAATGAATATTTGCTAAATAGTGATGAAATTTTTGACTTGCTAGAACATGAGTTTGAAAGGTATGCCTCCAAATGTCCTTCAATTTTTTATGTACTAGCATGTGCATATTAGGAAAATGAAAATGATTCTATGGTTATTGATGGGGACACAACCTAAGAATAGAATGGACACAACAGAAAAAGGAAATTGTATTAACTAAAAAATAAGCTAGTACATTCAGTACAGAGAAAATAAACTTCAAAACATGCCCTGAGGGCTTACAATAGCATAAATGTGGAGATAATTTCTCCTTTCAATACCTCCTCTCAAACTCCACTTCGAACTTCCTTTTACAATGCCAGGAATCTCCTTAAATAGACCCCAGAGGGTTAAGGACTAAGAATACATTCTAGAAGGTGCTGGTAGGCATCCACCGACCAAATAGAAGGCTCCAGAAGTTGCATTAGAAGTCGGCGCAAATCTAGAAGAATCCAGAAATGGTAACTGAACTTTTGGGAGGCATAACTTTTGAACCGTAGCTCTAATTGATGAACTATTTACATTTTTGGAAAGCTCTCGAAGTGCTCTATAGCCCTATGGACCAGCTTCACTCGTCCCCCATTTTTGGAACTTTTCAAGGTCATTTAATGCCCCTAACTTGACTTTGAAGCATTCTTAGGAGGTCTCCAAAATCAGAAAAACTGCAATAACTTTCAAACTGTGGGGCCTTTTGACCTGATTCTTTTTCTGAAATGCTCTAAATTACAATCACATTCATCTAGCCAATTTACACCTCCTAGTTCACCAAAATGATGGCTCAATTACATACTCCTATTTTTTTGGGATTTACACGAACACTAATAATGGAACTGTGAGAGTTGGAACCTTTATTTGACCCAAATGGGTATCAAAAAATTAAAATGCATGAAATAGAAACTAAGTCTAAATATTCTTTTTGGGTGACACAGGATTGCCCTTATACCTTTGGATCCTCCTGCATCAGACACCTAGGGTAGATTGAAAAGTGACCCTATCACTTTATGAATGGTAGAGGAAATCCCAAATGGGAAACCTCAGCTGTTGAAATCCAAGTTGAGTCCTCAATCAGTCATCCTTTCCATTTGGCCAAATACTCTTCATACTGCCTGTTTCTAGTACTCCTACCCACATGATGATCTAGAATGTCTTCTATCTCCTCCTTCATAGAAGCAAGAATTGGACATGGCTCTAACACCAGCTCCTCATCTGCACCATCATCATGATACTCTGTTAAATCTGCAATGTTGAAAATGGGCGAAATGTGAATACCATCTGGCAGCTCCACTTCATATGCATTTCCTGAGTCATGTTTCTTCAAAATTTTGCAGGGGCCAAATTTCTTCATTTTCAGCTTGTTGTAAGTACTGGCTGGAAATCTTTCTTTTTGTAAGTGCACCATGACTAGATCCCCTACTTGGAATTCCTTATGTCTTCTCCTTTGATTAGCCCTAGCTTTATACTCTTGATTCATCTTGGTAATGTGTGCTTGAACCTCCTCATGTAGATGCTTGATATGTTCAGCAAATTCCTCAGCTTCAGCACTTGTCCTCTCCCCTTGTTCTATCTTCCTCAATTTTGGTGCAGTCCTTGGGCTATTCCCATATACAATTTGGAATGGTGATTCTCCAGTACTCCTATTTATAGAGTTATTTTAAGAAAACTCTTCTTGTGGTAGAATTAGATCCCATCCCTTGGGCTTATCCCCAACTAAACATCTTAGCAAATTGCCTAGACTTCTATTTACCACTTCTGTTTGGCCGTCAATCTGCGGGTGATGCGTGGAATTGAATTTTAGGTCTATTCTCAACTTCTTCCACAATTTCCTCTAGAAATACCCCACAAATTTAGTATCTCTGTCAGAAACTATGCTCCTTGGAAGACCATGTAGTCTTACCACCTCTTTAAAAAACAAGCCTACAATATGGACAGCATCATGAGTTTTGTGGCATGGAATGAAATGTGCCATTTTGGAGAACCTATCAACCACCACGAATACTGAGTCATTACTCCTTTGTGTCCTTGGCAATCCAAGAACAAAATCCATACTTATGTCCTCCCATGGCCTTGATGGAACAAGCAATGGCTGATATAGGCCAGTATTGTGACTAAACCCCTTGGCAACTTGACAAACCTAGCAACTCTATACAAACTTCTTCACATCCTGTGAAATTTGAGGCCAAGAATAATGTTCTCTAAGAATGGCAATGGTCTTATCTCGACCAAAATGTCCTACCATCCCTCCACTGTGTTTCTCATTAATCGAATTTTCCCTCATGGAACTCCTTGGAATGCACAATTGACTACCCTTGAACAACATGCCATCCTGAAACAAATAGTCTAACCACTTGGTTCTATCTACAGCAACAGCTTCTTTACAAGCTTTCCATACTTCAGCAAAATCAAGATCCTCGGGGTACAATTTCTTGAGTTCATCAAACCTAACTACTTCAACCTGCATTATTGTAAGCAACAACTGTCTCCTACTTAGTGCATCTGCAACCCTGTTAGATTTTCCACTTCTATGCTTCAACACAAATGTATAGCTCTACAAGAACTCTACCCACTTCATATGCCTCTGATTCAATTTACCTTGGCTATTTAGGTACTGTAATGCCTGATGATCAATATACAAAATAAATTCCTTTGGCAATAAATAATGCCTCCATTTCTTTAAGGCCTGAACTATTGCATAGAACTCTTGGTCATAAACAGAATACTTCTTCTTTGCATCATTCAATTTTTCACTAAAATATGCAATAGGCTTACCTTCTTGGCTTAATACAGCCCCAATAGCGCTGCCACTAGCATCACAATCCACCTGGAACACTTTTCTAAAATTAGGAAGTGCCAACACAGGTTGTTCTATCACCTTCTTCTTCAGCAATTTAAAACTTCTCGTAGCTGTTGTAGTCCATTTGAACTCTTTTCTATCCCCTCTTATTGTATCAGTTAGGGGTGCACATATGCCACTAAAATTCTTAATAAAACTTCCTATAAACACTAACCAGACCATGAAATGATCTTACCTCAGTAGTAGACCTTGGAGTAGGCCATTCCAAGATGGCTTTTACCTTCTCTGGATCCATTTTGAGACCTTCAGGTGATATAACAAACCCCAAATAGACTAACTCCCTTTTTGTAAAGATACACTTCTTCAGATTAATTAATAGTTTCTCTTCCCTTAGCCTTTCAAGGACACTATGAATATGCAATAAATGTTCTTCCAAAGTCTTGCTGAAAATTAAAATATCATCCAAATAAACAATAACAAATTTTCCCAAGAACTTCTTAAGTACCTCATTCATGAGCCGCATGAAGGTTCTTGGGGCGTTCGTCAATCCAAAGGGCATGACTAACCACTCATAAAGACCCTCCTTGGTCTTGAAGGTTATTTTCCACTCATCTCCTTCTCAAATCCGTATCTGATGATAGCCACTCTTCAAATCTATCTTTGTGAAGTACTGAGCTCCACTCAAGTAGTCCATAAGATCATCCATCCTTGGCAAAGGAAACTGGTACTTGATAGATATCCTATTTATAGCTCGAGAATCTGTACACATCCTCCACTCTCCATCCTTCTTTGGTGCAAGTACTACAGGTACTGCACATGGATTCAGGCTCTCTTGAATCAGGCCCTTCCTCAATAGCTCCTGAACCTGTCTGTTTAGCTCTTTTATTTCAGTAGGAGTGATCCTGTGAGCAGCCTTGTTAGGAAAACTAGCTCCTGGGATTAAATCTATCTGATGACTGATTTTCCTTACTGGTGGCAATCCATCTAGAACATTATCAGAGATAATATCTCCAAATTCCCCTAGTGAATCTGAAACTTCAAGTGGTATTTCACTACTACCTTCTTTATCTTTCCTAGGAATCAAAGCATAGCACATATGTTGATGTTTCATGCCATCTAAAAACATCCTTCTATCAACAAGACAAATCCTAGCACTGCTACATACCTTTTCACCTTCCTTTTTCATGGGCTTCAATTTGTGGCGAACTCCATCCTTTGTTAGAGAGTATGTGTTTGCATGCCCATCATGTACTGCATGTCTATCAAACTGCCATGGTCTACCCAACAATAGATGGCAAACATCTATCGGAATAACATCACAGAGAACTTCATCATGGTAACTCCCAATTTTGAATTTCACTAAACATTGTTCACTTACCAGGACTTTATGATCATCTTTTACCCAAGCAATCCCATAGGGCTGGGGATGTTTCTCCCTCTTTAGCTTTAGCTTAGAGACCATCTCTTCTGATACCAAGTTATCAGTGCTACCACCATCAATGATCACGTCACAACATTTATCCTCACACTTGCATTTGGTACAGAAAAAACTCCTTCATTGTCCTTGTTCAATCTCACCACTTAGTAGGACTCTTTAATTTACAAAGGTCTCTCCTCTCTCTACATCCTCTGAATGTGATGATTGTGCATCCTCATCCACATGAGCAACCCTAGCTTGGCCCTCAACTCTCCTATATGTCCTTCCTTGTCGTTGGGGGCATTCAAAGGCACGATGACCTTCTTCATTGCAATGGAAATAGGTACCATGAAAGCCTCCTCTTCCTTTTCCATGTCCTCTACCTCTTCCTCACTGATTTCCAAAGTCTTGGTCACAAGAGCGGTTAAAACCCTTATTCCTCTAGTTCCTGCTAGTACCCTCATCTTCATTTTTCTTTTGGGTTTCATTGCGGCCTCCAAATGACTTACTACTTCCCCTTCCTCCTTGACTGCACCCTCTTTGTCTTCCTTCAAACCTTTTATTCAACTTCTCTTCAACTCGTAGGGAAAACTGGTATGCCTCTTCAACGTTGGTCATTCTTACTAGACTTAATTCCTCCTAGATGCTAGGTCGCAACCCATTGATTTAATGAGCAACCTTCTCCTTATTTGCTTCTAAATGCCCTACTCTAATCAAGAGTCGGTAAAATTCCTCTGTATATTCTTGGACTGATCTTCCTGCTTGCTTTAACCCATGCATCTTCTTAAACAAATCAAGCTCGTAGTCCATAGGAATGAACTGCTTCTTCAATTTGTCCACCATACGATCCCACCTTTTGATCTTCTCCTTTCCTCTTCTATTTCTTTCCAATTGGACCTCTTGCCACCAGATTTTGGCATGGCCTTTCAGTTTGGCCTTTGCAAACCTAACCCTATCTGGGTCCCTGATATCCTCATACTCAAAGTATTCTTCCAGTTCATTGATCCAATCGATCAACTCATCTGGTTTCAAATTTCTTGAAAATACACCCACTTCAATTGTAGGTCTTTTCCCAAACTTAGTAATGGCCCTAAAAAGCATTTCCTTTGCATGATTCAGAACTTCCCCATCAAATTCCCCTTCTGGTCCAATTTCATCTTCTTTGTTGTCATCTTCACTTTCATCACCTGCGGCCACAATTGCTCCTCTATGGAGCTCCTCCTGCAATGCTTGTACCTGCCTTTAGAGGGCTCTAACCTCCTCAAGATTAATAGCTCTAGCCCTTCCACCATGCTCTCTTTGTGGAGGCATCTTCTTAACTCAAACCCACAACCACACAGTCTGAGTGCAAACTGCCTCACAGTCGATGCTCTGTCTACACACTCAAGAAAACCAGCTCTGATACCACTTGATGGGGACACAACCCAAGAACAGAATGGACACAACAGAAAAGGGAAATTTTATTAACTAAAAAATAAGCTAGTACATTTAGTATAGAGAAAATAAACTTCAAAACATTCCCTAAGGGCTTACAATAGCATAAATGTGGAGATAATTTCTCCTTTCAGTACCTCCTCTCAAACTCCACTCCGAACTGCCTTTTACAATGCCAGGAATCTCCTTAAATAGACCCTAGAGGGTTAAGGACTAAGAATAAATTCTAGAAGGTGCTAGTAGGCATCCACCGACCAAATAGAAGGCTCTAGAATCTACGTTAGAAGTTGGCGCAAATCTAGAAGAATCTAGAAACGGTAACCGAACTTTTGGGAGGCATAACTTTTGAACCGTAGCTCCGATTGACAAATTGTTTACATTTTCGAAAAGCTCTCAAAGCGCTCTACAACCCTATGGACTAGCTTTGCTTGTCCCCCATTTTTTTGCCCTTTTCAAGGTCATTTAATGCCCCTAACTTGACTTTGAAGCATTCTAAGGAGGTCTCCAAAACTGGAAAAATTGCAATAACTTTCAAATCATGGGGCCTTTTGACCTGATTCTTTTTCTGGAATGCTCTAAATTACAATTACATTCATCTAGCCAATTTACACCTCCTAGTTCACCAAAATGATGGCTCAATTACATACTCCTATTTTTTCAGGATTTACACGAACACTGATAGTGGAACTGTGAGAGTTGGAACCTTTATTTGACCCAAATGGGTATCAAAAAATGAAAACACATGAAACAAAAACTAAGTCTAAGTATATTTTTTTGGGTGACATAGGATTGCCCTTATACCTCTAGATGCTCCTGCATCAGTTATGAGGCACAATGCATACCCTAGATCTCCTATTTCTTCATTCCAGCACTTTATTTATGAGTATTAAACCACACATGAGTATAAGGTTTTAAATGATAGAGATGCATTTTGTATGTCTCTACAAGCTATTGTCATAAAAAATATTGAATTAGACTTGGATAATATTAGTTCCACTAAAAGGTCTCCTACATTCTTTGATTCTAATTTAGCATATGTTGGAGTTGTTGCTACAGTGAGTGATGTTAAGATTGATGAAGAAGTAATCATCTCTTCAATAGATTTGAAAGAACTATATGGAAGTAAAGAGCATCCATGTCTGATTTAGTTTCATTGTTCATGTGAAGAAGAAGAAAGGCCTGAAAGTTGTGATTCCAATTCTAATTTTTCCTTTTGCACTGATGAATTTCATGAGGATAAGTTTGGTGCATTCAAGATTCATTCCAATGAAGTATTTGGTGAAGAAAATGATATAGATCAATTGTGTATATGTGAACATTTTCATTACCATTCTTTACACTTGATAACTAACCCATTATTTGAGGGATGTGAAGAGGTTTCAGCATTCTCTAAATCTGATTTGGAGAGTCTTGGTTCTCATAATGGAGTTAAATCAGATTTTATAAGTTCCTCATTGTCGGTTACACAAGAGGAGTTACAATTTAAAGGTATGTGTGATGCCCTTCATCAGGTAGAGTATGAATAATTCTCCTTTTTTCTTGATAGCATGAATGAATCAGTTTGTTAAGATGATTCTTAGTTTGGTTTAAAAGTTCACAAGCATGCTAATTTGTACATTGTTAGTGAGCATTATGTTGAAGTTGTGCCTAGTTTGTGTGAGCACTATGAACATGAAGATGTAGCACTTGTTTTACCAAATGAGATGATTGAATATGTTGACATGATTGGTGAAACTAATGAGAGTAAAAAATTTATCTTACCTCAAGAAGATGTCAATGAAAATCAGGTCTATGACAAAGGTAAGAAGTTGCATAAAGTTCAGTGGCCTGGTGCAATCGTTTGTACAGTTTAGAAGTAGGTTTATTGCTTTCAATAAAATGTTGTTCAAAGATATTTTTGGAGTGCTATGATTTTTCCATAGATTATAATCCTTTACATTCCCACAAGGAGCATGCATCCCAAGATAGAGCCACTATTGGGACTAAAAATTGTAACAAGATTTTAAGTACCATATTTGGAAACTTTGCTAAAGTAGCCCCTATGTATGTTTTTTATGCATATGTGCCCAACTAACATTTTGAATCATAATTTGTGTTTCAAGTGATCATTACCCTTCATTTAATATTTTCATACACATCAAGTTTTTGGTTGGAATTTTTGAATCATTTGGTTAAGTGTCATTTCTAACATTTCAAAAATCTATAATTTCACCCAAGTCTTAAATAGAGTTTGTAAGGCTAGTTTGCATTTGAATATCTTGTACCTGGTTTAGTTTCATGACTCTCCATTAGGGGAGTGTCTATTATGTATATTAGAGATCCTATGTTTCATATTTCAAGTCATTTTAGTATGTTTTGACATGGTTTTGAATCCCTCAAAGTTGATTATTCATTGTTTTCATATTGATGCATATTGCTCATAATTTCGAGAAGCCTTGTTTTGACCATTTATAACTTTGACTCAGTTGACCCTAATGAGAAGATCCTTTTTCCATTATATTTTATGGGTCATATATATGTTATGTTTTAGATCTAAGCTTATGATGAATATGTTTGACTAGTTTTCAAATGCAATTTCTAAAGTTTTACTGGTAACTAACTATGCATATTGATTGGTAGCCCTATTGAAGATGATGTAACCCTGAAACTATGATAGATGAGGAAAAATGGATTTCACCACTGTATTCTACACTAAAAATACTTCTAGTGTGTTAGTTTACAATTTTGAATTAATTCATTTAGACACTTTCCTAGGTCCATTCCATTTGCAAAAAAAAATTGTTTTGACAAGCAGTCTAGTTCTGCAATTACTAGACAACTTTGAATGCTTGCCAAATTTGCATGTTTATTCATCAAGAGCCCAAATTGCACATTCATATTCTTCATATTAAATTCTACCATTTCCCTAAGTTTCATATCCCCCTGTGATCTTTTGACAAGTTTTCAAAGCCAAAACCACATGTACTTTCATGTTTTTAATGTGTTGTTTGCAGGATTAGTTTGAAGTAGGCAATTTTAGTGATTAATATCTTTTGATTTAAATGTCATCATAGATGAAATCTAATGAGGTAAAATAATGTGGAATAAATAATAGATGTGCCAAGTTCTAGGGCCTGGTTGTTTGACTTGGTTATTTTTTGAAGCCAGTTCAGAGGCCTTCTGACACAAAGTTGGTCATTGCCAAGAAAGTTGAAGATGAGTTTTAAATGGTCAACTAGCATTTAAAATGTATTCAAGTAAATGAAATGAATTCAGTAGATCAAATTAAAGCATTGAGTATTTTAGTTCAAATTTTTTTTTAGCCAGACCCATGGGCTTGACTAATTCAATCTAATTGATTAAGTGTTTTGGAGGGCAGAGATTTTCCAAATAATAATAGTAACGAAAATCATATGAATGATCATGAACATTGTTTAAAAAGGGATAAAAGGTTCATGAATATGGTTCTAGGTGAATGTTTTTCAATCACAATGCAAGTTTCATCATTATGCATATATTGTTACAGTCCAAGGATTCAGTCTATTGCTAAGGGGGATATTCATCTTTGCAAGCATGATGATTTGATTTAGGATGATTGAGGTTGGAATTTTTGTAAATGTCCACTATGGATCTAATTTTATATTGGTATAATAGTTTGGAATTGAACTGGCTACATTATGGAAGTGAGCAAAGTAAGTAAAATGGGATGAATAAGGAGGGAATTCAGAATCCATCTTAATGAATGGTGTTTCCTATGTGTAGCAGTATAATATTCTCCTATTTGTTGAATTGGGAATATGACACTAGAAATGGTGCATCATGCTCACCATGATTGGGTCTTGTTTACTATAATCTCCTATTGGATCAATACAAACAAGTAACTCAAGAACACAATTGATATCTATTAAGACTTTTGTAAATCAACGTCAGTTTCTCTTAGCTTGATGCATACACGAGTAAGAAAAAAGGGGTGTCATTTAAAGTGGGGTAACATCACAAAGTGGTTGCACATAATTTTATGTGAGTGTATGGGTTTTTCTAAGGAATAAAATTAGAAAGTCTACGCTAACGTAGATTCTCTATTATCAACCTTACCTTCTTAATTTGCTAACAAGTTATGAGTAAACTAAATGCAAAGCTCGTGAAGTGGTTGAGATCAAACCTAATATTGATAAAACCATTTTTCACAAATGATGAAATATATGTATGCATAGATTTGGAAATAATGGGTCTAAATAGATAATAGTGAAGATTGAATGCGTAGCATGAAGGATGAGGCTTTGAAATGGGGCTATTTATTTTACTTATATAGGGGCGACTAAACATTATCTTCGTCACATATGCAAAAAAAATTATGAGGCTCAGTGTGCATATGTTTAGAAAGCATTAATCACAAAGAAAAGCATCCATTTTATACCCGAGATTAGTGATGAGATGGAGGAGGTTGGTGAAGATGTGAAAATGCCACTTAATCTAAGGAAACCTCTACATATTACACTTGGAGATTAATGATGTGGAGAGTGTGTTTGAAAGGGAAATGGAGACAAGAAGGATGGTGATGATAGTCAAAGGGAATGGCCTTACAATTATTTGAAGTTGTCTCCCATAGCAGCACACAAGAGTCAAAGTTCAAGGTTCATTGGGGATGTTAATCTTACATTCACCCAATGAGAAGGTTGTAAAAAAAATTTATATGTGTAAACTTATACATTAAGTGTCTATAAGATACACCCTTTTTAAGATGTAAGTCTTGTACTTGGTGGGGCCACTAGGCCAATTGGGTAGTGAAGAGTTTAGTATCATTTTGACAAAGCAGGCCAGATGAATGATGATTTGGATTGGACAAGTGACATGGAACTGTCAACAAATAAGAAGGTGCCATGTGGCACAAGTTTCAAGGAGGTTGAGCTAGAGTCGATTAACAGGTGTTGTAACCACACTTCATCGCCAAGAAAGAATGTCAAAATGGTGACAACACATGACACTACCATGTGGCATGGTGGGTCCAGGTGTCTAGTAGGCAAGTGGTGATGTGGCCTCTAGGTGTCATCTAGTTGGTTGATGATGTAGCGATGATGACAAATCAGAAGATGACACATGGCACCTATGGTAGAAGGTGGTGATGTTAGTAGCGGACACATGGAAACATCTTGTTGACCCGCAAGGTAATGATGACATCATTGCACTAAAATGCAATTATGACACATGGCAAGGGTGCCCAGTGGAGTCTAATGAAATGACATGCTAACAAGGATCTTAGCATGAATCAAGGAGTGCCACATGGCACTAATGTGGTAGGCCACCCAGGGCTTTTGATAGGGTACTGGTAAGGTGCTGATGTGGCAACAACTAGGATTAGAGCAACCAATCAGATGATGACATGTGCCATCCAAAAGTTGACCAGTTGACCATATTCAAAAGATAGAAGGTTTTCCAAAGGTAAAACTTAAAATAAATTTTGGAGTTTTATTTCATAAGATTGAACGCACAACCTAAAATTTTAAAAGGATTTTAAAATTTATAAGTGGGTCCCACACATTTTAAATGCATTCTACATATATTATAAAGTTTTATCTTTATAATAGTTTCAAATTTTAAAAAATGGTCTGCACATTCCCCTCTGGTATGCCTAGTTTTCAAGCAAGGGTTTTCTATTTGATTTTTGAGCAAAGGTATGACTATTATATATCATTGGAAAGGTCTCAAAGTGAAATTTCCAAATTTGCAATCCAAATGCATATAGATCTTCATAGTAAGAAGATATTCAAGGATTTTTCCAAGTAGGTTTTTTTTCCAATTGCTTTCACTCATGGTTGTTTGATACTCAATGATGATAATTAGATAATCCTTCTTACAAATCTGTCATCTGGATAGGGGCCAAACTTGGTGAATTTTTCTCCCAATAGAATTATTTTTCTTTCAAAGTAGTTTGGTGGAGTTTTTAGTAGTGTTTTTTATGCAGGGGTATCCTTGGTTTCTTAACTTTCCTACTCTTTTCTGTTAGTGGTTGTTGTGTAATAGTGCTTATAGAGTTATAATAGATATCGAGTGGCTATGGTGACCAAGTGGAAGACTTGAATGAGTTCATTTATTTTTTGAGATGATAGTTCTGACCGAGTTGCAGATGATATCAAGTTTCTATTGGTGTCAAGTTCCTATTGGTGTTGAGTTCCTTTTTATGTCAAGTTCCTTTTTGGTTTTGAGTTCATTTTTGGTGTCGAGTTCCTGGTTGGTGTTGAGTTCTTAGTTGGTGTCAAGTTCCTATGGTGTTGAATGACTATTGGTGTCGAGTTTGTGTATATGTTGAGCATTGTTGATTGCTAGTATTTTTCTTGGTTTTTCATTGACTGAGTTGTTTGTGTTTGGTTTCTAGTTGGGGCTAACTTTTGCATTTAATTTTGTGATAGGTATTCAATATTTTTTGTGAGTCAACTTGTGGCTTGGTTATGCATTTAATATAAGGTTTTATTTAGTTGGTAGTCTGTCACAAGTTGACTTGTGGTCGTGCAAGTATTTAAAGGGGTCTTGGGTAGAGTTTTAGGCATTATTGTTCAATGAGGGAGATGTAGTGAGTCATGAAGAAGTCATTTATTGTGGATTCTTAGTGTGAAGTAGCCTGGAGATAGTATTTTGCATTTGAGTCTAGAGATTCAATCTTCTTTGAAAGATGTATTCTTCTTTGTAATAGTTATAATCTGGAAGGTTGTATAGTCGAGCATATTAGATGTAAACTTCTTGATTCAAATATATGGAATTTTGCCTCTTCGGATCTAAATCTCGTTCCTCTTATTCATTTTCCATTGTGTGTTTTTTTTATGGGATCCAAATTACCTCTAGTAGTGGTACCTTTGGAATTTGGTTGCATTAGTTTTTAGCAACATATCTGATCTTTTATCCAAGAGGGGTTTTCATCATTTTGAGAAGATATTTCCCATTTTGTTGCAACAATAATGAATATCAAATTTAGGTTTCAATTAAGGAGAGAGGAGAGAGGTTTTCCTTTAGTAGATGATAAAGAATGAAATGAAAAGTGCCAACCATAGATCAAATCTAGCCCAAGTTCATTCTTCTACATATTCTCTTCTCATTTCATTGTAAAGGGCCAGTTCCAAACTTTTGGACAAGTTTCTATAGCTATGTTTCCAATATTTTCTTCAATATTCTCTCTTATATGAATAGAAACAATAGAATTCTAGCATTTAGTTCAGATCTATTTGGTGTTTAATGAGTTATTTTTCATTCATCTTAGATTACTTGTTTCAAAGAAATGAATACAAAAGCAGAAAATGAACTTAGTTTTATTCTAATTCTTGTCTCCTATCTTTTTTGTTTACAATCTTTTATGATGTATGAACAAAGATCACAAATCTCTATTGTAGTTGGTTTAGAGTTGTATGTCTTGATGTTTTTTCCATTGATTCAAAGAATCAAGTAAATTCTTGATATGTTTTGATAAGGTTGCAGATTTCATGGAAGGACCTAATTACCATGATTTTTGGTTTGAACATTGATGTTTGATTCACAAAGTGAATGGATAGATCATTGATATCTTGATTTATGTTGTGATTTTTGGAATACCCAATGGATAGGGCACTAATCAGTCATGGGATCTACATATATCTTGTTGTTTCATATGTAGTTTATGCTGATAATAAACTTATAATCAAAATCATTTTCCCTTTCATGTTGTAGAGCTAAAAAGGATACCTACACTTAGCTTGTGAATCTCATAGGTCATGTTAGTATCTAGTTCATTCCTTTGTCATTTCATAAGCATAGAAGGATTTGGTTTTTTCATCTGTTTAATATAGATTCATATTTATGATTTTTTGCACTAGTAACATAATAAAATCTCAACTCTACCCACCTAGGTTTTGTAGAGCCTTAAGAGAAGAAGGAAGTTAGCCTTATAGTTGGTCCAGGTTCTAAACAAAGTATATCTATCCTAGGAGTTAGCTTCCCTTAGATGCAATTTTTTTTAGCTACTTAATAGTAAAAATCATTGTTAAATTAGGAGCCAATAAGATCCAAGAGGTTCAAGAAGTCATCAAGAATAAATTCTAGATGATTAGTGATAAAAGTAGAGATTATGATCCTAAGGGGCACATTAAAACTATAAAATCCAAGTATGCTCACTAGTTGAACATTGAGGATGACATTATTAGAAACTATGATGACTAACAAGAAGCATACCAAAGGCTAAAGAAGTAAAAGGTCTTGAATAAGATAGAGAATCAGAGGTTAAGTAAAGGTTTTCCTTTTTTTCAATCTAAAGAGGATATTGAAATCCTCAGAATTGAAAAATGTTGATGGATGAGCTACATTTGTATGATATTTCATGTACCGAGGAAGAGGCTAGAGAAACAGTGAAAAAGAGTGGCATCTTGATACTTGCTAGTTTAACATTAAAAGAATTATTTATACTATATCAAGTGAGGAAGCAAGAGGATTAAACATTTTTTTTAGAATTTGAATCACTGGACCAAGTAGAAGGGACATGGTATAATCCCTAAATAGAAACCCTTTATACTTGGGTTACATTCAAAGGAAATAAACCTAAGATGATTGATATATCTAAAGGATAAGAAGGGATGGCCCTGGTGTAGATAGTAGACAACACAAACCCTATGCTTGTTGCATTATAGTTGACACATTAATCTATGTTTAACCAAGCTCAGAATAAACATATGAAAGAAATAATCATAGAATTGAAAAGAAGAGATATTAACATGAACTCAATGATAAATAAAATGCATATGAAGACTAGGAGAATGGAGAAAGAACTACATGATTCAAAATCTCTTGAAAGTACTTAGGCTATCTTGATTCACAAATATATAGAAATTGATGTTAAAGAGATCCAAGACAAAGAAGTAACCTTGGAGGTTGATCATAAAGATTGTAATTTTAAGGTATTGGAAGAGATTCTTGTTTAAGGTGTAAATCTTATATTTCCCAAATGTGATGAGGTGTTTGAAGGGTTTAATGACATATGTAATATGTTAGATTTCTTTGCTAAGGGAAAAGACATACTTTCTGAGATAGAGAGAAAATGGGGGCCCTCAAGGTATGAATTGAAAAAACTCTTTGAAGTCAAAAAAATAGATCCATATGTTCCTACATAGGTAAAGGCCACAATTGATTTCATTGACACTATTATAAAGAATCTAAGTTACATAAATTAAGAATATCCAAAGTTGAAAGAAAAGTTAAAGGTAATTTCTTCTACTAATTATCCTTGTTTCCCATCATTAGAAATGAAGAGGGTAAATTCAAACAATTTGAAGAATGGAGACACACATTTGTAATGTTACCCTAGGCATTGATAACCAAGTTAATGGAGAAAAAAAAAATCAAATGTATTCATTCCATATGGTATTGAAAAAAATGATTGTGATCTCATTTTGCTACAAATATTTACATTATTCTTGTAGTAAATGGATATTGTTGGGTTTATTGTGATGTCATTTGCTGCAAATATTTAAATTGTTCTTGTAGTAATCTTTTACTATTGTGCAAATGAGAGATTTAAATAGATTATTTCAATGAAATTAATTAGATGCTTTAATTATATGATTTTTTATAATTGTTGCTTTAGCTATTATTTATTGTGCATCTACATTTGATTGTGTTTGGTTATTGTGAAGGACTTATATCCCTGGCAGTGGCATATGGAGTTAGTGATCAAACCTTTCACGTTGAGCCAATTTCATCGCTATATGGACGATGTATCTTTTATTGTTATTTGAATCCTCTAGTAATTGGTAAACCTATAATCATAATGCATTATGTGATTAGACCAGTGAGTGTGTCTATGCATTTAGGAATCCATAGTGCTCATGGAAGTGATCTAATTAAATTCTATTTTAATGGCTTAGAGAGATTTTAATTATTTGATTTAATCTTTATTTTAATTATCGACAACTTTGTCATAGTTGAATTCAATTTGATTGGAATTGTCTGATTTTGTTGCGGTTGAGAAGGGGTTTAATCTAGTAAGCTAGTTATTTTCCTAATTTTATAGTGCACTTTTAAAGTGTATATATATCCCAAAAAGTGAGTTATTTTCCACTTCTCACTTTTGAAACTTGATTTTGGAGAGCAAAATTCCACATCCTCTTAAGGAGGAATTACTATTTTGCTCTTTGTGGGAGCTATAGATGGGGGATCGTTGTGAAGTTGATCTTGTTGGATCCAGCTCAGGGAGACCTTGATTTTCCAAGACTTTTGGCAACTTTAGTAGAGTGATTATTTTATCGTGAGCATTCTTGTATTTGCCCTTTTGCCTGCCAGCTAGGGTTCTCTTGTTTTTACATTTTAGCTCTATTTTAGAGTTTGTTTTGGATAGCAATTTTCTAGGAGGTAAAGAAATAATGTTCCCCTCCATTCATGTATCCTAGCTCTACTCAGTTGAATGGGTACGAGCATTTGATTGCCTCTTGACTTGGGGTTTAGGGTTTTTGGACCATTATCCAACCCATTTTTGTATACATACTCTAAACTCAAATCTTATTTGATATCTAAGTTTTTTATACCTGATTATAAAAAGGGTTTTAATTTCATTGAATTTTGGTCATTTTTTACTTTACCTTGATTTGCATGCCACCTAGCTTTCTTAGGTATTTCTTGGCACTAATTTTGTGTCATTAATTTGGAATGAATTCTAGGTTTCCAATCCAACCATGGTTTTTATTATGTTTGTGTTAGGATTCATGTAGAATTTGTACTCCTAGATTTAGGACAGCTGAGTGAGTTCTTGATGTTGGGTGTTTTGTTGACTTATTGGGATTCATGTAGAATCCATACTCCTAGATATAGGTCAGTTGAATAAGATTTTTATTCTTGTTTTTTTGTCTCATTTCTCATATCCAACCCTTGCACTGGTATTATGTGATTATTTCATGAATTTGGTTGTGCCCACATACAAGCACATGCACGTGTATATGACAAGATCTTGTAAGGCCTGAACTCCTGGATATAGGTTAGTTGAGGGATTGTTCATTTGGGGTTGGGTTGGAAACTTGCATTTCCTTTGGGAACTCATCGTGTGATGAGCATGGGTATGTAGGGTAGACATGTAGAGTGGCTTCTCTTATATACCCTAGTGTGTATTCTAACAAGATAGCATGAAGAAGTTCTAACAAGTAATAACTAAATTAATAAATGGGCACTAAAACTTAATATCAAATAAGTGGACACTTGAGTGGTTCGTCTGAGGGTGTGGCTTGTATAGTTCATCCGAGGACATGGTGTGATGGTTTCCTAAGGGATTTGTTCTACACCAGATATAGCTTGGGATTTTTGATGCCAAGCAATTTACACTCCATTAGAGTCCCTACATAGTTATCTATAGAGGTTTTGACTAGTGACCTGATATATTTTTTCATTTCCTTCATGATCATATAGATGTTAGTATCATGTTCTTGATTGGTGTGTGTGTTAGCCATGTGTGATTGTTTTATGTGATTATGGTCGGGTCATTATCTCGATGAGCATGGTGGGAGTGGGCCTATGGGTACTGCATGGATGGCGCATAGCTACCTATATCACTACTAGGGACTGATGTACAAAGATGGTCTACTGCAGTTTGAGGCCAGTTTTGGATATTCACTTGGTGTTTCGATGTATCCAAAGTATGTTCTCTTGTGATTTATGGTTTATCTTGGATGTGTTGATAACATGTTTTATATGATTTTTAGTATATTTACTTGATGCATTTTTTTATCATGCTTGTATCATATTGCTAGATGAGGTTTCTTACCATTACCTTGGATTAGTGATGCTACTTGTAGATTAGCATGTTGGATATAATTGATCTTATGATGTTATTTGTTGGTTATTGGTAAGAATGATCCCATAAAACAACTCCAATTATCTTGTTGGCAATTTGAGACTCATGCTCAAGGGATAGTTAGGGCCTTTGAGGTCTCATGATGCCATTATGGTTGGGAGGAAACAAGCATGGTTGTTTTTAGTTTGGTGGCTTCATTGCTTGTGCTTTCCTTCTTGTGATAGTTGATTTATGCACATGTGTGTTCACTATGATGTTGCTTTCTGAATGATTACATTTGATGTTATGGATTAGAGGTTGAGTTATTTGATCTCCTTTATACTCTTGAGTGGTGATTCCTTGATTTATGTGGATCTAGTACTCCCTAGTGTGAAGGTTTCATGTTTTTTTATGCATTTTCTTCTTGCCTTGATGTTGTGTTGTTGGAACTTCTCGCATGGGAAGGGCAGTTTCTTGCACAAGAATGTATTGTCTCACATGGGCATATATTATCCCTCATGTGAGAATGTACTTCCCCATGTGAGCATGTACATGAATCCTCATGCGTAGCAATGTGAATCCTCGCATCCCAAATGCAAATCCTCATTTATAGGAATGCAAATCCTCATGCGAGACTATAAGGTAGAGTTTTCATGTAAAAAAAATAGTGGGAATTTTGGCTTGGCTGAGAAAAGTTTGGAAGTTGGTTTTAGAGACCTTATTGGATTCCACACCTTCCTAATTCAAAACAAATATGTTATAAGCTGAATAAAATATACCACTCAAGTATAATTTGACATATATTTAATTCCTTATACATAATTATCTTTTAATTTTTGTGATAATTAATTTGATAGGTTCCAAACCTCTCTGAGTTAAGATAAAGATTATAGGAAATTTTAGGGCTTTAGAAATTCAGACTTAGTCAAATTTTAGGGTTTCATGATTTCAAACTTAGCCAAATTTTAGGATTCAACATTTATCTTTCAGCATGGTGTCTAGTAGATGAGTGGTTGTAATTTTGAGCCCTCATCTTGTGCATGGTCATTGTTGGTCTCTGCTTGTAATTCTTCATTATGTTATGATTAGTGGAAATGGACTTGTATGTTTAACCATGTTAGGAACTTGTTCTCTGGGGCTTAAAAATAACATCTCTCCTTGTGTATTCTCATGATTTATGTGATCTCTAGTTTGCAAGTTATGGTTTAGTGCTTGGAGATCTTTGGAAGTGTTTGTAAGAATTTTGTTGGTGTAGGTGAACATGTGATTTTAATCATGTTCCCTATTCTTATCAATTTGTTCAAGTGTTTCATTCTTGCACTTGGTTACCTTATGTTTTTGTTAAGTAACTTATCTTAAGAAAAAAATTATTCAGTGCATGTTTTATCTTTTGTTCCAAGGATCTCTGGGTAGGGCATTACACAAACACTCAAGACATAAGTGAGTTATCATTATTATATTGTCTAACCTATTTACCCTAGTTCATTCATTAGTTTATCACTTGATTAATCAACTCATAAATGAGTTACCTTGGTGGTTGTATCAAGGTCTCAAAACCCATTAAGAGCATCCCCCCATAATGCATCTAGACATACCACCCCTTATCTTCAAAATAATAAAATGAGAGCATATTTATGTCATACCAACAAGAGTAACATCATCATGAATCCATAACATCAAATAGGATCAAATGTAACTAAAATATGAATTTGCACAAATCTTCTTCATATAGGCTAGTGCTAATTCCAAAATAGGACGCATAATTAAATCAAAGTTGCAAAATAGACAAAAAAAAAAAAGCATGCAAATTATTAAGTCATCATCATTATGATCTTACAAATATAAGAGAAACATAAATTCAAATAGAAATAAGTCCCTAAGCCTTTGGTATGCATTAATCAATAAAAAGATCAAAGCCATAGTATGCAATGCCAAACTATGAAACTTTCTAACTAAGAAACACAATTTTCTAGCATTCAAACAATGTGTCAAACATTCAATGTAATTGTAAATTACTGAACACAATTTTAGTTCTTTGAATGCAATCATTGTTGATTCAATACAATTGCCTAGTAATTTAGGGAAATAAATAGCATAATGATGTAAGCTAGCTTGCTTACTAGTCCTTTCCTTCTCTAAGGACTCACATAGGCTCTCTACTATCCTATTAGGGTTCCCCTTTATCACCCTAACCTTAAGAGGATATCTATCCTACCCTCCACACTTAAATATCTAGCTACACCAATGATTTCACAACTTGCACTCATCCTAAGGACATTCCCACACGTTCCTCAAGATCACAACTATACCAAGAATGAACATTATTCTTTCAATATGGAGTGAGGAATTGATGGTTTTTAGTCCTCCCCTAAGCTCTTGGACTCTAAATTCATAGGCTTTCTTATCAATTTCTTCAAACTTGATAAAATTGTCCTAATTAGGCCCCCAAATTTTGATTTTGGGCCAAAACTCCAAATTTCACTTAAAAAGGTGTCAAACTAATTTCCATTGTGGATAGCCTTTTGGGAATGATTCAATATTTTGTGGGTCTCAAGTCCTCAACCTATCCATACACCTCCTTCCTATATAGGTGCCTAAAAATAAGGGTTTTGAATAATTTTTGAGAACATTATCAAGGGTTTCATGAATAATCTAGTAAATCTGGTCATGGAAATGTCTCCTCTCAATTTTTATTCCTTATACATCCCTCTTCCTTCTCCAACACTTAGATTGAACTATCTAATACATTCAATCCATCCAAATTAACTTGTTAGCATAGTGATCACCTAGCCATGCACCAAAGGTTTGCCCAGGGCATCACATCAAAAATAGCATCCATGTTTTTTTAGGCTTCTCCATTGCTATGTAAACTATACAAGGGGTCCTCTTCCATATCCCCAAGAACCATGATGATTCCATAGTGAGGATTTATGGGGGAGCCATTCTTCCAAAAGTTGTCAACACTAAACCAATGAACATATTAGAAATAAAAATATTTTAAAACTATGAACAAATGAACTCTAAGAAACATAAACTCTAAATTAAAAAGTATTATAATAGAAATAATAACAACAATCTAAAGAAAAACTGAGACTTTCAATTCATCAATTCATTCTTGCAATAACAAAGACACAAAGTTGTAACTCTGTAACTATATTTTGTGGTTTTATTATCATAATTTCACCTCTCACCAACTCCAACCCTTGGAATGGGTTTATTTCATGGTTTTATATGTTTCCCAAGAGGTTTCAGATAGTTAGAGTAACCATCAACCTCAAATTCACAACATGTCCAATTCCTGCTTAAATGTTGTCATGCAACTTTTAAAAGTTGCCGACAACTTTTGCATTTTTGCAAATTTTGGACATTTATCACTTTGACTTTCAAATCAGGTCCAGCATAGTCCATTTATGATTTCTAGGAATAATTTATCCTTTAGAGCATCAATTCACCATTTTGGCCTATTTGAAAACTATTGGCAGCAATTGACATCTTTCTCAACTTTTTTTCCCCAAATGACAATGTAGGACCTCCAATCTATGCAAAAGGATGTAAAAACTTCATAGAGGACAAGATAAGTTCAAAACCATACCTCCCTCATAATTTTAGGGTATAGGACCCATAACCCCTAATAACCTAAACATAAGGCAAACTCAAAAAACTAGAATGGATTGAGCCTAGTCCAATCCACCGAGGAGAAAACACACATGACCTTCTAAGGTCCAAACACAACCAACTGACTTGGCTAAGGTCAATACAAGCCAAAAACCAAAGAGTAGAGTTAGGTCTATGAGTTAGCCTAGATGCTCATACACTATACTCCCCTATAAAAAAAAGTTCAATCCACCCTTAGATTTAGCAAGTTGGAGGCTATGAGCAACTTCTTGAAGTCAATTTCCTTGATCCAAGTAGCCTATGCATCTGCTTGGCCTCACCACTTGACAAGATGTTCCCAATAATTTATAGTCCTAGTTTTCTTGTAGATCCTTGAGTTAAGCACCTTTTCAACTACCTTAGGTTGAGGAAGACTTAAGTTAAGGTCCTCTACATCTTGAATGACCTCCTTAAGTATCTAATCAACATCTAGAGTAGGGCCTTTTTACCTAACCAGATCAATAACATTGAAGACTGGTGAAAATCCAATGTCTTCAAGAAGTTCCACCTTGTAGGCATTATTACCATACTAGGCTAGTATTTTCCAAGGTCTCAACCTCCTCATCTAAAGCTTATGAGGAACTCCCTTCTACAACCATGCTTTGTTTAGATGGACCATCACAAGATCCCAAACTTGGAATTGTACATCCTTTTTTTTCTCATCTACCTTTTGCTTGAGTTTCTCAACATTATCAGTTAAGGTTCTCCTTACTAATTCATGGACCTCCCTCATGGAGTGGGAAAAGTCCTCAACATATCCACTTCCTTTGGCACCATCCTTCAACTCTCTTATTCCAAACACCCCTCTAGAATGCAACCCATAAACATTTATAGGACTCTTACCAGTTGATGTATTGATTGTATCATTATATGCATATTTAACCTACCCAATGAGTGGATCCAAAACTTTTCCATATTCCTTATTAAGACACCTTATAAAGTTTCCAAGACTACTATAAATGACCTTAGTTTTACCATCTGTCTAAGGATGAGACAGATCCAAAAGATAGATTTGTACCTAGTTTATGCCACATGGTTTTCCAAAAATGAGCTCATAAATTTTTTGTCCCTCTATGAAACAATACTTATGGGTAATCCATGGATCTTTACCACCTCCTTGAACATCAAGTGAGCAATCTAACAAGCATCATGGACTTTCTTACAAGAGATAATATGTGCCATTTTGTTGAATCTATCCACTACAACATAAATATTGTCAAACCCTTGCTTAGTCCTTGGAAATCCTACCACAAAATCCATACTTAAACACTCCCATGGCCTACTAGGAATTGGAAGGGGTTGATAAAGATCTGCATTGGAAGATGTGCCCTTTGGTTTTTGGTATACCACAACACTCCACATATTTTCTAGTATCCCTATTCATTTTAGGCCAAATGTAGAACCTAGTAACTAATTATTGTATCTTATTGACTCCAAAATGACCACAGAGTGCCCCATTGTGCTTTTCTTACCTCAAATTCTCCCTAATTGATCCCCTAGGAACACATAGTTAACTACCCTTAGACAACAAATTATTTTGCAATGTGTATTCAGCAAAGTTAGCATGGAAATTACTCTTATAGTCTTTGCATACCTTGTAAATGTTTGCAAAATATTCATCATCAACATATAGGTCCTTGAAGCTTTTAATCCCAATGCTATACAATTGAACCTCTTGCACTATTAGGAATCTCCTTCTTAGTGGATAAGCTAAATTATTCTGCACTCCTTTCTTGTGCTTGATGTTAAAAGTGTAAGCTTGTAGATATTCTACCCAATTTATGTGCCTGCTATTGATTTTTATCTTGGGATTTGAGGAAACTGAGGGCTTGATTATCAAAATATACCACAAACTCCTTTGGAAGCAAGTAATCCCTCCACTTCCTTAAAGCTTGGACTAGAGCATACAACTCTAGGTCATAGGAAGAGTACTTCCTCTTTGCATCATTTAACTCCTTGCTATGAAAAGCCACTAGCCTCCCTTCTTGGCTTAGGACTATCCCAATTGCCACATTGCTAGCATCACACTCCACTGTGAAGAGCTTGTCAAAGCTATGTAGAACAAGTATGGGCTAAGTAGCTATCCTTTTTTTGAGTGTCTCAAACCCATCATTTGCTTGAGGAGTCCAATGAAACCTTGTCTTCATTCCACCTTTGATAGTGTCTAACATAGAAGCACAAATAGCACTGAAATTGATAAATTTCATATTATATTGAGTCAAACCATGAAAACTTATCATCTCTATTGCAACTTTGGGAGTAGGCTAGTTTAGAATGGCATTCATCTTACTCTGGTCCATCTTGAGATTCCCTTGAGACAAACCCTAAGGTACACTAGCTCCTGCTTGGTGAAGTCACACTTCTCCAAACTTATCATTACCTTTTCCTCATGCAATTTCTTGAAAATAAATTTTAAATGTTGGATATGCTCCTCCTTAGTTTTACTAAAAATAAAAAATGTCATCTAAATAGACAACAAAAAACTTACCAACGCAGTCTTTCAATACCTCATTCATAAGCCTCATAAAGGTAGATGGGGCATTTGATAAGCCAAATGGAATTACAAGTCATTCATACAAACCTCATGTGGTCTTGAAGTATGTTTTCCATTCATCCCCTTTGCTTATCCTAATTTGGTCATAGCCATTTTTTAAATCTATCTTAGTATAGTACCTTGCTTCCCCTAAACAGTTCACTAGGTCTTTAATCCTAAGTATTGGGAACCTATACCTAATGGTAATTCTATTTATGGCTCTTGAATTAGTACAAAGTCTCCAATTTCCCCTCTTTTTAGGTGCTAAAATAGTAGGCACATCACAAGGGCTTATACTTTTCCTAATTAGGCCTTGGTCTAAGAGTTCTTGGATTTTCTTTGAAATTTCCCCATTTTGTTGACGGGTCATTTTATAGGTAGCTTTGTTGGGAAGGGTGGCTCCTGGAATGAAGACAATTTAATGGCTAGCATGTCTCTTGGGAGGTAGGGTAGTAAGTTTTCCATCACTGACAATATCCTTGTATTTATCAAGCATTTCTTGCACCTCTTTAGGTAGCTCTATTTTATTTCCTACCTTATAAATAACTTCTTGTTTAGGCTTCAACACTAGGGAAAACCATCCTCCTTGTCCTTTCTCCAAGGTCTGCAAGAACTCCTTTTCATCCACCATGAGGATATGAGGACTTGGGAATTTCACCTCTCCTTCTTCTATTAAGGATTGGATCTTGAAGGTCACACCATCTTTCTTGAAAGAGTATGCATTCTTGGCTCCATCATGCATTTCCTATCTATCAAACTACCATGACCTTCCTAGTAGAAGGTGACATGCATCCATAGGTAGAATGTCACATAACACCTTGTCCTTATACCTTCCTAATGAGAATTCAACCCATGCATGTTCACTTACATGAACATGTTGCCCCTTGTTGAGCCATGTAACCTTATAGGGATTGCTATGTGAATTATTTTCATATTTATTTTGCTTGTTGCCTCCTCTAGTATGATGTTATCTATAGAACCTAAGTCTATGATGACTATTGTCACAAAACTTTGCACCCTTACCTAAAGTTTTTACCTAAATGCAACCTTGTGAAACATGGAAACAAACTCCAAGTTGTGGGACTTGAACAATGAGGTTGAGTTTTTGGAGAAGATCGGCTTCCTTACTAGCAGGGTGCACTTAAACTACACTTGGAGAGGAAAAGAGGAGAAAGCATACATACAACACTTACCTAATATATCCTAAGAAGGTGATGCACCAAAACAGAGTGTTCAAACCAATATTTTCCCATACATGCACATTTAAACTATCATGACATCAAAAAATATTTAGATTCAGACTTGTTTTAATCCCACAATCACATGTAGATTAGATAACCAAATGAGTGATACAAGGAAGAAGAGTTTCACTTATATATCATTCATAGGCCAAAAGAGAAATATAGTCATGCAAATTGTAGATAATCAAAATACATTAATGAGAGGCAATTGAATCTTACACAGTACATCAATGGCTAAAAGGGGTAAGGCAGAATATCATGAAGTTTAGAGGAAAAGGGAATTTACAATTAGTGTACCAAAGCAATGCTAAAGTAAATAGAGAAGGATTGACCATTATAAGGGTTTCAAACTATTTCTTTATAGCTCCAACATGACTTAGATGGCTTCAACTAAATGTTATTGATCCAAGCACTGTCATTAAGTCCTCGAAGAATAATCATTAAGTGCACTTGCAAAGGCATGAAAATCATCAAACCTTCATAGGAAGAAACCCAAAAGTGATAGAAATGGTGTTATTTAATGCATTACAAGGAAAATGGATAACCCAAATAGTGGAGAGATGTCATTTGCATTGTTTCTAGCCCTACATTCATTTGAGAGTGGTTGGGATTGAACATGGAGATCATATCACGTAGAAAAACCACCTTCTTTTCCTTCTAGTTTGACAAATCAAATAATTTAGAAAATCAACTAGTTTGAGCAACCAAAGAGCACCACATGAACCAACCATGTTATTTTATTTTTCCACCTCATGAGGTTTTCACAAGTTTACCACTATATCATATGACCCTCACCACCCTTTAAGACTTAACTACAACTACTTGTGAAACGAAAACTTAACCGCACTATTAACCAGCATTGTTACTATCTTAACTGGGCCCACCATGTACACATGTCAACCTATCATTATGTCACATGAAATAATACTTGTGCATCTTCACAAAGTGAGCAAGTGACAACCCTCGATGTTGCAAGATCTAACGATGATCAAAAGATGCAAAGAAAATATTAGCCCACAAGCAAAGAGCAAATGAAAACTTGCTAACTAGACCCTTGTTATGATAACTTCACCAACCACAAGAAGGGAGGCCCACCTTGGACACACATTTTTTCACTTTCTTTCAAAGAATAAAGTTTTTCCTCTTTGACAAAGTGAGATTATGATGGTCGTAGATCTAGGAAGATCAAACAACGGAAGAGATGTAGGCTTGTAAAATATTAAATCTCGTAGTCACTTAGGAAATAAGGTATAACCTAAGGTTTTAAAGATTTATTTTGTGTGCCCTAATATTTGAATTATTCAAATATATGAATTTTATGTGTTCAAATTCAAATCTTTTAATTTTTGTAGGAGGAAAAAATAGCTAACAATTTTGGCAACTCATAGGGGATGCAAGCTTGCTATGCATATGACTAGTGACCTTTAGCATCCATTGGACTACAGAGTAAAATATATATAAGATCCACGCACTATGAAACCCTAATTTTACAACACCAAAAATACAGCTACAACATTTGCAACTATAAAATAGGAAGGACACACCTCTGCAACCTCTACAATTGTAAAATAGGAAGGACACACCCTCTACAACCTTTGCAAAAAACACCATGTACTTGTGCATTTCTTGGAAAATAGGAAAGAACATAAAGAAAACTAGCTAGCTATATACATGAAAATTCATCTCCATGAGAAGGAAGCTTTAAGATATATTCCATTGACTGGAATAGACAAAATTTCACCATTAGGCTTGCTTAATTGGAGAGCATTTGACTACTTGCAACTAATTATCACATAGGGACCACTCCATAATGCATCAAAATTTGAATGTCTCCCTAGTTTTTCTCCATCTCCATCCCACTTCAATACAAGATCACCTTCCCTAAAAATTTTGGCCTTAGCCTTTGTTATCATTTTTTGTGCCCCACCAAGATTCAAATTTTAAATGTTTTACCCGCCAACAGCTAGTGTGCAGAGTTAATATTATTTTAAATATCTGATCAAACCTTATAATATGTTATGTGGCCCATAAGTCTTCCATCATTAGATCTAAAGAGTATCTATAGTTGGCGCTATCTCACCATGGGAAGTTGCACAGTGGATACGTTAGCGACATAGCGCCCTTCTTCTGCATGTCTGGTAGGTCCCCTTTTTCTCAATTTTTTCTCCCATGCCAAGTTTTGCTAGTTCCATGATGGGTGCCATGGTGTTATCAAAAAATTTGAGCTTTTCATCATTAGCGACATAACGCCTTTATGCGGCGTGTCTGGTTGGTCCTAGGTGTGCCTTGTCAGATATCGGTCAGGATTCGTCAGACAGTTGGCATATGGCCAGTTCCTATTGGCTATGCATTGAGAAGTCATATCTATCTTGCTCATCGTTAGATCAATTCAAATCAATGATGGGCACTAACTCACTATGGATAACTGTTAGAATTTTAACCATAGTGACATAGCGTCTCGGTGACATGTGGCATGTGGGTTCGTTTTTGTCTTGTGGGCTGCAGGATGAACAGGTGGCAGTTGTCAGATAGGTCAGAATATAGTGGCATTTTTTCATTGGTCCATTCAGCCAGCTCGACATGCAGTTGTACAATTTTGTGGACCACCATAGATCTAAGGTAGATCTACGATAGGCACTATCTCGCTATGGAGAACTGCAAGAATTTTAACCATAGCGACATAGTGCCCTTTTGCCACATGGACCAAGGGCCCAGGTCTCGCCAAGGTATGTGTTCAAAGGATCCAGGTGTCATTCGAGTACGGTGCAGTTGCCGAGATGGTCCCAGGTATGATGGGCCTAAGTAAGAACAAGCATAGTATTATGATGAGTCTTCACGATCGTCAAATTTTAGGAAGATCGATGGTTGGCATTATCACGCTATTGAAAGTTGCACACTATATATGTTAGCAACATAGTGCCTCAGTGACACATGTCAGATGAGCTCGTGTTATCTCGTGAACCTCAAGGATGATGCCAGGTTGTGCTAGGTAGATACCAGGTGTGCTGATTGCATTTCTTGGGCCCATAAATTGAAAAGAAAAGCGCAAAACACAATGATTCTCCACGATCGTCAGATTAAGAAAGATCAACGATGGGCACTATCTTGCTATGGAGAACTATGAGAATTTTAACCATAGTGACATAGTGCCTTGGTGACACATGTCTCATGGGCTCGGCCAAGGTTGATAGTTAATGGCTAGCAGTTAGTGTAACCGTCACAGCTGGAGTTGGAGGAGTTGGCGCGGTTAGTGATGAAGAGATGGTCAACTATGTAGGACTTCCATGAGGTGGCAAAATAAAAGGAGGCTATTGGTCCATGTGGTCCATCATGCTTATAGAAATAGGTTGACTTGTTGACTCTACTAATTCACAACCCAAAAAGTGAAGGTAATCAATTTTGTTGCACGATCTGATCTTCATGATTGATTCCAACTACCATGAAATGAATGCAGAATGAGAGGAACACTCCACCTCCCATCTTTTGATCCATCTACCAGGTCAGAGCATAGTTATGGCACCATTTCTATCTCCTCCGGGCCTTGTTCCAAATCATTGTGCTTGGATCTGCATCCAGATCAGATTTCCCCTTGATTGTTCTCTGCAGAACTTAATGGCAGGTAGCTACGAAGTCACTTCAGCTAGAAGAGATCTCAATTATGCCTAAACTATAAAGGCAACTTTTGTAGATTTTTTGTGGTTGGGACTTTCTCTAGCTTTTCTCTATTTTTGCTCTGTAATTCTAGTGTAAATTCCCCTGTGCCTCTGAACTGTATGATTCTCTATTTTATCTCCTTCAACCATTGGTACGAAAGTGCAAAGAACTCTTTGCCTTCGCCATTATTTTGTGAAATTCTGTAATCTGCA
Organism: Cupressus sempervirens; assembly: GCA_028749045.1. Lineage (NCBI taxonomy): Eukaryota > Viridiplantae > Streptophyta > Pinopsida > Cupressales > Cupressaceae > Cupressus > Cupressus sempervirens. The sequence goes on from CM053790.1 coordinate 333,776,478, forward strand.
TGACTATATCTCTGTTGGCTTTTGAATGGTATATAAGTGAATCTCTCTTTCCTTGTGACATTCATCTTGATCATCTTGATCTACATGTGGTTATTTGATTAAAGAAAGTTTTAATGTGTATATCCTTAGTTTCATTCTGGTTCAATAGTGCATATATGGGCAGAGATTGGTCTAAACACTCTATTTTGGTGCATCGCCTCTTTAGATTAGGCTAGGTAGATTTGTTTCATGCTCTCCTTCTCCCCTTTCCCCTCCAAGAGTAGTTAGGTGTGCCCTGATAGTAAGAGGAAGCCAGCCTTCTCTAGAGACTCAACCTCACAATTCAAGTCCCACAACTTGGAGGTTGTTTTCATTTTTCACTAGGTTTTCCTCATGCATAGGCTCTGGACAAGGGTGCAAACCTAAGTGACAACAGTTTTTAGCATGCCCAGTGGGACAACATCTCAAAAAAATTCAAGTCTACTAGGGTCAAAAGGGAAGATTTCAAGATTAATACTGAAGAGATAGTATTGGCTTCAGTGTTTAAGCCTTCAAGAGGCTCATTCTTCAAAGTACTTGGCAACTCTGAGCTTCAAACACATATCTAATTCCAGACCAAAGTTGTAGTGATTCATGTTCAGAGCTGAGACAAGGATATCTTCTAGAGGTAATTTTCAATACCAAGAGCTTTCATTTTCAAACCCTAGAAGAAGGAATACTAGAATATCCTTATCACCAGTTAGGAGCGCAGTAGTAACAAATACTCCTGCAAGATCTATCTCTACTCCTCCTACTGTTACATCTCAGCCTAGGCTGCTATCAGCACATATCAATAGATCAATTGTCTATATAGAATTTCCTAGAGCTCATACTTTTGCCACCTTTAATGGTGGGAGCCCTCTCTTGTTAGCCCAAAGACATGACATACCAGTAGCTGCACTCAAAAGTATACCACAATTTACTGGTGAAACTTCTACCTCCTCCTCAGAACACATTCAAGAGGTTGCAAATGTCTGCAATATCCATGGCATTATAGAGGATGATGTTGCAGTTAGGCTCCTAACCTCATCCTTGAAAGGAAAAGCACTACAATGTTATAGCTCGGTTTAGCTCATGGTTCTATAACAGATTGGGATGGATTAGGAGTAGGATTGTGCAAACATTTTGAGGATAAGAGTGAATATTTGTCACTTTTAGAGCGATTGACTACTATAAAAAGAGTCCCCCATGAATGTATGACTGATTTTAACTATAGATTCCAAAAGACATGGGATAGAATACCTACTTCAATGAAGCCTACCCTTGGTAATGCCTTCTTGCATTACCTTAGAGCTTTTAACAGCAACATTGCTACTACAATCCAAACTATGGGAGGAGATACCTTGCCTAACGCTTATGACATAGCAATAAGGGTGAAAAACATCTTGATACAAGGAGGTAAGTTAGCTCCAAGGCCTCCTATGCCCTTGTTCCTTGATGTTCCAAATCATCAACCAGCAATGGCTCCCCTTCCCACAACTTCTATATCACAATCCCTTACTCCAGTCCCTCAAGCTTCCACATCCTCACATGGGATAGATGAAATCAAGGAGATGATGCAATCTATGATGCAGAACATGAATAAAAGAGACAAAAACCTTGATAAAAGATTGCAAGATCAAGGGAAGAAGTTAGAAGACCAAGGAAGGAGGTTGGAGGATAACTTCTCTATGATGCAGAAAGTGAGCAACAAAGTGGTGACTTTAGAAAGATAGCAAGCTCAAGGTAGTAAGCCTCATCAATTGCAATATCAAACTCTAAACAGTGGTAGGCCTCCAAATCCTAATCATTGGAACCATTCTTTTGATCAGAGTAGGCAGGGTGGCCAAGCTTCAACCTCAAATGTAAACCAAAGTAGGGCCATAGTCCATCAAAACAATATGGCTCAAGATCAAGATTTTTGTGCCTCCTATAACTACTCCTATGCCTATTGTATGTGTCAGAATGCTAAATCTTATTTGGCCTTGACAGTCCAAAAACTTGCAACAAAACAAGCATACAAGGAGGACCAATTTAAGGATGCCTCAGATATGCAAAGACAGGGTGATTGTTCTTTTATGAATCATCAGATGGAGGAGCATTGTAATGTAAATCAGGATTCCATTGCTCATATCACTAGAAGCAAAAGAAGAGCTATGGAAGATGTTGTCCCTCCTCCTCCCAATCAGGCCTCAACTTCGAGTACAGTACCTCATGAGCAAGAAGCAAATAATCAATCAAGTGCCTTTCAGTAGCAAAGGCAAAACCATGGCAAAAATGATACAAGTGACCCTCAGGCCATCCCATCACAACCTCATACATTTGCAGCCCTTAAGGTTTCTACCAAAACACCTGCTATGCCATTTAGTGTGGTACAGCAAATGAAGAAGACACATGTGAATATCTCCATGTGGGATGTTGTTGCTACTATACCAATGCAAAGGAGGTTGCTGGAGGAAGAGTTAGAAAGAATTGAACCAAAGGATCAGACACCTAGCATGGAAAGTGCCATAAGCCTAGTACAACCATCAAGGGAGGAAGAAATGAGTAAAAGGGTTAGACCTCCTCCATTCTATGTTTCCCTGATTATAGGAGGCAAACTAGTCCATAATTGCATGATTGATTCAAGGGCCAGTAGTTCAGTGATGCCTAGGAGTGTTGCTAATGTTTTGGGAATGAAATATGAGCCCATTGTTAGGGATGTATTAGAGTTGGATGGTAGTACTGTCAAGACTATAGGGATCCTTAGGAATGTGGAGATGGCCCTACATGCATGCCCTGGTTGTACGGTAACCCAAGATATCTCTATTGCTAAAGTCAAGCCATATTTTTCCATCTGTCTATCAAGAGACTTTACTGCCCAAATAGGTGGTTTCATATCTTTTGATTGGTCATATATGTCTTTTAAAACCAGATATGGAGCAAATGCTTCAATCAGAGTAGAGCCTCAAGCCCTCCATCATACTGAATCTTACACCCCCAACCCCATCTACATGAATTGCCCTATTCTAGAGATGAATGAGAATGACATAGTGAAGCGGCCCACCACTCCCCTGATAGAGATACTTGATTTCTTCTTGGATGAGTGGGCTGACGCATATCAATTTGACCCTATGTCAAAGATCCTCGAGATAGGTCTCAGTACATATTGTATATTGGAAAAGGATGCCCTGGTTCCCAATCTTGTGGATGATAAAGAAGATGGAAGTGGGATATGGAGTATGTACTTCGATGGATCAAGGAATAAAAATGGATTAGGAGCTGGTGTAATGTTAATTTCCCCTACACAAATAAGGTATTACTTCTCCTTTAGGCTCTAATTCAGTTGCACCAATAATGTCACCTAGTATGAATCCTTGATCCAAGGTCTCTTACTTGCTTGAAAAAGAGGAATTCAAGCCTTAAGGGTCTATGGAGACAGTGAGTTGGTGGTTAATCAAGTGAGAAATTAGAATATCGCCAAAAGTGGTTTTCTCAAGTCTTATAGACATAGAGTTTGGGATTTACTTGACGGTTTCAATGCATTTAACATCCAAAGCATCCCTAGAAAAGAAAATAGACATGCCGATAGACTTGCAGCAATAGGTGCATCTTATGATGTGTCAGGGAATCTTGAGGAGGAGAAGAAGCAACAAATCAGAGTGGTAGTGAGGCCTGCCATCCCTAACAATAACACCCACTGGCCAGTGTTTGAGTCTGATGAACAAATTGTCAGCTTCTTGTAGAATGAGGCAGAATTTTTAGAGAGAAATCAGTCAAGACTGCAAGATCAGTATGGTGATCAGATCATTCATCTCAGTTGTGACAAGCTACCTAAAGGTCTCATTACTTTAGAGAGTGTTTTTAATCTTGATGATCAAGCAAAGGGCAGGGCCATGAACCTAGTTGCTGATGAGGGTGACCATACTCCAGTCATGGTTGTTGATGGAAAATCCTTAAACATAGGGAAGGTATGTTCTAAAATTGAACAAGAAAATTTTATTCATCTATGTCATGAATTTAATGATATATTTGCTTGGGCATATGATGACTTAAAGGGTTTTGACCCAAGGTTATTTCAGCATATCATAGATTTAGTTGATGATGCAAAACCAGTAAGACAAAAACAAAGACCAGTGAATCCCAAGATTGAACCCTTAATGACAAAAGAGCTATCCAAGTTGATTGAGGCCAATATAATTTTCCCTATCAAGCACTCATCATGGGTAGCAAACCTTGTCCCTGTTAGGAAGAAGAATGGGGAAATTAGATTGTGTGTGGACTTTAGGGACCTTAACCAAGTTTCCCTTAAAGATCACCATCCTCTCCCTTCTATGGAGCAGATTTTGTCCAAGGTTAGTGGTTCAAAGAGATTCTCATTTCTTGATGGATTCTCTGGTTACAATCAAGTGCTGGTTAAAGAGTCTGACAGGTACAAGACTACATTTACCACTAAATGGGGTACCTATGCTTTTTGTAAGATGCCATTTGGGCTAACCAATGCAGGTGCTACATTTTAGAAGGCAATGGAGATGGCCTTCAAGAAATTGATTGACAAGTTTGTCTTAGTTTACCTTGATGATATCGTTGTGTATTCAAAGGATGTAGATGATCATTTTCATCATCTCAGATAGGTATTCTTAAGATGTAGAGAGTTTTGGGTTTCCCTTAACCCAAGCAAGTGTGTCTTTGCTACTAACCAAGGAAAATTATTAGGGCATATTGTATCTAAGGATGGCTTAACCATTGATCCAGAGAGAACAAAAGCAATACTTGCCCTTCCTCTTCCTAAACACAAGAAAGGGCTGCAAAGTTTCCTAGGTAGGATAAATTTTGTGAGAAGATTTATCTCAAATCTTGCTACCATGGTCAAACCTCTTACAGCTATGCTTAGGAAAGGTATGGTCTTTGCATGGACCAAGGAAGGCAAGGAAATTTTTGAAGAGATCAAGACAGCCATAGCCTCAGCCCCTACTCTCATAAACCCAAAATTTGAGAGAAGGATTTCATTCTTTATACCTTAGGTGGTGAGTCAAGCATTTATGCTGTCTTGACTCAAAAAAATGACAAGAATGAAGAACAACCCATAGCTTTCTTTAGTGAAGGGCTTAAGGAGTATGAAGATAGGTACAGTTATGTTGAGAAGCAAGCCCTTGCAGTCATCAGAGCTTTACAGAAATTTAGACACCTCCTATCCCATAACAAGATTCATTTGTTAGTACCCCATGCCAGTGTGAAAGATTTCCTTTTGAGAAAAGACATTACTAAGAAAAGGGCTGGTTGGATTACAAGAGTGATGGAGTATGATGTCGATATCCAGGTCACTAAGCTGGTAAGAGGTAAGGGATTGTGTAAGCAGATGTTATCATCTCAAGAGCCTGATGAAAAATTTGTCATGGTATTAACAGAAGAACAAGAAGCAAGAAATGATGGCCCAAGGAATTGGATGGATGACATGAAGAATTTCTTATTAGGGAATGGATACCCTCAAGGATTAGACAAAGCTAAAAGGAGATAGTATAGGCTACAGTCAATTCCTTATGTCATAGTTGATGATATCCTTTTTAGAAGAGATTTTAATAGAGCCCTATTAAGGTGCCTTGATATAAACTAGGCTAAATGAATGATCAAGGAACTTCATGATGGTCCTGATGGTGGCCACTTCTCAGCTAGAACAACTGCAATGAAGATCATGAGGGCTAGTTATTGCTGGCCATCTCTGTTCAATAACTATCATAAGTATGTAAGGAAGTGTGAAAAATGTGCCTTCTTCTCTGGCAAACAAAGACTTGCAGCTCTTCCCCTCCATCCTATCCATGTGTATCAACCTTTTGCTCAGTGGGGGTTGGATTTCATAGGCCCTATCAATCCTCCTTCCAGTTCTGGTCACAAATGGATTTTAGCTGCTACAGATTACTTTACCAGATGGACAAAGGCAGTGGTATTGAAGGATGCCACTGAATCTTTAGTTGTTGAGTTCCTTGATGGAATTGTGAACAGGTTTGGTGCCCCTTCAACCATTATTTCAGATAATGCCAAGTCTTTTTTTGGAGCTCAGATTTGTGCATGGGCAGTGGATCATAATATCTATATGAGCACATCTTCAAATTACTATCCTCAAGGTAATGGTTTGGTCGAGTCATCCAACAAGAACCTAATCAAGATCATGAAAAGGACAATAGAGGATAATTAGAGGTGTTGGCATAAGAGGTCGAAGACTGCATTGTGGGCTGATAGGATAACACCTAAAAGATCAATAGGGAATTCACCATTTCTGTTGGTATATGGTAGAGAAGCAAGGCTTCCAATTTCATTGGAGTTCCCAGCCCTAGAACTAGCTCATCAGCTAGAGTTGATTAAGGATGATGCCATGACAATGAGAATGGCAGAACTAATGGAGTTAGAAGAAAAGAGAAATTAGGCCATGCAAACCCTAGAGGCACACCAGTAGTAGGTGAAGAGGAGTTTTAACAAGAAGGCTAGGGTCAGGATCTTCAGGGAGGGAGATTTGGTTCTAAAGTGGGATGCAGATAGGGCAAAACCAGGAAGACACTCAAAGTTTGATGCATTGTGGAGTGGTTCTTATTTAATTATTAGTTGCAAGCAGGCCAATGCTTTCCAGTTAAGTAGGCCTGATGGTGAGATTCTACCCATCCCAGTCAATGGTATTTACCTTAAGCCATGTGTTTTATAGGGTTTGGGGTTTCATGTATATAGTTAGTTCAGTTCTATTCTTTTTTTTCCCTATTTTCCAAGAAGTGCATGAGCATAGGGTTGTCTCTCTGTGACATAGCAGGTTTTCAAAATTTTAAAGATTGCAGAGAGTTTTGGTTTCTGGTTCCAGTTGCAGAGACAAAGATTTTTGGGTTTTTTCTCTCAGAACTAGGGTTAGGGTTTTGCAATGCACAAGATCTGCATCTTTTTGAATTTTTAGCCCAATGGATGCTTTAGGCCATTGGTCTTATGCGTAGTAGGCTCGCATCCCCTATGAGTCGCTAGAAATGTTGTCATTTTTTGCACCCCGCCAAGATTCAAATTTTAAATGTTTTACCCACCAACAGCTAGTGTGCAGAGTTAATATTATTTTAAATATCTGATCAAACCTTATAATACATTCTGCGGCCCACAAGTCTTCCATCATCAGATCTAAAGATAATCTACGGTTGGTGCTACCTCACCATGGGAAGTTGCACAGTGGATACGTTAGCGACATAGCACCCTTCTGCCACATGTTCGGTGGGCCCCTTTTTTCTTGATTGTTTCTCCAGTGCCAAGTTTTTCTAGTTCCACGATGGGCACTATGGTGCTATCAAAAAATTTGATCTTCTCATTTTTAGTGACATAGTGCCTTTCTATCGCGTGTCCAATTGGTCCCAGGTGTGCCTTGTCAGATATCGGCGAGGATTCGTCAAACAGTTGGCACGTGGCTAGTTCCTATTGGCTATGCACTGAGAAGTCAGATCTATCTTGCTCATCATTGGACCAGTTCAGATCAACGATGGGCACTATCTCACTCTGGAGAACTGTGAGAATTTTAACCATAGTGACATAGCGCCTCGGTGACGCGTGGCATGTGGGTCCATTTTCATCTTGTGGGCTGCAAGATGAACAGGTGGTAGTTGTTAGACGGGTCAGAATATAGTGGCATTTTTTCATTGTTCCATTCAGCCAACTTGAGATGCAGTTGTACAGTTTTGTGGACCACCGTAGATCTAAGGCAGATCTATGGTAGGCGCTATCTTGCTATGGAGAACTGTGAGAATTTTAACCATAGCGACATAGTGCCCTTTTGCCATGTGTACCAGGGGGCCAGGTCTCACCAAGGTATGTGTGCCAAGGATTACCAGGTGTCATTCAAGTATGGTTCAGTTGCCGAGGTGGTGCTAGGTATGATGGGCCCAAGTAAGAACAAGCATAGTATTACAAAGAGTCTTTACAATCATCAGATGTCAGGAAGATTGATGGTTGGCGTTATCATGCTTTTGAAAGTTGCACACTATATACATTAGTGACCTAGCGCCTCAATGACACATGTCAGATGGGCTTGTGTTATCTCATGAACCTCAAGGATGATGCCAGGTTGTGCCAAGTAGATACTAGGTGTGCTGATTACATTTTGCGGGCCCAAAATTGAAAAGCAAAGCGCAGAACATGATAGGTCTCCATGATCGTCAAATTAAGAAAGATCAATGATGGGTGTTATCTCGCTATGGAGAACTGTGAGAATTTGAACCATAGAGACATAGTGCCTTGGTGACACATTTCTCGCGGGCCCAGCCAAGGTTGACAGTTAATGACTGGCAGTTAGTGTAACCGTCACAGCTGGAGTTGGAGGAGTTGGTGCGGTTAGTGATGAAGAGATGGTTAACTATGTAGGACTTCCCCAAGGTGGCAAATAAAAGGAGGCTATTGGTCCACGTGGTCCATCTTGCTTACAGAAATAGGTTGACTCGCTGACTCTGCTAATTCACAACCTAAAAAATGAAGGTAATCAGTTTTGTTACGCAATCTGATCTTCATGATCGATTCCAACTACCATGAAATGAATGCAGAATGAGAGGAACACTCCACCTCCCATATTTTGATCCATCTACTAGGTCAGAGCATAGTTATGGCACCGTTTCTATCTTCTCAAGGCCCTATTCCAAATCATTGTGTCTGGATCCACATCTAGATCAAATTTCCCCTTGATTGTTCTCTGCAGAACTTAATGGCAGGTAGCTACAAAGTCACTTCAGTTGGAAGAGATCTCAGTTATGCTTGAACTATAAAGGAAAATTTTGTAGATTTTGTTGTGGTCGAGCCTTTCTCTGGCTTTTCTCTACTGTTGCTCTACAATTCTAGTGTAAATTCCCCTGTGCCTCTGAACTATATGATTCTTTATTTTATCTCCTTCAACCATTGGTATGAAAGTGCAAAGAACTCTTTGCCTTCACCATTGTTTTGTGAAAGTCTATAATATGCATGATTGTATCTCTGTGGCTTGTGAATGGTATATAAGTGAATCTCTCTTTCCTTGTGACATTCATCTTAATCATCTTGATCTGCATGTGGTTATTTGATTAAAGCAAGTCTGAATGTGTATATCCTTAGTTTCATTCTGGTTCAATAGTGCATATATGGGCAAAGATTGGTCTAAACACTCTATTTTGGTGCATCGCCTCTTTAGATTAGGCTAGGTAGATTTGTTTGATGCTCCCCTTCTCCCTTTTCCCCTTCAAGAGTAGTTAGGTGCACCCTAATAGTAAGAGGAAGCCGGCCTTCTCCGGAGACTCAACCTCACAGTTCAAGTCCCACAGCTTGGAGGTTGTTTCCATTTTTCACTAGGTTGTCCTCATGCATAGGCTCTAGACAAGGGTGCAAACCTAAGTGACAACAGCCTTTTTATCAAAGGACTTTTTCATCTACTGTTGATGTGCTTACAAGGACTACATGGCTAGATTTCTCTTTTCTTCCATCTCCATTAGCTCTATCATCCTTACTATCATAGCATCATCTTCAGCTAACTCAAGTTGATGAGCCAAATCAAGAGTAGGAAATTCCAATGAAATAGGAAGCCTAGCTTCTCTACCATATACCAACATAAAAGGAGAATTTCCTATGGTTCTCTTTGGTGTTATCCTATCAGGTCATAGAGTTGTTTTCAATTTATGATGTCAACACCTCTAATTATCCTCAATTGTTCTTTTCATTATTCTAATCATATTCTTGTTGGATGACTCAATTAATCCATTACCTTGAGGATAGTAATTAGAAGAAGTACTCAAATAAATATTGTGATCTACTGCCCATGCACAAATTTGAGCTCCTACAAATAATTTTGCATTGTCTAAAATGATGGTGGAAGGAGTACCAAACCTTGTGATGATTCCATCTACGAACTCAACAACTGACTTCTCAATCACATCTTTTAATGCAATTGCCTTTTCCACCCAGTAAAGTAATTTGTAACAACTAGGTATGTGCAGGATCATGGTGTGCCAAAAAGTGGCGATGTGAAAAAAATAGAGTTTGAACACGTCTAAAAGCACTTCAAAATCCGCTTTGACTTTTTTCCACCTATCCAGGTGCCAAGCCTGGAAGGAAAGGCCAAGCCTTATTGGATACCCGATCTAATATCGGATATCTGATTTAATATCGGATATCCAATAATCATATGACATTATTATTATAATATTATAATAATATAAAAACATTATATTATAACAGTATAATACATTATAATATAATATTATTATAATATTATAATACAATATTATTATAATATTATAATATAATATTATTATTAAATATATAATATAATATTATTATTATAATAATAATTATACTATAATATAATATTATTATTATTATTATATTATAATCGTATAATATTATACTATAATAATAATATTATATTATAATGTATTATATTATAATAATATAATATTTAATATTATAATATATAGTAATGTAATATAATATAATAATAATAAAAGTATAATCTATTATAAACTATAATAATATAATATAATATAATATAATAATAATATATTATTATAATAATATAATAATATAATATAATATTTCAAAGCTATATGTTATATATCTTATATATAAAATATAAGATATTCAGGTGATCAGACATCCGATTCAATATTGGATATCCGATACCTGAAGCATTACATTTAAAAAACGAACAGACCCGCAGGCCCTTATTTTTCACATTTTGGGGGCTAGTATTGACATGCGACCGGATATCAGTTATAAAATCGGATATCAGATATTAAGGTATGGTTTTTTTTTTTAACTAATTTTTAATCAAAATTCGATAGATTTTAGCATGATTTTGTTTGTTTTAGTTGAATCTAGAGTTTTTTTTTTTTAATGTTAAAATTAAGGTTTTTTTTAAATATATATTATGTTTTGCAATTCAATAAGAATGGCTGATCAAAATGATGACACTAAGGCAAGGAATAATATTCCTCGTAACCCCCCACCAAATGATCTAGTACCCCCACAAAACCATCCACCAAATGATCCTCTACCCCCTCAAAACCCTCCTCGAATCGAGGATTTGATAAATGAAAATCTCACCAAAGTGAGAGGTTTGCATAGAACATATAATAATGTACCTGCATTGGCTCCTATGTTATCCACGTTAAACACTATAGTGGATAACATTGAAACCCTTACAAACCAACAAAATGTCAGTCTTCATTGGCATGATCAAATGCATGAGATGTTTGATGATGGTTTGGATTATGATGAGGTTGCGACCCTCAACATAAGCAAAGACAATTTGGCCAACCTTTTTACAAACCCAAAAATGGGTTTACCAGTTGACCCAAAAAAATCCAAACTATCAATTAAATGGTGCACAAATGACGCCATACGTGCAAACTTTTGGGATCGTTGGTGGATGGTCTTTGATATCTCTCCACATGGAAATTTAGACATACCATTTTATTTCCTTAGAAAATTATATGTTGAATTTGTGTTGAAGCTTAAAGTGAACTATTGGAGCATGAAGCCCAACATGGGCTTAAGACTAGGAGCTCCTCAGGATAGACCCTCTTCCCAGCAAAAGAAAGTTGGCACTTTTGTCCCCCCCACAAATATCTCCCCTCCTCCTCGAGTGCAGAATTTAGATATTATGATAGAGGCTAGCTCTCAAACTATCAGAGCCATTCATAGGCTGAGTAACCTAATGATATCTCAGGCTAGGTCAATCCTGCCTCCTCGTGTTGATGATGCTGGTGCTAGTTCATCATCGGCTAGCTCATCACATGTTTGTGTGCCTCACACTTGCATTACATGTAAGAATATTTTCCTTGGTCCCATAGGTGATCTTCTTGAATATCATTTTGTATTAGATGAGGATACACTAGACACACATGTAGAGGCTACAGACCCTGATGCGAGAGAGGAGGGGAATGCAGAGGCATGGACTCATTCGGTGTCAATACGTGTCTATATTTTTTTGTTATGACATATGTGATTTAAAGTTAATTTTTATAATAGATTAATTTTAATTTTTAAGCCATATTGACTTTTATATGTATGTGATCTTCATTCATGTTTAGTTGATGACCAAGGAGGAGCTCAGACAGATTGATGATGCCACGCTCTTGGCCATTTCATTTGACCTTGAGAAATCTATGATACATTATGTTGTGTTTGCATTTTTTTTTCTATTTGATATTGTAGCATATATGGTTGCTAATCTTTTTTTTATCTTGCAAGTAGCACCTGTCCTGGAGGGACAAAGTGCGAAGGGTGAGCCAGCACACATTGACAAAGGAAAGGTAATCAGGTGCTTTCTATTTGATTAAATATCGATGCATTCTTGTAAAATGTTTGTGGTAATCCCATTTAATTACATTCTTTATTTTATATAGGGTGTCGCTACTAGTGATGAGCCTATACAGATTCTGCATCGTAGACCATCAGGGATTTCCATTCGCACTAAGAGCCCCATTGTATGTATAAGTATCATTTATTTTTTATTATCCTTATCTTCATAAATAAATTTAAAACTGATTTTTGTGATATTAACAACTACTATTTTGTATCTCATAGGAGACTCCTAGTGCACATGAGGTCCAACGGGAGAGTTATGTAGATTTGATGGCGCGGCCACTCACTCCTGAGGAGGAGCCTACAATAGTAATTTGTAGTTTGAATTCATGATTAAATATGCTATAAATTTAGCATGCTATGAATTATAATGTTATAGTTTAAATTGTAGATTCATCTGAAAAAGGTATTTGAACATATACAGCCCATAATCAGAGAGGTACCAGCATTGCTGAGGGCATACGAGAGGACTCCTGACTGTCATAGGAGGTTGACAAGAGAGGTATTTATTATGAAATTTTGATAGTATTAATCTCCATTACAAAAAATATCTTATGCATTTGAGTAATTCAATGTTAGATACGTAGAATCATATAAATTTAGTAGTCTAACTTTGGGTTTTCCTTTTTTGTTTATGTAGGAGGCATCTGATCCACCTAGTGCAGCGAAGAGGCTGCATTTTGATCATCCACCAGCACCCTAGGATAGTATAGTTGTCGTAGGATGCATCATGAGACATTTTGAGATGGCATATGCCACATTGTATACAGAAACATTGATATTATACACATTCTAATGGCATGATCAGCCACATTTTGTATATGGATCTATGTATTTTGATATATATTTGAGTACTTTGTCTATAGATACATGATCTTTGATATATATTTGTGTAAAAAAAATTCTATGGATACATGTATTTTGATATAGATTTTTGTCATTTATGTGCACAATGATATGCATTTTAATTTAGTATCTAGAATTGTTCAATTTATCATGGATCATGTGTCATGCCCTAAATTTTACTAGTAAAAACACAACAAATTTTTTTTTGTAGCTTATGAAGTCGCATAAGAAATTACATATTGTAAAACAAGGTTATCATTGAATAGGAGTTCAAGACTCATGTGGATAGTGTCATCCGGTTGTAACATTTTAATCACAGGTGGTTTTCAAATAGATTGGATGACAGTCTAGTTCAAGTTAGCATCACGAGTCAAAAGAGAAAGTTCAAGATACAAAACTCATAAATTATTGAGGTAATTCATATCCTAACAAGCCTCTGATACTAATATTCTATTAAGGTATGTCGGTTGTATCATATGGATTAGGTCATGATTCTAGCATGTAAGGGAAGGGGATCAGAATTACTTATTATCCTCATTACCAATGTACACACATTCATTAATCATTACAATATATATTAATGTGACAATTACTATATGGTGTGGAAGTGTAGTATATCTTAATCGATTAAACACAGGTATCTAGAGAATTTAGATTTAGTACTCATCACATGAGCACCCTTAGTCAAATAAGAAAATGTACACTTATCTACCACACTATATCGGATCTAACCATTGGAAATTAGAAAAGATATGCCCCAAAGGTAGCTTCAAAGTCTACATGATGGAGAAGGGGCCACTTGTATTGATAGTATCCATCATTCAACACATACTATACACAACTTATGGAATAAACAATTTGTTTTATGTGCCAAATGTGTATCATGTGCTTGCATCCATATCTTACTAGTTACAGGTCCTCTTGAAGATTGGACCAATACTTAGTCATTTTCTTCCTCTTTACTCTATTTAGTCATCCTCATGCATTCTATCAACATTGCTTCCTCACCAAACTAGCAATCACTACAGTTTCCTAAACACAAAAATTATTATTTCAATACATAAATTAAACTCACTCTAACAAAAGACAATTACTAACTATCTAGCTCATCAAATACTAACTAATCTAGCTACAATGCCATGCTTTTACATTTACTATTTTAATTACTATAATTATTATACTATTACATTTACTTTTTACATTATTACATCTAATTATTCACCATAAGCTTACTTTCTCACTATCAATATTATTATTATCAAAGCATGTTAAGATTCAAAGTAGTTTCATAGTATGAATTAGTAAGCACATAAAATGAGAAACTCTTAGTAAATCTAAGGGCCAATTCAAAGTACTTAACTCAATAATAATTCACGATCAGTATTTAAACACATCCTACTACATCATCATATTGAGTGTGTCACTTTAAATTTTTTAGATGAATTGTTTATGCAAGGATTAGGTGCAAGCGTATAAATAAGGTTTGTATATAACATACCTTTTAATTCTAACATATATGTATTCATCATTTCATGCAAATAACATAGTAAAATGTGGTGTACATGAATCATATTATCATTAATTATACATAGGGTAAATGAGCTGACGAGCTATGTCTAATGACATGCCTATTGACCCTTATTACATACTAGCTAACTAATGCTTTATTCCTACACTACATTTTCAAATTGGTATATATATTCTATCGACTTTGATATTCTACTAATATCTTCAATCGAATCCACAACATTCATTATCTAACTAACATTCCCTCAAGCCAAATATAAAATTCACTTGACATTAAATCCAACATCTACATAGGTTTGTCATGCATTCAATTCTATCTAGTAACTCTTATCTATCAATGTGCTTTATTGACTAGATAAAACTAGATTTGAGTTATTATTTTAATCCACCATCCATCCTTATCCTTGATTCTCCAATCCCATCATCTCGACAACTTACTTCATTTTAACCCTATTATATCCACATCCAACTATCCTAACTTACGGTCTTAACACTAATTTAATTAAACCCTCCGTACTTAACATCATGTTCAATTATATATGCATTCTCGTAAACTTATTTATTTCATTTAATTTATTTTCCTATATTGAGCTTTTCTATTACCATATGGTTTAATTGTTACATGTTTCTAAATGAGCCCCTTGATATAAACATTACCCTTAAACTAAGCTCAAATACACTAAGTGCCATTATCCTCTACTCAAGACTTGAAATGATTAAATAATTATTTGATAAAAATAAAAACAAATCTAAATTAGGGTGAATCTCCTATCTATCTTAAATCCTCATCATTCCCTAACTCTTACCAAGGCAACATTTCTTCCTACACGTGGTCCCTACAAGGTCCCACATGGGTCATGTGTAGAATTTTGACTAATCCAAGCCTTAGGACATCTTTTTCCCATCCCTCCAATCAGCAATCCTAATGTGAACAAGTCATATTAAATTTCAACTTGACATTCTCCTAAGTACAAATCCCTTGGGATTTTTATCCCACTCCCCCTTAATTTCAAGTCGACTACCTATGCTTGGGAACACATGACCACAATTGCAAGAAATTTCAAGTCAACTACCTATGCTTGGGAACACGTGACCACTGTTGCAAGGAGGGGACAACTAGTGCATAAGACAAGGATGTGACATAAACCCTTTCTCCTATGCACCCAAGTATATTAATGGGGATGAAACCCCTTTTCAAGGAGGCAAGCTCAAGGATAAAAGTTTTGACATGACGTGTCAGAATGAATGTCAGATTTAACAATACGCCTTGGGAAGTAGAGAAAACTTTTTGCATTATGATGGCTTAGGAAATGTGGGGGCTACTCTAGAAGGGCGGTCAAGATCAATCTTGGCTTTTATTGAGTGCATGTGATATGAACATAAAATTTTCCTTCCAAATTATTGAGTGCACAACAAGATTGTAAGCAATCTACTAAGTTTTAAATTTATACAATCAATGGTATCACATAACATCTATGGATTGTTATTATCAACTAGTCATTTACAATATCACAAGGAGAAAACATTCTTTCACATTTTCAAATTGTAACAATGATGTCAAAGTAAATTTGTGACTCATACCAATGCTTTCATAACAATATACACTCCAAATGAAACATGCATATACAACCTTATCAATTATTTTCTCTATATGTATATTAGGTAACAATGATACAATCTCCTTCCATCACAATGGGGCAACATAAGGGACTTCTCAAAATCATAAGGAACATGAACATTGAAATATATGGACAATGAGTAGCATGAACATTGTCCAACATGATCGTTGAGAACATGAACAAGCTGGTGAATCCTCCTTCACAAATGAGGGCACAATGTCAAGTTTTCTCATCCAACATCAATATGCAAGATGATCATTCCAAGCCATTTCCATTGCTCCCTTGGACACAAATCCACATATGCAACACAACAAAATAACAAGGACCATGGGTGCTTTCCACCCAACCATAGGCCTCAAAGAGACCACCCCCATGCTAGGGAACAAGGCTCAAATTGGGATACACATACAATCTTTCAATGCATAAACATTATATTTCAAACTTGAACAATTTCCCCCCAAGGCTATTTCACAATGGTTTCACAGATGGAACCATAAACATAGGGTGAAGGTGTGTTCTAAAATGGAGACTTGCCATACCAAACCATATCTACAATAAACAATTTTCATGCCCTCTCGAGGCTATCATAATTCAAAAAATTTCATGCCCTCTTGGGCCTCCACATTTCCTCCTCCAAACCCACTACCATCAGCTGTAACTCCTCAAACTTCCTTTCTACACCATACTTTCCTTATCACCCCCAACAAGATATGAATGGTTATGGCATACAATGGAGCCCATACTCCAAGGTTCTCAATACATTTTTTGAACCCAACTTAAGCCCTTCACCCTAGACTTCTCTTCCCTTCCCACAAAGGTGAGTGTAAGTCCCACGCCCATAACAACACTCAAGCACAAAAAAAGAAAACAAAACCAAGTAGAAATAAAATAAGAAATTTTCAAGAGCACCACACAATATCAACACCCATAACACAACAAGGAAATAGAGGAAATCCAAACCATTCAAGCACTCACATGAATGCTACTCCACAATGCAATGCAATGCATACTCCATTGATAAACTACACACTTGCATATTTGCTTAACCATGCTAAAAGAAAGAAATAGAAAAGAAGCAAGTTTGAGATACCAACCTTGGTCCAAGCTAGGGTAAGGATAGTTGTAGTAGAGCTCCTCTAATCTTCCTCCAAAACCTAACTATCTCTAAAATTAGAGAGTGGGTAGACACCCCACTAGTTTGGCCAAGACCCTCTAATAAAGCCTTCCCACTAACTTATTTTAGATAAAAAACTAAGCCACTACTTCTTACAAACTCGTCCCCTCTAACAATTCATTGATAGCCCTCACAAGCTCTGAGTTATGACCCTCAAAATATCAACCTCAAAATGCACTTAGAGCACCTTGGAGACTCCTTGGTATGGGGTCGCTACGGACTATGGATGGTCTCCATGGCTAGAACAAGGGTGTCACTAAGGTTCACCCGCCCACTCGGAGCTAATGGCACTGACAATTTGATGCCAAGATCAACTGTTTCAAAGTTACGTTGTGGTGCACCTATGAACTGAGGCACACTGCGAGTTTTGGCATCAAGCAAGATCGCTATGTTGAATCCAAACAAAATTTGATCTCTCAAAAATGAGATAGGTCATTTTAAGCCTCAGTATCATTGTCTTATAGCATTTGACAATTCATTGATAGCCCTCACAAGCTTCAAGTTATGACCCTTAAAAGATCAACCTCAAGATGCACTTAGAGCACCTTGGAGACTCCTTGGTACAGGGTCACCGCAAATGATGGATGGTCTCTATGGCTGGAACAAGGGTGTGACTAGGGTTCACTTGCCCATCGAGAGCTAATGGCGTTGATGATTCGATGCCAAGATCAGTGGTTTCAAAATTACGTTGTGGTGCACCTATGAACTGAGGCACACTGCGAGTTCTGGCATCAAGCGAGATTGTTGTGTCGAATCCAAACGGAATGTGATCTCTCAAAAATGAGATAAATTATTTTAGGCCTTGGTATCACTATCCTATAGCATTTGACAGTTCATCGATAGCCCTCATGAGCTTCGAGTTATGATCCTTGAAAGATCGACCTCGAAATGCACTTAGAGCACCTTGGAGACTTCTCAGTATGAGGTGGCCTCAAATGATGGATGGTCTCTGTGGCCAAAACAAGGGTGTAACTAGGGTTCACCCGCCCATCTGGAGCTAATGGCACTGATAATTCGATGCCAAGTTCAGCGATTTCAAAGTTACACTATGGTGCACCTATGAACTAAGGCACACTACGAGTTTTGGTATTGAGTGAGATCGTTGTGCCGAATCCAAATGGAATGTGATCTCTCAAAAATGAGACAAGTTGTTTTAGGCCTTAGTATCATTGTCCTATAGCATTTGATAGTTCATCAATAGCCCTCACCAGCTTTGAGTTATGACCCTTGAAAGATTGACCTCGAAATGCGAGCACCTTAGAGACTCCTCGGTAGGGGGTGGCCGCAAATGATGGATGGTCTTTGTGGCTGAAACAAGGGTGTGACTAGGGTTCACTTGGCCATCCGGAGCTAATGGAACTGATGATTCGATGCCAAGATCAGTGGTTTCAAAGTTACGTTGTGGTGCACCTACGAACAGAGGCACACTGCGAGTTTTGGCATCGAGTGAGATTGCTGTGTCGAATCCAAATGGAATGTGATCTCTCAAAAATGAGATCACCATCTTGTAGCATTTGATAGTTCATCGATAGCCCTCACGAGTTTTGAGTTATGACCCTCAAAAGATTGACCTCGAAATGCACTTAGAGCATCTTGGAGACTCCTCAACACAGGGTGGTTGCAAATGATGGATGGTCTCCATGGCTGGAACAAGGGTGTGACTAGGGTTCACCCACCAATCTAGAGCTAATGGTGTTGGCGATTCAATGCCAAGATCAACAGTTTCAAAGTTACGCTATGGTGCACCTATGAACTGAGGCACACTATGAGTTTTGGCATCGAGCGAGATCGCTGTGCCAAATCCAAATAGAATGTGATCTCTCAAAATTGAGATAGGTTATCTTAGGCCTCAGTATCACCACCCTATAGCATTTGATAGTTCATTGATATCCCTCATGATCTTCGAGTTACGACCCTCAAAAGATCAACCTCAAAATGCACTTAGAGCACCTTGGAGACTCCTCGGTACGGGGTGGTTGCAAATGATGGATGGTCTCCATGGTAGGAACAAGGGTGTGACTAGGGTTCACCCGCCCATCCAAAGCTAATGTCGCTGATGATTCAATGCCACAATCAGCGGTTTCAAAGTTACGTTGTGGTGCACCTATGAATTGAGGCACACTGTGAGTTTTGGCATCGAGCGAGATCGTTGTGCCAAATCCAAATCGAATGTGATCTCTTGAAAATGAGATAGGCTATTTTAGGCCTCAACATCATTGTCTTGTAGCATTTTATAGTTCATTGATAGCCTTCATGAGCTTCGAGTTATGACCCTCGAAATATCGACCTCAAAATGCACTTAGAGCACCTTGGGGACTCCTCGGAATGAGGTGGCCACAAATAATGGATGGTCTCTGTTGTAGGGCCCATTTTCCATTGCACCAAAAGCCATGACTATTAGTGAACATGGAACACCACATAATTAGCCACTTGTGGGCAGGGGAGCACGTTGCATCACCCAACAATCTCCCCATCGATGTGCATACCAGGTGGTTACGTGGGTCGAAAAGGCACCGGGGAGATTTGAACCCATGACCAGGCCAAAACCAGGCTCTGATACCAATTGTAGGGCCCATTTTCTGTTGCACTAAAAGCCATGACTATTAGTGAACATGGAACACCACATAATTAACCACCTGTGGGTAGCGGAGGGTGTCGCATCACCCAACATCCATGGCCAGAACAAGGGTGTGACTAGGGTTCACCCACCCATCCAGAGCTAATGGCACTGACAATTCGATGCCACAATCAGCAGTTTCAAAGTTACGCTATGGTGCACCTATGAACTGAGGCACACTGCGAGTTTTGGCATCGAGCGAGATCACTGTGCCGAATCCAAACGGAATGTGTTCTCTCAAAAATGAGATAGCTTATTTTAGGCCTCAACATCACTGTCCTATAGCATTCGATAGTTTATCGATAACCCTCATGAGCTCTGAGTTATGACCCTCAAAAGATCGACCTCAAAATGCACTTAGAGAACCTTGGGGACTCCTCGGTATGGGGTGGCCACGGACGATAGAGGGTTTTTGTGGTTGGAACAAGGGTGTCACTCGGGTTCACCCACCCACTTAGAGCTAATGGCACTAAAAATTCAAATAGTTCTAGCTGTTAGGAGTTAGATTTTGAAAAGTTATCAAGAAAATTGCAAAAGTTGCTAAGCAACTTTTCGCAATTTTTGTGCTAAGACAAGTTTTACTGCAAATTTGATTGCAAATAGACTCTACAAACTCCTAGGGACCCTAATAATGTTCTAAACATCTAGAATTACCTTAAAAACATAGAATTTACCAAAAATCCACTTTATTGGACCAATTGATGGCCAAGGCTTATAGTTGCACCATGGGGTCTTGTGTCCATTACAAATGTGGATGGTCATAGGGAGATCATTAGATCTATCCCTAGACCTTATTACATCAAGAAAATAAAAATGATTAGGTGCTTTGCACTAGTGTTCCTTGTATTTCATAAAATTTAAACTATAGAGTTTCCTTCCAAAATGCTCATGTAGCTGTTACATTCAACATTTGAATTTTCTAAAGCAATAAGCTAAATTTTAAGTGACTTATTGAATATTTCAACTTATGAAATGACTTGAGATTATTATGAGACCTTATTAGGACCTATGTAATGACTCACTTACCCTATGCAAGCCTAGACATTACTAAAGTTCAAATCTCATGGTCCTTTACAACTTTTCAATATGAAAGTCTTTCAAAACATTATACAATATTATGACTCTTTATGCTTTCAAATGCCATGATTGGTTGCAAAATGGAAGAAATCAAGTATTCTAATTGTTCATCTGTACTTTCTAGATTTTTCTTATTTGATTAGTTTGATAAAAGTAGTTTTAATAATCATAATGTCAGCTTTATGTCAAATAAGGAAAAAACCAAATTTGTAATAAGATATCCGCAAGCATCTTTCATATAGTTATAAATGTTATTCAAATTGTCCTTATAGCCTTGTATCACATGCAAATATGATTTGCAAGAACTTGTTCAATATCTTCCTCTTATAATTCCTTACAAAGAACCTACTAAAATACAAATTAGAATGTGCAACTAATTTAACCTGTCTTTTTCATTATTACAAAAACCATATACAAAAAAGTTCACATTTTACGTCATAATACATCATAAATCTTAGGAATTCTCCCCAATACCACCCCCCCAACTCTTCATGATGTACCTACATTCCAATATCATAAAAAAATTAGTAATTTATTGAATTAAACAATATAATCATCAATTCATTGAATCATTATGAAGAAAATAACATAAGTAAATATACCTAGTCGAGTGTTCCAATAGGGTCCTCTCTCTATTTTAGGGTCTCCAATAGGGCTTCATGATCAATATTAGCAATAGTAAAAAGTTCTTTTACTTTTGGTCTTCCTTGATCCTTCAACAACTTTACATTTGTTTCTATAATAAGATGCGAATATATGAGAATTATTTTGTGCTTCTGATAGTCTTCAAATGCAGGAATTTCGTTCCTTATAAGCATGTATGTCTGCAGCCATGTTCCAACGACAACCACTGAACTAGTAGGATATGTGAATCCATCATCATCTATGATTGGTTGTGCAAGTTTTTGTTTACCTCTTACACAACGTGTTAACCAATAATCAAATTTCTCATCATTCCCTTGTGGTGCAACCAATGCAAAGACATGTCCTAGCTGAAGTAGATCTGATAGATGGTTATGCTCAAGTGAACTTTTCATGTCATCATTTTTGATAGAGGATATGATAGAAAATGGAGTAAGATAATGTGGATCCCATGTGTCCACCCACTCACTTAACTCACAGTGATCTCAATCACATTAAAAGCAACTAGGACAAAAGCAAACTAGTTGTCGTGTGCAAATGGTCCATGTACTAGAATCAGATCTCCGAAATGAATGCATTTTTGATGAGTCTCTTACTATAGCACAATCTAATCTATCAGCTATAGACCCTTCCTCAACCAACCAAAAGAACTAGTGTACCATTGAATCAAGAGTCCCCCCCTATGATAATGCTAAACTACACCAATCAGCAATGCTACTGCATCAAGAAGCTCTGCTAGTGAAATCTTTAGTTGCTCCTTGACTAGAGCTCTCTTCACACATGCCCCCACTCCATCATGTTCCCCTTTTCCATGGTCGGACTCAAAAAAAACTCCAAATATGAGGCACCCCTCTCTCTATGTGCATCCTACACAACCAATAAAACATGTGAGCATTATTGAATTGACCTATACAGTTATCTGACCAAATGATATGTCTATCCATAGCAATTGCATGCTCATGTAAGAAATCAAAATAATTCTCGAAACAATGTTGCACAAACTCGTGAGAGTGAGATCTATCATCACTCATATAAAAATGATACTGTCTAATAATCTTTCGATTATCTTATGCACTATCAGGGGCATGTCTATATGTTATGTGAACAGAAATAGCAATCTAAATAGAGTTGTAATACTGAGATTGTATCTCATTTTGAGGTTCCAATGTGTAGTTCTTAGAAAAATCAGCAACTGATATAATAGTGCCAATGGGAAAAGTCTCCTTGCACATTCTAAATTGTTCATCCAATCACTAAGACCTGTGACTATGTCCTGCATACTTGTAAAAAGGATTTTCCTTGAAATATGAAATAAAACTAGCCACACTGATGTCTTTTCTAACCAATTTACATCTAGAGCTCTCACCTCCACTCTTCAATGTGTATTCCACCATTTCATATGCCTTTTTTTTCACTATTGTCTTTCCAAGATCTTGTTTGCACCCCTCATGGAAACATGTGTCAAACTTGGATAAGCCACCACATTCTGAAGACTTCTCATTTAAGCAAGCATTTCTATAAAAGAAACAACCATCAACTCTACGACATAAAAGTTGATCTAGCAAGTCTCTTGATGATTTTGAAAGCTCACTAGCACCACAATCCTGCAACATTTCTTTACTATGCAAAGTAGAACGGATGGAGCATAATAGTTCATAGTGCATAGAAAACTCAACATGATATTTGCAACAGCATGTATTTTAAATTTTGAGTGGCACAAAATAAAATGGCTTCAAAGATTCAAAAGCCCTTTGTGATATATGAACACTTGGATGACTCTCTCTAAATTGTTTGAACAACATAGTTTGACTTACCTCCAAATAGTGTTTAGGATGTGGTGTACGGTCTTGGATGCCAATTATCAACTTTAACATGTCTTTAACATTGGGTGATACTCATGAGTTAGAGTGCCAAAATTGTGTAATTTCTTCCTTCACATCATCGGATAGCTTCTTATCAAAATGTGGAAGTCTCCCACCAAATGCCCATGTTTCATTTTGAAGAGGATCATCAATTTTCTCTCGTTGACTAAGTGCTCTTCTCAAAGTAGTATGATTTAGATTCAAATCAATACAAGTTTGTCTCATATATGTACCCTTTCTCAAATGATCACTTACCAAAGAGGTTGTAATAACCCTTCGAGCAGCTCTGTTATCCTTCTCCCTGTTATTTTTCCCAATGCTATTGAGAGAACTAAAAAGATTCTTCACAATAATGGCATTTGTTTCCAACTTTTTATTAACACGAATCTTCAATTTGGAAAGCATAGGTCTCATCTTTTGCATTTTTAATAAGTGCATGAAAAGTTGACATTGCTCTACCACTGTCTTGTTGTCGAAAAACATCTGATATAGTCTTGAAGCCCATAATTGAATGGTTTTTTCTAATTTTTTCCCTTCCAAACTAGTAATAATAATTTCATCAATTTAAATTATCCATTTTGGTGTTTTAGAACCTTCATGTCAATTATAATTAGGAGATATGTAACGTTCTTGTGCATTAGGTTCCTGTGCATTGTCATCTTCGACATGGTCAATTATGCAATTTGGATTATGACTTGGTAGCATTTCATCTTCAAAATTTTCATTCTCTAAATTTTCAATTTCAGCATTATCATTTTCAATAGGTACATTTTCATTCCCCAACTGTACATACTCATTATCTAAGTATGTGATTTCACCTTCAACTAATTCATCGTCAACTTGATTGATATTTAGCATACCTTGTCTTTTTCTTTGGTATTCCATTTTGTCTCTTTCCCTATATGTTGCAATGTCTTCATTGGATATCTTCCTTTTGCATTTATCCTTTCGACGACTGCTGCTCCCCATTGAGATGAAAAATTCGAACACCTAAGGTTATATTTTTGAATTTTTTTCGATAGGTTGGGCCCCAAAATGCATTTTTTTGCAAAACTTGTGAAAAAAGAACAGAAAAAGTGATGTCGGGTTTGCAGGGACAGGGATATGTTGGAAACTGGTGCCAGGGAAAATCAGATATCTGATCTTTTCCAATGAGATTTGGAGGAAAAATAGCCTTTGCTATATTAGTATTAATATTAGAATAATTATTGTAGGGAAACTGATTAACAGTATTCTTATTATTAGAATAGATATAATAGTATTAATATTTAGTGTTTATTTATATTATTATTATTATTATTATGCTACAATAGTGTTAATATATATATTAATACTATGCCATAATAGTATTAATATATATATATATTATTATTATAGCTATAATAGTATTATATCTATACTATTATTACTATAGATATAATAGTATTAATATTCAATGTTTATTTATATATTTATTATAATAATGATACAATAGTATTAATAGTATATAAATATGTCATCATTTCATGGGTCAAAGTGGGTAATAGGTCACCCTATGACCCCCTTTGACCCATAAATACCATTTTAATATGTCCCTAGGCATCCTAGGACCCCTAGCAACATATCTTGTCATTTAATGGGTCATGACCTATGACCCCCTTTCACACATATTAACCATTCTAATGTCCCTAGGGGTCCTAGGACAGACATATGTCATAATTTAATACATCAAAGGGGGTCATAGGTCAACTTATGAACCCCTTTGACCCATATTAACCATTCTAATATGTCCCTAAGGGTCCTAGGACCCCTAGGGACATATCTCATCATTTAATGGGTCATTGGGGGTCATAGGTCAACCTATGACCCCCTTTGACCCATATTAACCATTCTAATATGTCCCTAGGGGTCTAAGGACCCCTAGGGAAATCTGTTGTCATTTCATGGGTCAAAGGGAGTCATAGGTCACCGTATGACCCCCTTTGACCCATATGAACAATTCTAATATGTCCCTAGGGGTCCTAGGAACCCTAAGGACATATGTAGTCATTTAATGGGTCAAAGGGGGTCATAGGTCACCCTATGACCCCATTTGACCCATATATACCATTCTAAGATGTCCCTAGGGGTCTTAGGACCCCTAGGGACATATGTTGTCATTTCATGAGTCAAAGGGGGTCATAGGGCCTTTGACCCATATTAACGATTCTAATATGTCCCTAGGGGTCCTAGGACCCCTACGGACATATGTCATCATTTAATGCATCAAAAGGGATCATAGGTCAACCTATGACCCCCTTTGACCCATATTAACCATTCTAATATGTCCCTAGGGGTCCTAGGACCCATAGGGACATATCTCGTCATTTAATGGGTCGTGGGCAGTCATAGGTCAACCTATCACCCCCTTTGACCCATATTAACCATTATAATATGTCCCTAGGGGTCCTAGGACCCCTAGGGACATATCTCGTCATTTAATGGGTCGTGGGGGGTCATAGGTCAACCTATGAACCCCTTTCACACATAGTAACCATTTTAATATGTCCCTAGAGGTCCTAAGGACATATCTCATCATTTAATGGGTCGTGGGGGGTCATAGGTCAACCTATGATCCCCTTTGACCCATATTAACCATTCTAATATGTCCCTAGGGGTCCTAGGATGCCTAGGGACATATGTCATCATTTCATGGGTCAAAGGGAGTCATAGGTCACCCTATGACCCCTTTTGACCCATACGAATGGTTCTAATATGTCCTTAGGGGTCCTAGGACCCCTAGGGACATATGTCGTCATCTAATGGGTCAAAGGGGGTCATAGGTCACCCTATGACCTCTTTTGACCCATATATACCATTCTAATATGCCCCTGGTGCTCCTAGGACCCCCAGGGACATATCTCATCATTTAATGGGTCATGGGGAGTCATAGGTCAACCTATCTTTTATAAATATTAACCATTCTAATATGTCCCTAGGGGTCCTAGGACCCCTAGGGACATATGTCATCATTTAATGCGTCAAAGGGGGTCATAGGTCAACCTATGACCCCCTTTGACCCATATTAACTATTCTAATATGTCCCTAGGGGTCCTAGGACCTATAGGGACATATCTCATCATTTAATGGGTCATGGGGGGTCATAGCTCAGCCTATGACCCCCTTTGACCCATATTAACAATTCTAATATGTAATATCTCATCATTTAATGGGTCGTGGGGGGTCATAGGTCAACCTATGACCCCCTATGACCCATATTAACCGTCCTAATATGTCCCTAGGGGTCCTAGGACCTATAGGGACATATGTCGTCATTTCATTGGTCAAAGGGAGTCATAGGTGCTTTGACCCATATGAATGATTCTAATATGTCCCTAGGGGTCCTAAGACCCCTCAAGACATATGTTGTCATTTCATGGGTCAAAGGGGGTCATAGGTCACCCTATGGCCCCCTTTGACCCATATATACCATTCTAATATGTCCTTAGGGGTCCTAGGACCCCTAGGGACATATCTCATCATTTAGTGGGTCATGAGGGGCCATAGGTCAATCTATGACCCCCTTTCACACATATTAACCATTCTAATATGTCCCTAGGCGTCTTAGGACCCCTGGGGACATATCTCATCATTTCATGGGTTATGGGGGGTCATAGGTCAACCTATGACCCCCTTTCACACATATTAACCATTCTAATATGTCCTTACGGGTCCTAGGACCCCTAGGGACATATGTCATCATTTAATGGGTCAAAGGGGGTCATAGGTCACCCTATGACCCCCTTTGACTCATATTAACCATTCTAATATGTCTCGAGGGGTCCTACGACCCCTAAGGACATATGTCATCATTTCATGGGCCTTTGACCCATATGAACGATTCTAATATGTCCTTAGGGGTCCTAGGACCCCTAGGGACATAGCTCATCATTTAATGGGCGCTTTGACCCATATTAACCATTCTAATATGTCCCTAGGGTTCTTAGGACCTCTAAGGACATATCTTGTCATTTAATGGGTCGTGGGGGGTCATAGGTCAACCTATGACACCCTTTCACACATATTAACCATTTTAATATATGTCATCATTTAATGCGTCAAAGGCGGTCATAGGTCAACCTATGACCCCCTTTGACACATATTAACCAGTCTAATATGTCCCCAGGGGTCCTAGGACCCCTCGAGACATATCTCGTCATTTAATGGATCGTGGGGGGTCATAGGTCAACCTATGACCCCCTTTGACCCATATGAACGATTCTAATATGTCCCTAGGGGTCTTAGGACCCCTAGGGACATATATCATCATTTAATGCATCAAAGGGGGTCATAGGTCAACCTATGACCCCCTTTGACCCATATTAGCCATTCTAATATGTCCCTAGGGGTCCTAGGACCCCTAGGGACATATCTCGTCATTTAATTGATTGTGGGAGGTCATAAGTCAACCTATGACCCCCTTTGACCCATGTTAACCATTCTAATATGGATCATAAGTAACTCTATGACTCCCTTTGACCCATATGAATGATTCTAATATGTCCCTAGGGGTCCTAGGACCCCTAAGGACATATGTCATCATTTAATGGGTCAAAGGGGGTCATAGGTCACCCTATGACCCCCTTTGACCCATATATACCATTCTAATATGTCCTTAGGGGTCTTAGGACCCCTAGGGACATATGTCATCATTTCATGGGTCAAAGGTGGTCATAGGTCACCCTATGACCCCCTTTGACCCATATGAATGATTCTAATATTTCCTTAGGGGTCCTAGGACCCCTAGGAACATATGTCATCATTTAATGGGTCAAAGGGGGTCATAGGTCACCCTATGACCCCCTTTGACCCATATATACCACTCTAATATGTCCCTAGGGGTCCTAAAACACCTAGGTACATATCTCGTCATTTAATGGATTGTGGGGGGCCATAGGTCAACCTATGACCCCCTTTCACACATATTAACCATTCTAATATGTCCCTAGGGGTCCTAGGACCCCTAAGGACATATCTTATCATTTAATGGGTCATGGGGGGTCATAGGTCAACCTATGACCCCCTTTCACACATATTAACCATTCTAATATGTCCCTAGGGGTCCTAGGACCCCTAGCGACATATGTTGTCATTTAATGAGTCAAAGGGGGTCATAGGTCACCCTATGACCCCCTTTGACCCATATTAACCATTCTAATATGTCCCTAGGGGTCCTAGGACCCCTAGTGACATATGGCATCATTTCATGGGTCAAAGGGGGTCATAGGTCTCCCTATGACCCCCTTTGACCCACATGAACGATTCTAATATGTCCCTAGGGGTCCTAGGACCCCTAGGGATATAACTCATCATTTAATGGGTCAAAGGGGGTCATAGGTCACCCTATGACCCATATTAACCATTCTAATATGTCCTTAAGTTTCTTAGGACCCCTAGGGACATATCTCATCATTTAATGGGTCATGGAGGGTCATAGGTCAACCTATGACTCCCTTTCACACATATTAACCATTCTAATATGTCCCTAGGGGTCCTAGGGGTCCTAAGACCCTTACAGACATATGTCATCATTTAATGTGTCAAATGGAGTCATAGGTCAACCTATGACCCCCTTTGACCCATATTAACCATTCTAATATCTCCCTAGGGGTCTTAGGACCCCTAGGGACTTATCTCATCATTTAATGGGTCGTGGGGGGCCATAGGTCAACCTATGACCCCCTTTGACCCATATTAACCATTCTAATATGTCCCTAGGGGTCTTAGGACCCCTAGGGACATATGTTATCATTTCATGGATCAAAAGGGGTCATAGGTCACCCTATGACCCCCTTTGACCCATATGAACGATTCTAATATGTCCTTAAGGGTCTTAGGACCCCTAGGGACATATCTCATCATTTAATGAGTCAAAGGGGGTCATAGGTCACTCTATGACCCCGTTTGACCCATATTAACCATTCTAATATGTCCCTAGGGGTCCTAGGACCCCTAGGGACATATCTCGTCATTTAATGGTACTTGGGGGGTCATAGGTCAACCTATGACCCCCTTTCACACATATTAACCATTCTAATATGTCCCTAGGGGTCGTATTACCCCTAGAGACATATCTCGTCATTTGATGGATCATGGGTGGTCATAGGTCAACCTATGACCCGCTTTCACACATATTAACCATTATAATATGTCCCTAGGGGTCGTAGGATCCCTAGGGACATATGTCATCAATTTAATGGGTCAAAGCCTTTGACCCATATTAACCATTCCAATATGTCCATGGGCCAAAGGGGGTCATAGGTCACCCTATGACCCCCTTTGACCCATATTAACCATTCTAATATATCCCTAGGGGTCGTAGGATCCCTAGGGACATATCTCATTATTTAATGGATCAAAGGGTGTCATAGGTCAACCTATGACTCCCTTTGACACATATTAACCATTCTAAAATGTCATTTAATTGTTCAAAGGGTGCATAGGTCAGCCTATGACCCCCTTTGACCTATATGAACAATTCTAATATGTCCCTAAGGGTCCTAGTACCCCTAGGGACATATGTCATCATTTAATGAGTTTAAGGGTGTCATAGGTCACCCTATGACTCCATATAAATGATTCTAATATATCCCTAGGGGTCCTAGGACGCCTAGGGACATATGTCATCATTTTATGAATCAAAGGGGGTCATAGGTCACCCTATGATCCCCTTTGACCAATATGAACAATTCTAATTTTTTTCTAGGGATTCTAGGAGCCCTAAGGACATATGTCATCATTTAATAGGTCAAAAAGGGTCTAAGGTCACCCTATGACCCCCTTTGACCCATATTAACCATTGTAATATGTCGCTAGGGGTCTTAGGACCCCTAGGGACATATGTCATCATTTAATGCATCAAAGGGAGTCAATGGTTGACCTATGACCCCCTTTGACTCATATATTAATAATATACATAAATATTACGTTATTATATATATTAATAACATATATATATATGTGTGTGTGTGTGTGTGTGTGTGTGTGTGTGTGTGTGTATTATGTTATTATATTTAATGAAAATATTATGTTATTATATATATATATATATATATATATATTAATAACATACATATTGATATAATAATATATAATATATGGTTCAATCCTAGGATTCATTGGCCTTTGCTTTTGTCTTATTGGTTTGGCATCTTCTTTTAGGTCTATGGTATGTCGAAATAGGCTTGGGTCAAAACCCTTTAGGTCATCATATGTCCATGCAAATACATCACTAAACTCTTGACATAGATGAATGAGATTTTCTTGTTCTACTTCAGTACATACCTTTCCCATGTTTAGATTTTTTCCATCAACAATAATGACTAGAATATGATTGTCCTTACTTGCAGCAAGGTTCATGCCTCTATCTCTTGCTCGATCATCATGAGTGAAAGCACTTTCTAAGGTAATCAAACCCTTAGGAAACTTGTTGGAGCTGAGATTAATGATTTGATCCCCATACTGATCTTGCAATCTTGACTGATTTCTATTTGAGAACTCTACTTCATTTTGCCAGAAACTCACATTTTGTGCATAAGATTCAAACACTTGCCAATTGACATTATTATCCGGAATAGCAAGCCTAACCACCATTCTAATCTAGTTCTTCTTCTCATCTTCAAGGCTCCTTGGCACATCATAAGATGCACCCATTGCTACAAGTTTTTCAGCATGTCTATTCTCTTTTCTAGGAATGCTGTGAATATTAAATGCATTGAAACCTTCAAGTAAATCCCATACTCTATGTTTATAAGACTTGAGTAGACCATTCTTGGTGACATTTTGGTTTCTCACTTGATGGACAATCAACTCCATATCTGTATATATAGTTAAGGCTTGAATTCCTCTTTTTTGAGCAAGTAGGAGATCTTGAATCAATGCCTCATACTTTGCTATGTTATTAGTACAACTAAGTTGAAGCCTAAATGAGCAATAGTATTTTTCTAGTGCAAGAGAAATCAGCATCACACTAGCCCTTGATCTATTTTGATTCCTTGATCCATCAAAGTACATACTCCATATCCCACTTGTATCCTCCTTGCTCTTTATAAGGTTAGGGACAAGAGCATCCTTTTTCGATATAAAATATGTACCAAGGCTTGTCTCTAGAGTTTTTGATATAGGATCAAACTTATATGCATTAGCCCACTCATCTAGGAGAAAATCAAGTGTCCCTATTAAAGAAGTGGCAGGCTCTTTCACTATATCATTTTCATCTATCTCTAGGATAGTACAATTCATGTTGATGAGGTTAGGAGAGTAGGTCTCAATATGATTGAGGGCTAAGGGCTCTAGTTTGACTGAAGCTTTAGTTTGATACCTTGTTCTAAAAAATATGTATGACCAATCAGAGGATATATATCCACCTATTTGGGTAGTGAAATCTCTTGAAAGATAGATGTCAAAGTGTGGCTTAACTTCAACAACTAATACATCTTGAACTATAGTACAACCAAGGCATGCATGTAGGGCCATTTCAACATTCCTAAGGATTCCTACAATCTTGAAAATACTACCATCTAACTTTAATGCATCCCTAACAATGGGCTCATATTTCATTTCTAACACACTAGCAACACACTTAGGCATCACTAAACTGTTAGCCCCTGAATCAATCATGTAATTTTGCACTAGCTTATCCCCTATAATTAGAGAAACATAAAATTTCTACCTCCTTTGATGGTTTTAAAAAACTTGTGGCACTCTCCATGCTAGATGGCTGATCCTTTGGTTCAATGATCTTCAACTCCTGCCACAACAACTTCTTTTTCATAAGCATAGTAGCAACAATGTCCCACATGAAATATTCACATTTTTTTTCTTCATTTTTTCTACCACACTAAATGATGCATTAGGTGCTTTGGTAGAAACCTTGGGAGCTACATGTGTAGGAGGTTGAGATGGAACAACTTGAGGGCCATTCACATCTCTTCTGCTATTATTTTTCCTTTGTCATTGAGGAGCATTTGATTGATCATTTACTACTTGTACATGAGGTATTGTGTTTGGTTTTGAGGCCTAATTAGGAGGAGGAGGGGTAGAGTCATCAATGGATTTTCTCTTTCTCTTGGTGTTGTGAGCAATGGGGTCTTGATTCACATGGCAATGCTCTTCTACTTGATGATTCATGAAGGAACAATCACCTTCTCATTGCAAATGTGAGGCATCTTTGGGTTGGCTTATATTGTATGATTTCCCTATTGTATGTTCTTGGGTGGTCAAAGCTAAATAGGATTCAATCTTTTGACACAGATAAAAGGCATAGGATTAATTGTAGGAGGGATAAAAATCCTAATCTTGAGCCATATCATTTTGAGGGACCAAGGCACTACTTTGATTTGCATTTGAAGTAGAAGCATGACTATTCTACCTATTCTGATCCAAAAAAGTATTACCTTAATTTTGATTTGGAGGCCTACCATTCAAAGGATTTTGGTATTGCAGTTAAGGAGCCTTATTACTTTGAGCTTTCTACCTCTCTAAAGTCACCGCCTTGTTGCTCACCTTCTGAATCATAGAGAACTATCTTCTAATTTATTATCTTGAATTTATAACTTTTTTCCAATATCTTGCATTAGAACCTTTAACTCTCCTAACTCATTAGATGACGTGGGAGCTTGAGAGGCTAGAGCAAGGGGTTATAATGTGGAAGATGTGGGAATAGGGGCTAATTTTGGTTAGTGATTTGGCATATCAAGGAAGAAGGGCATAAGAGGCCTTGGAGCTAGCTTACCTCCTTGTATCAATATATTCTTTGTCCTTATTGCTAGCTCATAAGAACCAGGTAATGTATCCCCTCCCACAGTTAGGATTGTAGTGGAAATATCACTTTTTAGGGCTTTTAGGTAATGTAAAAATGCATTATTGGGGGTAGGCTTCACTAAAGTTGGTATTCTATCCCATGTCTTTTGAGATCTATAATTAAATCAGTCATACATTGATGGGGTGCCCTTTTAGCTGCTCTAAAAGTGATAGGTGATCACTTTTGTCCTCAAACTGTTTACAAAGCCCTACTCCTAACCCATCCCAATAAATAATAGAGTTATAAGGTAAACCTCTATACCATTGTAATGCTTTTCCCTTCAAGGATGAGGCTAGAAGCCTAACTACAACATCATCTTTAGTTATTCCATGGATATTGCAAGAATTAGATATTTCTTGAATATGATCTACAGGGGAGATAGAAGTTTCACTAGTAAAATTAGGTATACTTTTGAGGGTTGATATTGGTATGTCATGTCTTTGGGCTAGAAGGAGAGGACTTCTACCATTAAAGGTGGAAAAAGCATGAGCTTTAGCCATATAAGCAAGTGATATGAGAAGATGGTATTCTAGGTTGAGATCTAACTATAGGAAGAGTAGAGATGGATCTTGTAGGGGTATGTGTTACTGTTGTACTCCTAACTTATGATAAGGACACTCTAGTCTTTCTTCTTCTAGGATTTTAAAATGAAAGCTTTGTGTATTGAAACTTACCTCTAGAAGATGCCCTTGTTTCAACTTTGGCCATGAATCACAACAACTATGGTCTGAAACTAGATTTAGAAATGGAATAGAGTACCCAAGTACTTTGAAAATCAACCTCTTATAGCTTAAAACACTAAGAGAAACACTATCTTCTTAGCATCAACTTGAAATTCTTCTTTGACACCAATGAACTTGAAATCCTCTAATATGACTATCCCACTGGGCATGCCAAAAATTGTTGTCACAAAATTTTGCACCCTTACCTAAAGTTTATGGGTATGTGCAGGATCATGGTGTGCCAAAAAGTGGCGATGTGAAAAAAAAAAGTTTGAAGACGCCTAAAAGCGCTTCAAAATCCGCTCTGACTTTTTTTTACCTATCCAGGAACCAAACTTAGAAGGTTAAGCCGAGCCTTATCGGATATTCGATTTGATATCGGATATCCAATTTTAAATCCAATATCCGACTAATAATTAAAATCATATAATAGTATGATATATTATTTAATATTATTATTATTGATATAAAATAATAATAATAATATTAAATAATATATCATACTATTATATTATAATAATATTATTATTATAATAATTATTATACTATAATATAATAATATTATTATTATTATATTATAATCGTATAATATTATACTATAATAATAATATTATAATAACATATTATATTATAATAATATAATATAATATTTCATATATTATAATATATAGTAATGTAATATAATATATATATATAATATAATATTATAATAAAAAGTAATATCTTATAATATAATATATAATAAAAAAGTATAATATATTATAAATTATAATAATATAGTATAATAATAATATTTTATATTATAATATATAGTAAATTAATATAATAAATATAAAATATAATATAAAAATATATAAAATGTAATATATATGTTATATTATATATATTATAATATCGGATATCCGATACCTTTGCATGGATTAAACACAAAATCACAGACCCGCGGCCCTTATTTTCATGCGAATTTGGGCCAGTCAGATCGGATATCAGATAATAAATCGGATATCAAATAGCAAATTGGATATCAGATATCAGGTATGTTTCCCCCCCCCTGACTCATTTTTAACCTAAATTTAATAGATTTTAACAAGATTTTGTTTGTTTTAGTTGAATCTAGGGTTTTTTTGACAAAAATGGTTAAAATTTAGATTTTTTTTTAATATATATTACGTTTTGCAATTCAATAGGAATGGCTGATCAAAATGATGACACTGAGGCAGGGAATAATATTCCTCACAACCCACCACCAAACGATCCAGTATCCCCACAAAACCATCCACCAAATGATCCTCTACCTCCTCAAAACCCTCCTCGAATCGAGGATTTGATAAATGAAAATCTCATTGAGTTGAGAGGTTTGCATAGAACATACAATAATGTACCTGCACTGGCTCCTATGTTATCCACATTAAACACCATAGTGGATAACATTGAAACTCTTACAAACCAAAAAAATGCCGCTCTTCGTTGGCATGAAGAAATGCACCAGATGTTTGATGATGGTTTGGATTATGATGAGGTCGCGGCCCTCAACATAACCAAAGACAATTTGGCAAGCCTTTTTGCTAACCCAAAAATGGGTATACCAGTTGACCCAAAAAAAACCAAACTATCGATTAAATGGTGCACAAATGACGCCATACGTGCAAATTTTTGGGACCATTGGTGGATGGTCTTTGATATCCCTCCACATGGCAATTTAGACATACCAGAATTTGTGTTGAAACTTAAAGTGAACTATTGGAGCATGAAGCCCAACATGGGCTTAGGACTAGGAGCTCCTCAAGATAGACCCTCTTCCCAGCGGAAGAAACTTGGCTCTTTTGTTCCCCCCCTGATATCTCCCCCCTCCTCGAGTGCAGCATCCAGATATTATGGTAGAGGCTAGCTCTCAGACCATCAGAGCCATTCATAAGCTGAGTAGCCTAATGATATCTCAAGCTAGGTCAGTATTGCCTCCTCGTGTTGATGATGTTGGTGCTAGTTCATCATCGGCTAGCTCATCACACATTTTTGTGCCTCACACTTGCATTACATGCAAGAATATTTTCTTGGGTCCCATAGGTGATCTTCCTAAGTATCATTTTGTATTAGACGAGGATACACCAGACGCACGTGCAGAGGCTACAGACCCTGATGCGAGAGAGGAGGGGAATGTAGAGGCATGGACTCCTTCGGTGTCGGTACGTATATACATTTTTTTGTTATGAAATATTTGATTTAAAGTTAATTTTTATAATAGAGTAATTTTAATTTTTAATCCATACTGACTTTTACATGTATGTGATCTTCATTCATGTTTAGTTGATGACCGAGGAGGAGCTCAGACAGATAGATGATGCTACACTCTCGGCCATTTCATTTGGCCTTGAGACATCTATGGTACATTATGTTGTGTTCGCATTTCTTTTTTTTATTTGATATTGTAGCATATATGGTTGCTAATCTTTCTTTTATCTTGCAGATACCACCTGCCCCGAGGGGACAAAGTGCGGGGGGTGAGCCAGCATGCATTGACAAAGGAAAGGTAATTAGATGTTTTCTAATTGATTAAATATTGATGCATTCTTGTAAAATGTTTGTGGTAATCTCATTTAATTACATTATTTATTGTATATAGGGTGTGGCTACTGGCGATGAGCCTGCACAGATTCGACGTCCTAGATCATCAGGGATTTTCATTCACACAGAGAGCCCCATTGTATGTATAAGTATCATTTATTTTTTATTTTTTTAATTGATGCAGAGGAAAGTATGATTGTTGTTCTATACAATTTCTATGATTTTTTCCATACCAATAATGATTCATGTCTTGCATATGTTCATTACAACTTAAATAGGCTTATATGCACCTGTCCAACCGACCAAGTTGGTTACAAAGGTTTATTTAATCAAAAAAATACCAAATTACTACTTTCCCTCCAAAACTAATATGACCGTTTGAATTTGAAATTAAAATTTCAAACTATAGTTTTTATGCATTCCCTAACTTTATAAACTATTCCATTGACTCAAAATTGGTCATATGGATTTATTAAATGTAACTAAGTAAATTTCTAGAAAATTGAAGTTTTTATTATTTTTTCTCCAAACCACCGTACACTCTGATCTCCCCCTTTCAACTGAGATCACATATGACATATATAAAGGTCTACATGACCGTTGGAACAACCATATAGGTGTTCCCAACCAGAAAACAAACAAACAACCACTTTTTGCTAATACTATTTAGACTCTAAATACCCTATTCTAAGGCCTTTTGGTCCCATGGAGTCACTTGGTTTATAACCACACCAAAATGCTTGTGGGCCTTACATGTGCCTTTATTACAAAACATAGACCAACTTGTAAAATATGGACCAAACCTTTATTCCAACTTCCTAATCTACTTGAATCCTCGCTTTCATGGAGTGGCAAGGTGTCCGGCAACAGAGATACTTGTTCCCCCCTGCCACATAGGTTAGGTGCCCTGCACCACCTTTTCTCTCTCTCATTCTGAACACTAGTCCACCAAGTGAGTGATGTTCCTCTCAGTCTTGTTGTTGCTACTTTTACCTTCTTATCTGCCTCTATGTCTTCAAGATCAAAGTAGTTCTCAAGGGCCTCTATCCACCCTAGCACTTCTTCACTATCCATTTTACCCTGGTATATTGGAAAATCAATATGGTTCTTCCCACCATTACCTTGTACTGCCTTAATGATTCTCATAAATCTCCTTTCTTCAGGATCATCTGTTGTCTCATGCTCTTGCCTTGCATTACCAACCTCTTCTTCTTCATTGTTCTCTCCATGATTTCTTCCTCTAACCTCTTCTCCTCTAGGTTCTTGCCTTTCCTTTTCTAAGGATTCTATCCTTGCAATAAGCTTCAGCCTCTCTCTTCTCATCTGTCTTTCTTCCCTCACTCTAGATGCTTCAAGTTCTCTCCTCTCTCTTTTCTCTTTTTCCAACTCTTCTCTCAATTCTTCAAGTTCTCTAGCCATTTGATTTTTAGGAGGCATTTTCACAACAAGTTTTCTTCCTTCCCAAGGGCCAACTCACTGATTCTCTTTCTTTCCTCACCAAGAAATCTCTGGACACCACTTATGTACCTTTCAACTCTGGGACACACAAGGAGGAATTAGACACACCAAGGCTTCAACAAAGGGACCAACACACTAAGGATTTTCAAGATTATAGGTCTTGGTCACACTCCTAAACACCCAAACTTCAAAACCCTCCTTAAAATGGCTTAAAAACCAGGGCCTGCTTGTTCAAACCCCAAAACACAATTCTAGAACGTTTTGACTTGTCTAATGACAAGATATGATCATGACAACCTACATGAACCTATCAAATGACACATCTACCATATGAAATCCTAAAATCCTATCTCATGCCCAATTACAACTTTCTTCCACATATGAGTCCAACATTATAACTTTGTATGCTTCCATGAGCCATAATTGGTGCAAGGATTGCCCAATTGACTTCAAGAGATGTTCCATGACCTCTGTAATGCCTTGGATCTTCAATGTTCCCCTGATGAGCATGGGATGCTCTTGCATCACTTATCTTCATAAATAAATTCAAAACTAATTTCTATGATATTAACAACTACTATTTTGTACCTCATAGGAGACTCCTAGTGCACATGAGGTTCGACGGGACAGTTATGTAGATTTGATGACGCGGCCACTCACTCCTGAGGAGGAGCCTACAATAGTAAGTTGTAGTTTGAATTCATGATTAAATATGTTATAAATTTAGCATGCTATGAATTATAATGTTATAGTTTAAATTGTAGATTCATCTGACAAAGGTATTTGAACATATACAGCCCACAATCACAGAGGTACCAGCATTGTCGAGGGCATACGAGAGGACTCCTGACCAGCGCAGGAGGTCGACGAGAGAGGTATTTATTATGAAATTTTGATAGTATTAATCTCCAATACGGAAAAGATCATTATGCATTTGAGTAATTCAATGTTAGATACATAGAATCATATAAATTTAGTAGTCTAACTTTGGGTTTTCCTTTTTTGTTTATGTAGGAGGCATTCGATCCACCTAGTGCAGCGAAGAGGCTGCATTTTGATCATCCACCAGCACCCTAGGATAGTATAGTTTTCCTAAGATGCATCATGAGACATTTTGAGATGGCATATGCCACATTGTATATAGAAACATTGATATTATACACATTCTGATGGCAGGATCAGCCACATTTTGTATATGGATCTATGTATTTTGATATATATATATATATATATATATATATTTGAGTACTTTGTCTATGGATACATGATCTTTGATATATATTTGTGTAAAATTTTGTCTATGGATACATGTATTTTGATATATATTTTTATCATTTACGTGCACAATGATATACATATTAATTTAGT
Source organism: Cupressus sempervirens (assembly GCA_028749045.1). Lineage (NCBI taxonomy): Eukaryota > Viridiplantae > Streptophyta > Pinopsida > Cupressales > Cupressaceae > Cupressus > Cupressus sempervirens. The sequence goes on from CM053790.1 coordinate 333,816,087, forward strand.
ATCTAGTATTGTTCAATTTATCGTGGATCATGTGTTATGCCCTAAATTTTACTAGTAAAAACACAACAATTTTTTTTTTTTTTTTAGCTTATGAAGTCGCATAAGAAATTACATAATGTAAAACAAGGTTATCATTGAATAGGAGTTCAAGACTCATGTGAATAGTGTGAAGGTGTTAACATTTTAGTCACAGGTGGTTTTCAAATAGATTGGATGACAGTCTAGTTCAAGTTAGCGTCACGAGTCAAACAAGCAAGTTCAAGATACAACACTCATAAATTAGTGAGGTAATTCATATCCTAACAAGCCTCTGATACTAATATTCTATTAGGGTCTGTCAGTTGTATCATATGGACTAGGTCGTGATTCTAGCATGTAAGGGAAGGGGATCAGAATTACTTATTATCCTCATTACCAATGTACACACATTCATTAATCATTACAATATATATTAATGTGACAATTAGTATATTACTATATCCTCATTATCTATCAACATTGCTTCCTCACCAAATTATTGAGTGCACAACAAGATTGTAAGCAATCTACTAAGTTTTAAATTTATACAATCAATGGTATCACATAACATCTATGGATTGTTATTATTAACTAGTCATTTACAATACCACAAGGAGAAAACTTTCTTTCACATTTTCAAATGATAACAATGATGTCAAAGCAAATCTGTGACTCGTACCAATGCTTTCATAACAATATAAACTCCAAATGAAACATGCATATATAACCTTATCAATATTTTCTTCTACACATACATTAGGTAACAATGATACAATCTCCTTCCATCACAATGGGGCAACATAAGGGACTTTTCAAAATCATAAGGAACATGGACATTGAAAGATATGGACAATGAGTAGCATGAACATTGTCCAACATGATCGTTGAGAACATGAACAAGCTGGTGAATCCTCCTTCACAAATGAGGGCACAATGTCAAGTTTTCTCATCCAACATCAATCTGCAAGATGATCATTCCAAGCCATTTCCATTGCTCCCTTGGACACAAATCTGCATATGCAACACAACAAAATAACAAGGGCCATGGGTGCTTTCCACCCAACCATAGGCCTCGAAGAGACCACCCTCGTGCTAGGGAACAAGGCTCAAACTGGGATACACATACAATCTTTCAATGCATAAACATTACATTTCAAACTTGAACAATTTCCCCCCAAGACTATTTCACAATGGCTTCACAGATGGAACCATAAACATAGGGTGAAGGTGTGTTCTAAAATGGAGACTTTCCATACCAAACCATATTTGCAATAAACAATTTTCATGCCCTCTCGGGGCTATCATAATTCGCCAAATTTCATGCCCTCTCAGGGCTATCATAAATGAACCATTTAATGCCCTCTCAGGGCCTCCACATTTCCTCCTCCAAACCCACTACCATCAGCTGTAACTCCTCAAACTTCCTTTCTACACCATACTTTCCTTATCACCCCCAGCAAGATATGAAATGTTATGGCATACAATGGAGCCCATACTCCGAGGTTCTCAATACATTTTTTGAACCCAACTTAAGCCCTTCACCCTGGACTTCTCTTCCCTTCCCACAAGGGTGAGTGTAAGTTCCAATCCCATAACAATACTCAAGCACAAAACAAGAAAACAAAACCAAGTAGAAATAAAACAAGAAATTTTGGCAAACACCCCACTAGTTTGGCCAAGACCCTCTAATAAAGCCTTCCCACTAACTTATTTTAGCAAAAACACTAAGCCACTCAATCCTTATGAACTTGTCTCCTCTAACAGTTCATCGATAGCCCTCACAAGCTCTGAGTTATGACCCTCGAAGGATCAACCTCAAAATGCACTTAGAGCACCTTGAAGACTCCTCGGTACGGGGTGGCCGCAAATGATGGATGGTCTTCGTGGCCAGAACAAAGGTGTGACTAGGTTTCACCTACTCATCTGGAGCTAATGGGACTGACGATTCAATGCCAAGATCAGCGGTTTCAAAGTTACACTGTGGTGCACCTATGAACTGAGGCACACTGCGAGTTTTGGCATCGAGCGAGATCATTGTGCTGAATCCAAACGGAATGTGATCTCTCAAAAATGAGATAGGTTATTTTAGGCCTCAGGATCACCGTCCTATAGCATTTGACAGTTCGTCAATAGCCCTCACGAGCTCTGAGTTATGACCCTCGAAGGATCGACCTCAAAATGCACTTAGAGCACCTTGAAGACTCCTCGGTACGGGGTGGCCGCAAATGATGGATGGTCTTCGTGGCCAAAACAAGGGTGTAACTAGGGTTCAACTGCCCATTCGGAGCTAATGGCACTGACGATTCGATGCCAAGATCAGCGATTTCAAAGTTACGCTGTGGTGCACCTATGAACTGAGGCACACTACGAGTTTTGGCATCGAGCGAGATCGCTGTGCTGAAACCAAATAGAATGTGATCTCTCGAAAATGAGATAAGTTATTTTAGGCCTCAGGATCACCGTCTTGTAGCATTTGATAGTTCATCGATAGCCTTCATGAGCTCTGAGTTATGACCCTCGAAAGATCGACCTCAAAATGCACTTAGAGCACCTTGGAGACTCCTCGGTACGGGGTGGCCGCAAATGATGGATGGTCTTCATGGCCAGAACAAGGGTGTGACTAGGGTTCACTCGCCCATCCGGAGCTAATGGCACTGACGATTCGATGCCAAGATCAGCGGTTTCAAAGTTACGCTGTGGTGCACCTATGAACTGAGGCACACTGCGAGTTTTGGCATCGAGCGAGATCATTGTGCTGAATCCAAATGGAATGTGATCTCTCAAAAATGAGATAGGTTATTTTAGGCCTCAGGATCACCATCCTGTAGCATTTGACAGTTCATCGATAGCCCTCATGATCTCTGAGTTATGACCCTCGAAGGATCGACCTCAAAATGCACTTAGAGCACCTTGAAGACTCCTCAGTACGGGGTGGCCGCAAATGATGGATGGTCTTCGTGGCCAGAAAAAGGGTGTAACTAGGGTTCAACCGCCCATCCGGAGCTAATGGCACTGACGATTTGATGCCAAGATCAGCGGTTTCAAAGTTACGCTGTGGTGCACCTATGAACTAAGGCACACTGCAAGTTTTGGCATCGAGCGAGATCGTTGTGCTGAATCCAAATGGAATGTGATCTCTCAAAAATGAGATAGGTTATTTTAGGCCTCAGGATCACCGTCCTGTAGCATTTGACAGTTCATCGATAGCCCTCACGAGCTCTGAGTTATGACCCTCGAAAGATCGATCTCAAAATGCACTTAGAGCACCTTGGAGACTCCTCGGTACGGGGTGGCCGCAAATGATGGATGGTCTTTGTGGCCAGAACAAGGGTGTGACTAGGGTTCACCCGCCCATCCGGAGCTAATGGCACTGACGATTCAATGCCAAGATCAGCGGTTTCAAAGTTACGCTGTGGTGCACCTATGAACTGAGGCACACTGCGAGTTTTGGCATCGAGCGAGATCGCTGTGCTGAATCCAAACGGAATGTGATCTCTCAAAAATGAGATAGGTTATTTTAGGCCTCAAGATCATCATCCTGTAGCATTTGACAATTCATCAATAGCCCTCATGAGCTCTGAGTTATGACCCTCGAAAGATCGACCTCCAAATGCACTTAGAGCACCTTGGAGACTCCTTGGTACGGGGTGGCCGCAAATGATGGATGATTGTTTGAAGACTACTCATGTGTCACTATCTTTCTTGGAAAAAAAATTGGTTTTGAACATCAAGCTTGCAATATTATCAATTATTGTCAAACTTTTTCAACCAAGTCAAAATGTCAAATGCAAATATTTGTTTGCATTTTTTGCTAAGGGGAGTTTCATAAATTGACTTTGATTTTCTATGTCTCTAGTGCTTGAACATACTTAAAATGGCTCTTTGGTCTTAGAGCTATTGGTAATTTCTAACTTCATGGTCTATGATATGCATACTAAGAATTTCTTTCACTAAATGGTTTCCTTGATCCATTGACTACACTTAAATTTGTTCACTTGTCATCTCTCTTTCTATATGTTCAATACAAAGAGCTAGAAGAGACAAATAATCTTTCTTACCTTCATCTCTCTAAGCACATGATAGAAATCAATTCTAAACTTGAGAAAAGGTTTGAGGAGAATATTGCATTCTTAAATTAATCTCCCTTAAGACCTTTACATACACATGGGGCATTCTTAAATTAATCTCCATGGAAGAAAATTTCATAAAACTAAAGATTCCATAGTGTTGAAACATAAAATCCAAGATCTCATTTATGATGGGATTGTTGATACCTCTAATGACTCATCCACTCATAGCCTTCATATCCAACTTCATATCATGTCAGTATGCATCTGCTATCTTGCTTATTGGCTTTAATTGCTTATCCTACATGCTATCTTCTTTCATGGATTTTATGGCTTATCCCAAATGTGCTTCATACAACTTTTCAATATGAAAGTCTTTCAAAACATTATACAATAGTATGACTCTTTATGCTTTCAAATGCTATGATTGGTTGTAAAATGGAAGAAATCAAGTATTCTAATTGTTCATCCGTACTTTATGGATTTTTCTTATTTGATTAGTTTGATAAAAATAGTTTTAATAATCATAATGTCAGCTTTATGTCAAATAAGGAAAAAACCAAATTTGTAATAAGATATCCACATGCAATTATCTTTCATATAGTTATAAATGCTCTTAAAATTGTTGTTATAGCCTTGTATCACATGCAAATATGATTTGGAAGAACTTGTTCAATATCTTCCTCTTATAATTCCTTACAAAGAACCTACCAAAATACAAAAACCATATACAAAAAACTACACATTTTACATCATAATACATCATAAATTTTAGAAATTCTCCCCAATACCACCCCCCTCCAACTCTTCATGATGTACCTACATTCCAATATCATACAAAAATTAGTAACTTATTGTATTAAACAAGATAATCATCAATTCATTAAATCATTATGAAGAAAATAACATAATAAGTATATATACCTAGTCAAGTATTCCAATAGGGTCCTCTCTCTGTTTTAGGGTCTCCAACAAGGCTTCATGATCAGCATTAGCAATAGTAAAAAGGTCTTTTACTTTTGGTCTTCCTTGATGCTTCAATAACTTTACATTTGTTGCTATAATAAGATGTGAATATATGAGAATTACTTTGTGCTTCTGATAGTCTTCGAATGCAGGAATTTCATTCCTTCTAAGCATGTATGTCCGCAGACATGTTCCAGCAACAACCACTGAACTAGTAGGATACGTGAATCCATCATCATCTATGATCGGTTGTGAAAGTTTTTTTTTCCCTCTTACACAACGTGCTAACCAATAATCGGATTTCTCATCATTCCCCTGTGGTGCAACCAATGCAAAGACATGTCCTGGCTGAAGTAGATCTGATAGATGATTATGCTCAAGTGAACTTTCCATGTCATCATTTTTGATAGAGGGTATGATAGACAATGGAGTAAGATAATGTGGAGCCCATGTGTCCACCCACTCACTTGACTCACAATGATCCCAATCACACTAAAAACAAGTACGACAAAAATAAGCTAGTTGTCGTGTCCAAATGGTCCATGTACTAGAATTAGAGCTCCGAAATGAATGCATTTTTGATGAGTTTGTCACTGTAGCACAATCTGATCTATCACCTATGGACCCTTCCTCAACCAACCAAAAGAACCTGCATACCACTGAATTAAGAGTCCCCCCCTGTGATAATGCTAAACTACACCAATCAACAATGCTACGAGCATCAAGAAGCTCTGTTGTTGAAATCTTCAGTTGCTCCTTAACTAGAGCTCTCTTCACACATGCCCCTGCTCCATCATGTTCCCCTTTTCCATGGCCGGACTCAAAAAAACTCCAAATATGAGGCACCCTTCTCTCTATGTGCATCCTACACAACCAATAAAACATGCGAGCATTCTTGAATTGACTTGTACAGTTATCTGACCAAATGATATGTCTATCCATAGCAATTGCATGCTCGTGTAAGAAATAAAGAAAATTCTCGAAACAATGTTGCACAAACTCTCGAGAGTGAGATCTATCATCACTCATATAAAAATGATACTCTCTAATAATCTTTCGATTATCTTCCGCACTATCAGGGGCATGTCTATATGTTATGTGAACAAAAATTGCAATCTGAATAGAGTTGTAATACTGAGATTGTGTCTCATTTTGAGGTTGCAATGTGTAGTTCTCAGCAAAATCAACAACTGATATAATAGTGCCAATGGGAAAAGTCTCCTTACACGTTCTAAATTGTTGATCCAACCACTGAGACCTATGACTATGTCTTGCATACTTGTAAAAAAGATTTTCCTTGAAAACTGAAATAAAATTAGCCACATTGATATCTTTTCCAACCAATTCACATCTAGAGCTCTCACTCCCACTCTTCAATGTGTATTTCACCAATTCATAGACCCTTTTTTTCACTATTGTCTTTCCAAGATCTTGTTCACACCCCTCACAGAAACATGTGTCAAACTTGGATAAGCCACCACATTCTGAACACTTCTCATTTAAGCAAGCATTTTTATAAAAGGAACAACCATCAACTCTACGACATAAGAGTTGATCTAACAAGTCTCTTGATGATTTTGGAAGCCCACTAGCCCCACAATCCTCCAACATTTCTTTACTATGCAAAGTAGAACGGATGGAGCATAATAGTTCATGGTGCATAGAAAACTCAACATGTTATTTGCAACAACATGTATTTCGAATTTTGAGTGGCACACAATAAAATGGCTTCAAAGATTCAAAAGCCCTTTGTGATATATGAACAGTTGGATGACTCTCTCTAAATTGTTTGAACAACATAGTTTGACTTACCTCCAAATAGTGTTTAGGATGTGGTGTGCGGTCTCTGATGCCAATTCTCAACTTTAAGACATCTTTAGCATTGGGTGATACTCGTGAGTTAGAGTACCAAAATTGTATAATTTCTTCCTTCACATCGTCGGATAGCTTCTTATCAAAACGTGAAAGTCTCCCACCAAATGCCCATGTTTCATTTTGAAGAGGATCATCAATTTTCTCTCGTCGACTAAGTGCTCTTCTCAAAGTAGTATGATTTAGATTCAAATCAATACAAATTTGTCTCATATATCTACCCTTTCTCAAATGATGACTTACCAAAGAGGTTGTAATAACCCTTCGAGCAGCTCTATTATCCTTCTCTCTACTATTTTTCCCCACGCTATTGAGAGCACTGAAAAGATTCTTCACAATAATGGCATTTCTTTCCAACTTTTTATTGACACTAATTTTCAATTCGGAAAGCATAGGTCTCATCTTTTGCATCTTTAATAAGTGCATGAAAAGCTGACATTGCTCTACCACTGTCTTGTTGCTAAAAAACATCTGATATAGTCTTGAAGCCCATAACCGAATGGTTCTTTCTGATTTTTTTCCTTCCAAACTAGTCATAATCGTTTCATCAATTTCAATTATCCATTTTGGTGTTTTAGAACCTTCATGTCGATTATAATTAGGAGATATGTAAGGTTCTTGTGCATTAAGTTCCTGTGCATTGTCATCTTCGACATGGTCAATTATGCAATTTGGATTATGACTTGGTGGCATTCCTTCTTCAAAATTTTCAATCTCTACATTTTCAATTTCCGCATTATCATTTTCAATAGGTACATTTTCATTCCCCAACTGTACATTTTCATTGTCTGACTCTATGATTTCACCTTCTATTAATCCATCGTCAACTTGATTGATATTTAGCATACCTTGTCTTTTTTTTCAGTGTTTCATTTTGTCCTTTTCCCTATATGCTGCAATGTCTTCATTGGATATCTTCCTTTTACGTTTATTCTTTCGACGACTGCTGCTCCCCATTCAGATAACAAATTCGAAAACCTAAGGTTATATTTTTGAATTCTTTTCGATTGGTTGGGCCCCAAAACACGACTTTTTACAAATCTCGTGAAAAAAGAGGTTAAAAAGTAATGTTGTCGGGTCTGTAGGGACAATCAAATATTTGAAATTGATGCCAATATAATCGGATATCCGATAATAGCTCGGATATCCGATATAGGAAGAAGACTTTTGGGGGGAAAACTTGCTAAGGTTTCCCTCCTTTGCCACAATAATATTAATATTATGAAAATATTTGGAGGCAAACGACTTTAATTTATAACTAAGTTAATAGTATATTAGTATTAGTATAAAATATCAATAATATTAATATAAAATAGTATTAATATACCTATAGTATCAATATTATTATTATACCTATAATAATATTAATATTATTAATATAGATATAATAGTGTAAATATATAGTGTTTATTTATATTAAGCTACAATATATAGTATTAATATATATTATTATTATAGCTATAATAGTATTATTATTATTACTATCTATATAATAATATTAATATTTAGTGTTTATTTATATTATAATTATTATCCTAAAATAGTATAAATAGTATATCCTAAAATATTACGTTATATATACAAAAATATTACGTTATTATATAGATATATTAATAACATATATATTAATATAATAATATTTATAATATATATTATATTTAATAAAAATATTACGTTGTTATATATATATTATATTATTATAGATATTAATATAATAATATATAATACAAAGAGGGTCATCATTTAATGGGTCAAAGGGGGTCATAGGTCACCCAATGACCCCCTTTGACCCATATGAACGACTCGACTATGTCCCTAGGGGTCCTAGGACCCCTAGGGAGATACGTCATCATTTAATGGATCAAAGGGGGTCATAGGTCACCCTATGACCCCCTTTGACTCATATGAATGATTCAAATATGTCCCTAGGGGTCCTAGGGCCCCTAGGGACATATGTCGTCATTTAATGGGTCAAAGAGGGTCATAGGTCACCCTATGACCCCCTTTGACTCATATGAACGATTCAAATATGTCCCTAGGGGTCCTAGGACCCCTAGGTACATATGTCATCATTTAATGGGTCAAAGAGGGTCATAGGTCACCCTATGACCTCCTTTGACCCATATTACCCATTCGAATATGTCCTTAGGGGTCCTAGGACCCCTAGCGACATATGGCATTGTTTAATGGGTCAAACGGGGTCATAGGTCACCCTATGACCTCCTTTGACCCATATTACCCATTTGAATATGTCCCTAGGGGTCCTAGGACCCCTAGCGACATATCTCGTCGTTTAATGGGTTAGAGAGGGTCATAGGTCACCCTATGACCCCCTTTGACCCATATTACCCATTTGAATATGTCCCTAGGGGTCCTAGGACCCCTAGAGACATATATCATCGTTTAATGGGTCAAAGAGGCTCATAGGTGACCCTATGACCCCCTTTGACCCATATGTATGATTCGAATATGTCCCTAGGGGTCCTAGGACCCCTAGAGACATATGTCATCATTTAAAGGGTAAAAGAGGGTCATAGGTTACCCTATGACCCCATTTTACCCATATTACCCATTCGAATATGTCCCTAGGGGTACTAGGACCCCTAGGGACATATGTCGTCATTTAATGCATCAAAGTGGGTCATAGGTCACCCTATGACCCCTTTTGACTCATATGAACGATTCAAATATGTCCCTAGGGGTCCTAGGACCCCAGGGACATATGTTGTCATTTAATGGGTCAAAGGGGGTCATAGGTCACCCTATGACCCCCTTTGACCCATATGAACGAATGGAATATGTCCCTAGGGTCCTAGGACCCCTAGGGACATATGTCATCATTTAATGGGTCAAAGAGGGTCAAAGGTCACCCTATGACCCCCTTTGACCCATATGTATGATTTGAATATGTCCATAAGGGTCCTAGGACCCCTAGAGACATATGTCATCATTTAAAGGGTCAAAGAGGGTCATAGGTTACCCTATGACCCCATTTGACCCATATTACCCATTCGAATATGTCCCTAGGGGTCCTAGGACCCCTAGGGACATATGTCATCATTTAATGCATCACCTATGACCCCCTTTGACTCATATGAATGATTCAAATATGTCCCTAGGGGTCCAAGGACCCCTAGGGACATATGTTGTCGTTTAATGGGTCAAAGGGGGTCATAGGTCACCCTATGACCCCCTTTGACCCATATGAACGATTGGAATATGTCCCTAGGGTCCTAGGAACCCTAGGGACATATGTCGTTGTTTAATGGGTCAAAGAGGGTCATATGTCACCCTATGACCCCATTTGACCCATATTACCCATTCGAATATGTCCCTTGGGGTCCGAGGACCCCTAGGGACATATGTCGTCGTTTAATGGGTCAAACAGACCTATGACCCCCTTTGACCCATATTACACATTCGAATATGTCCCTACGAGTCTTAGGACCCCTAGAGACATATATCGTCGTTTAATGCATCAAGAGGGTCATAGGTCACCCTATGACCCCCTTTGACCCATATGAACGATTCGAATATGTACCTAGGTGTCCTAGGATCCCTAGAGACATATGTCATCGTTTAATGGGTCAAAGAGGGTCATAGGTTACCCTATGACCCCATTTGACCAATATTACCCATTCAAATATGTCCCTAGGGGTCTTAGGACCCTTAGGGAAATATATCATCATTTAATAGGTCAAAGAGGGTCATAGGTCACCCTATGACCCCATTTGACCCATATTACCCATTTGAATATGTCCCTTGGGGTCCGAGGACCCCTAGGGACATATGTCGTCGTTTAATGGGTCAAAGAGGGTCATAGGTCACCCTATGACCCCCTTTGACTCATATTACACCTTCGAATATGTCCCTACGGGTCTTAGGACCCCTAAAGACATATATCGTCGTTTAATGCGTCAAGAGGGTCATAGGTCACCCTATGACCCCCTTTGACCCATATGAACGATTCGAATATGTCCCTAGGGGTCCTAGGATCCCTGGAGACATATGTCATCGTTTAATGGGTCAAAGAGGGTCATAGGTTACCCTGTGACCACATTTGACCAATATTACCCATTCGAATATGTCCCTAGGGGTCTTAGGACCCTTAGGGACATATATCATCATTTAATGGGTCAAAGAGGGTCATAGGTCACCCTATGACCCCCTTTGACCCATATGTACGATTCGAATATGTCCCTAGGGGTCCTAGGACCCCTAGAGACATATGTCGTCATTTAAAGGGTCAAAGAGGGTCATAGGTTACCCTATGACCCCATTTGACCCATATTACCCATTCGAATATGTCCCTAGGGGTCCTAGGACCCCTAGGGACATATGTCATCGTTTAATGCATCAAAGGGGGTCATAGGTCACCCTATGACCCCCTTTGACTCATATGAACGATTCAAATATGTCCCTAAGGGTCCTAGGACCCCTAGGGACATATGTCGTCATTTAATGGGTCAAAGAGGGTCATAGGGGTGACCTATGACCCCTTTTGACCCATATGAACGATTGGAATATGTCCCTAGGGTCCTAGGACCCCTAGGGACATATGTCATCATTTAATGGGTCAAAGAGGGTCATAGGTCACCCTATGACCCCCTTTGACCCATATGTACGATTCGAATATGTCCTTAGGGGTCCTAGGAGCCCTAGAGACATATGTCATCATTTAAAGGGTCAAAGAGGGTCATAGGTTACCCTATGACCCCATTTGACCCATATTACCCATTCGAATATGTCCCTAAGGGTCCTAGGACCCCTAAGGACATATGTCGTCGTTTAATGCATCAAAGGGGGTCATAGGTCACCCTATGACCCCCTTTGACTCATATGAAGGATTAAAATATGTCCCTAGGGGTCCTAGGACCCCTAGGGACATATGTTGTCGTTTAATGGGTCAAAGGGGGTCATAAGTCACCCTATGACCCATTTTGACCCATATGAACGATTGGAATATGTCCCTAGGGTCCTAGGACCCCTAGGGACATATGTCATCATTTAATGGGTCAAAGAGGGTCATAGGGTGACCTATGACCCCATTTGACCCATATTACCCATTCGAATATGTCCCTTCGGGTCCGAGGACCCCTAGGGACATATGTCGTCGTTTAATGGGTCAAAGAGGGTCATAGGTCACCCTTGTAGAACCAGAATCAGTATGCAAAGAACATTAACAAATGAAGTAAACATTCACAAACCAAAAACTAAATTCACATATATGCTTAGACTAAGAAAGAAAATAAGAAGTGCAAACCTCACAAGAGAAAACACTCCATGCTTTCTTGATTCTGTAGATGTGTCCTTTTGCTGTGGATGTATGCTCAAGATGCTCAAAAGCTGCTTCAATGGAGATGGGTAATGGAAAATTGGTAGCTTTGTGAGCTCTCAATTTGGCATTATAAGGTTATGGTTGATGGCTTTGGTTCTCAAAATAGCATGGTAACTTTAGCTCAAATATTGTTGATGAAATGGCTTGGGATGGGATTCAATTTATAGGCTAAGGGGTAGAGGGATGGAGGGCTTAGATGCAAGGATGGATGAAGGCTTAAGGAGGGCTAAGATGCACTCAAAGGGGAGCACATGGATTGTGCTTGTTTAGCACCAATGGGAAGGTGACACTTGTCACAAGGAGGATGAGTGTGAGAGGGTAGGGTTAAGGGTTGGTTAAGGGCATGATGAGTGGGGTTGAGTATGTAAGAGGGATGTAAGAGGAATGAGTGTGGAAGATGGGTGTAAGAGTCATGAGTGGGCTTGTAAGAGTCTTTATGTTTTGTAAGAGCACTCATGACTTAGTGGTTGGGTTTTTTTGAGGGGAGACTTTGGTTTGGATTAGGAAAGTCTTAAACTTGTTTAAGGAATGTGACAACATTAGGGGGTGGATTAGGCTTGGGTTTAGGATTAGATTAGGGATGTTAGAGATGTGCAAGTGGATGGTATTAATGAGGGTGGGTGAGTTAGTGGCTAAGCTTGGTTAGTATGGGTGGATGGGGTGGATTAGGCTAAATGGAGGATTAGAGATAGGTTAGGGTTTTTTTGAATTTGAGGATTTCATTTATCAAATAGATTTATTTAATAAATGGGGATTTTTGGAATTAGATAGGAGAAAAGGATTTAATTGATAAATAATAGATTATTTGATTTATCAATTAGGACTATAGATGATTAATTAAATTAATCAACTAGGGGATGAAAAAGGATTAATTAAATAAGAATTTAATTAATGATGCCTTTAGAGATGGCTAAATTAGATTACCAAAGTAGTGTAATCAAATTTAGGTGTCTACATTTTGCCCCTCTTTGACATAGTGTCGAGACAACACTATTTCAAAGAAGTTTGAATGAAGACAACATGAGGAAGATGTTTTAGCAACAATGTTGCCCCAGTCTCGGATAAGAAGAGGAGAGACTAGACTTAGATGATGCCCCCTCAAGAAGGCGGCGGGGAGAGAAATGAGGCTTGACGACTTTTTGAAAAGTACAAGAAATTGAGATGAGCTGAGACGCTGGTTGGCGAAGAGAAGGGGCTGAATTAGCTCAAACTCTCACTACGGGAGAATGATAAAGGGAAATCAGAGGCACAATAGTAAAGCAAGCTTAAGACTTTCCAAGATTCGGGGGGGGAGATGGAGGAGCGGAGCGCTATAAAAGGAATCCATTGAAGCTTTTTGAGCGGGGGGATACTTCAAAGAGAAGTACCACCATGTAGTTGAGCACTAGATTTGCTATAGGACTGTTGGTTAATTTCCAAGGTTACCAAGAACATCAAGGCCTTTTCACCAACCGTCCAGAGGACTGACGAACTGACTCAAAACAAACACACAAGGATTGCCCCAGTATCACACATGAATCCCAGAGGAGGTAGCGTGGAAATGACACTAGGTAACCCACAAGCAGAAAAAGAAAACAAGCAAAAGACCTGATCAAGACCTTACGCTCTAATTGCCCCATTCGCAGCATACCATGATATGGAAGATCATGGCAACCTTGAGGAGGGAACAAGGAGATTTCTTGGAAAAGATATTTCAAGACCCAAAAGGGAAGATCCCAAATCAAAAGAAAGTGAAAATCCAAAAGAGAACTATTTGCCAACGAGATGGGTAAGACGAGGTACTAACGGACCAAGATCAGACATGAGGAAAGCTATATCCTGCAAAAATCTATCAGAGAGCACCTAAGCTGATGGATCTGGATGAGTGATGTGTCTGGCAAGCTAAACTAAGAAGGATAACACTTTAGTGATAGGAGATCTAGCTAAAGGATGCATTGGAATATCTAACCAAGGTGTGCAATGTGTGCAAGATGTTGACCAAGGATGAACTAACATGAAAGCCGGATAGATACAATGATACTAAGCTAAAGAGGATGTATAAGCTGACAAACCAAGATATGTTACAAATGTAACAGTTTGTTCATGTTTTGGTTTTTTGTGAGATGGAAATTTTTGTGAAGGATGAGATGTCTATAATAGTTGATAGGTGGACAGGTAGATGGTTTGTGAAAAGCTTAAGGAAAATGGGATTCTGTGTGTGCATGTGATAGGATACGGGCTAGGGTACAAGATTATTTACAAGCTGGAATATGGTACAAGCTTTGGACAAGATTTGGATATATACAAGGTATGGTACAAGATTTACAAGGTATAATACAAGCTTTGGTACAAGATTTACAAGCTGTACAGGAGGTATTGACAAGCTCCATCAGATTTTGGATATTTGATTAGAACACCAAGGGAACAAGTAGGTGTTTTATGGGATGGTGGGTGGATGGATGAGGGATAGGATAGTGATAGATAATAGATTAGTCTTTAACACACAAGGCGCCTGAATTACCAGGTTTTTACCAAGGTACCTATCCAAGGCGCTTGAATTGCCAAGTTTTCACCATTGGACGCTTATTTCTCTTTACTATTTTTTTTTTGTATTTTTTCAAAAGCTGGGTATACCAAGGATCTTCAAGCATAGAACTTCTTGAGGTGAATGATGTTAGTGGGATCATTCAAGAGTTCTCCTTCTGGTGTAGATAATTGATAGGCTCCGGAGCCAAAGGAGGCAGTAACCACATAGGGACCAAGCCATGTAGGTTCAAACTTGCCTTTCTTTTCTCGGTCTGCTTGGACTTTCATATTTTCTTTGAGGACCATGTCACCTGGCTGAAAGTGTCGTGGGAGCACCTTCTTGTTGAAATTCCTTTTGAGACGAGTTTGATAGACTGTGAGATGGTCATAGGCTTGTTGTCTCTTCTCGTCTAAGAGATCTAGCTGGATGAGTCGAGCTACTCTGTATTCTTCATCTGAGATTTGCCCTCGCAAAGATATGCGTAGTGAGGGAAGTTCAACTTCTATAGGTAATACCGCTTCGGCACCATAGACTAGGGAGTATGGAGTTGTGCCTGTAGATGTACGGAAGGAAGTTCGATAGGCCCATAGAGCCAAATTTATTTGAAGGTGCCAATCACGGCCGGAATCATTGACAACTTTCTTTAGGATTTTGAGGAGGGTTTTATTAGTTGCCTCTGCCTGGCCGTTACCTTGTGGGAAATATGGGATAGAAAAGCGGTGATGGATGCGGAGGGAAGTGCATAATTCTTCCATGTTGAGATTTTCAAAATTACCTCCATGGTCAGTGAAGATGGTGGATGGGATGCTGAAGCGGCAAACAATGTGGTACAAGATGAACTTGGAGACCTGAACTCCTGTAGCTGAGACTAGGGGGACTGCTTCCACCCACTTAGTGAAATAGTCTATAGCTGTTATTATCCATTTATGTCCATTAGATGAGAGAGGGGTGATAGTTCCAACTAGATCAAGGCCCCAACAAGCGAAAGGCCAAGGTGGTGCAATAGGCTGTAGATCCTGTGCTGGAGCGTGCACAAGATTTGCATGCTGCTGACATGGGAGACACTTTCTCACAAAGTCACAAGAGTCTTCTTCAATGGTAGGCCAATAGTAGCCTGCTCTAAGGATTTTTCATGCTAGGACAATACCACTCGTGTGGGCACCGCAAAGTCCGGAATGTACTTCTTTTAATGCCATCGCGGCCTCATTTTCATCTAAACATCGAGAGAGAGTATCGTGATAACCCCAACGATATAGGGTATTGGCTATGATAACATAGCGAGATGATTTTTGGATGAGGTTCTGGCGTTGGGTACGTGTGAGGTGAGGGGATATGATACCATCGTTAAGGTAAGCGTGAATTTCATGGTACCAAGGGGATTGGGGACCAACCAAGATACAAACACGGTTTGAATCCTCATTTGCATAGGCAGGTGTGAGGAGCTGCTCAACTAAAAAATCATACTGTGTAGCTTCTTGGGGAATTTCCAAGAGCGAGCCGATAGTGTCCATGGCATCTTCTGCCTTGTTCTGCATTCGAGGCACTTGTGTAAACTGAAGCTTTGTAAAATGCTGGGTCAGCTGATCAACTAGCTCTTTGTAGGGTAATAGCTTTTCATCTTTGGTTTGATATTCATTTAAGACTTGTTTGATGATGAGTTGGGAATCACCAAAGACTTGTAACTCGGTGATATTCCATTCTGCAGCTATCTTTAATCCTGCTACAAGAGCTTCATATTCTGCTATATTGTTGGTGCTAGGGAATTGTAGCTTGAAGGCTTTTGGAATGTAATCTCCTTGAGGTGTAACTAATAATATTCCTGCCCCTGATCCATGAGAGGTGTATGAGCCATCAAAATAAAGCTTCCATGGGGGTTGTTCTTCAATTAGGCAAATATGCTCATCTGGAAATTCTGTGAGCAAAGGATATGCATCTACTAGAGGTGCATCAGCTAGGTGATCTGCTATAGCTTGCCCTTTGATTGCCTTTCTGTCCACATACTGGATGTCAAACTCACTTAGTAGCATAACCCATTTGGCCAAACGGCCTGTAAGTTCTGTTCTGGAGAGCATATACTTGAGAGGGTCAATCTTGGAGACTAGTTGGATGGTATGACTTAGCATGTAGTGGCGAAGCTTTTGAGTTGAGAAAACAACTGCCAAACAAGCTTTTTCCATAGGAGTGTAATTGATTTCATAACCAACTAGGGTTCTACTGATATAGTAGATGGCTCTCTCTCTGCTATAATCATCATGTTGTGCTAAAAGTGCCCCTAGAGCAGTAGGTGTTGCTGATATATACAAGATCAAGGGACGACCAGGAACTGGTGGAACCAAGATAGGGGGATTGGTGAGATACTACTTGAGCTGATCGAAGCTGCGCTGACATAAAAGATCCCACTTGAAGTTCTCATTCTTCTTTAGCAAGTGTGAAAATGGTGTACACTTATCTGCAAGTTGGGAGATGAAGCGCCGGACAGATTGAAGTTTTCCCTGAAGAGAGCGAAGCTGTCGCAGTGTCTGGGGAGGAGGCATGTTTAAGATAGCCTTGACCTTTTTGGGGTCAATCTCTATACCTCATTTAGAAACTATGAAGCCTAGAAGCTTGCCAGATGTGACCCCAAAGACACACTTCTTGGGGTTTAGCATGAGATGATATTGGGCCAACCTATCAAAGACTTTCTCCAGGTCAGCAAGATGATCCATGAAGGTGTGAGATTTGACTAGGATATCGTCCACATAATCCTCCAAAATGCTATGGATAAGATCATGGAAAATGGCTGTCATAGCTCTTTGATAGGTAGCCCCAGCATTCTTTAGGCCAAAAGGCATCATGGTGTAGCAAAAGGTTCCCCAAGGGGTAGTGAATGTTGTCTTATGCTGGTCCTCTTCTGTAATCTTGATCTGATTATACCCAGAAAATCCATCCATAAGGGACAGGATTTCATGTCCAGCTGTAAGATCTACAATCATATCTATGTTGGGCAAGGGAAAATCATCCTTTGGACAAGCTTTGTTAAGATCTCTAAAATCAGTACAGATTCTGATGTCACCGGAAGGCTTAGTGACAGGGACCATGTTGGAGATCCATTCTGAGTAGTCGCTAGGTCGGATAACCTTAGCAGCTAACATTCTTTCTAGTTCAGCTTTGACTAGTAATGCCACCTTGGGGTGCATTTTCCTAAGCTTTTGTCTGACGGGCTTGATCTTTGGATCGACTGCAAGATGATGAACTACAAGCTTTGGATCGAGTCCTGGCATGTCCTGATATGACCATGCAAATCGGCCAATTTTCTCTCGTAAAACCTCAAAGAGGAGGTCAGCTTGGTCTTGTGATAGGGATGTAGCAATGTGAACAATTCTAGGGATCTCTGAAGAACCAATGTTGACTTCTCTAGTATCCTCTATTAGAATAGAAGACACCTCTGGTCGATTATCTTGAGGAGGCAATACTAAATCCTCATGTTCTGCTTGTGGCTCTGGATTTTCTTGCTGAGGGGTTCTCTTTCCTGCCTTAGCTAGTCCCAGATTTACCTTAGTTCCAGTTTTGGGTGTATCAAAACTAGGTTGGGGATTTTCTCCAAAATACCCCTTGGGATCTAGCTTGTAGATGTAGGCAGAATCTGGCTTTGTCTTCTTATGAGGAGTTTCAGCTCCCATGAATCTTAGAAGCGCTTCCTCTGATGCGAACTCATCAATATGTATGACACTTGGTTGGTCCCAATCTATGAGTTGTGGATGAGCAAGTGGTAGGTCAATGAGATGGATGGATAGTTCTCGGAGAACAGAGTCTCCTAGGAAGATTTGGTCTGGGATATCGTCGTAGGCTCTCTTTTCAACTTCCTCAGGAATGTCTTCGATTTCAACAAGGTCGCGGTGGATGTTCGAAAAAGCGTGACCATTCTCGTTGGTGCCCCCAGTTGTGGGTATGCCAAAGCCAAGACCTAACTTTATTTCCCAATCATGTGCTTCGATGGGACATTGCATGCCCCTTTCTTCTGGTCCTAGTCCACCTCCTTGATAGTTCCATTTTTTAGTGACAAGCTTATGTTGTTGGGGATACTTTTGGCTGAAGTGATCAAGGCATGCTTGATTTCTTGGAGGTGCATCCTTATGTAGCCAATTGTTGATATCTGGAGTGAGCTCCTCATGAAGAGGGGTTTTTGAGGACACAAAGGTGGTTGGGCCAAACTGTTTGTATCGAGGAGGTGGAATCTCCTTAGCTTTGTGATATGTTGGCCGTCCATGGGTATGTGGATCAAGTGGGATTGCTTTGACAGCAAATGCATCTGATAGACTATATTCTCCACATCCTTTGTTGTTGATCTTTACAGTAGATAGGGTAGAGGCAAGGATGGTTTCTGCGTCATTACAAGTGTGGGATGAGCTGGCGATGGCTGTGCCGATGTCTATTCCAGGGCAATGGTTTGTATATGAAGCTTCAACTGCATTGCAGTAAGCAAAGAGTTCTGGATCGGCATGGATGGTTACCTCAGTGCCTTGATGCGGAAATTTGATGCACTGATGGTAGGTGGATGGAACGGCCTTCATAGCATGAATCCATGGGCGACCGAGGAGGATGTTAAATGGTAGGTTTAGATCAACAACATGGCAAACTGTCTCTTGAATGACTGGCCCAACCTTGATTGGTAGCAAAATAGTCCCTTCTGTGGTCCTTTCCAAGTTGTCATAAGCTTTGATGGTGATAACCTCACTGATCATATCTGCCTCAGTATACCCAGCTTGTTTTATGAATTTTAGGGTGCAAATGTTCAAGGCTGATCCATTATCTATCATTACTCTTTTCACGGAAAAATTGGATACCATGATGGCTATGCGAAGTGGAAGGGTGTGATCTGGCTCAACCGCGGGTATGTCGGTGGGTTTGAAAGATAGGGCACATGAGGATGAAAGGTTTCCAACAAGATTACGAAAATCAGTAGCATTGATATCAAAAGGGACACGGGATTCTATGAGAGCACTGTCAAGGATGTCTTTGTACACAGGACTAGTGTGGAGAAGGTCTAAAATGGATATTTGGGCTGGCATGTTCCCAAGGTGTTCCAAGATATTGTACCGGATTTTTGATGGAGCTGATGGTGTTGATGAAACTGGTGGGCCTGCGATGTTAAATCGCGCTCTTCGAGTGGTGACCGCACACTCATTGTCTGGTCCTCGGATATTGATAACATTGACTGAAGGCTCTTTCTCAGATATACAACCTATAAGGCTACCATAGTCTATATAGGATGAAGTGTGGTCATTGTTCTTCCCATGCTGTTGGTTTGGCTGGCGGTTGTTGGTGTTGTTTTGGATAGGTGCTTTTCCAAGATTTTGGTTGTTGTGTGGAGGAAAAGCATTTTGATAAATTTGTAAGCCTGCAATGGGAGAGTTTTGGGCACCAACAGTGATTTCCTTCTGATCAATGAGGTCTTGCACATAGTCTTTCAGTTTCATGCATCTGAGGGTGGTGTGACCATTTACCCTATGGAACTTGCAATACTCATTGTCCTTGTACCATGCAACTTTGGATTGGCTTGGATCAATTTGCTGGGTAGGAGGAAATTTGATAAGGTTTTCCTTAGCCAATTTCTCAAAAATAACATCCAATGGCTCACCAAGGGGTGTATAGTTTCTAGGTGCAGGTTGGAATCTGGGCTTTTTCCCTGCAGCTACATTGATGGCATTAGCTTGATTGTTAGACCCTTGAAAGTTGGGTCTTGTATTGTGGTTTTGATAGCTTTGGTTATTTCATTGTTGGTAATTGGTAGCTTGTTGGTTGTTTGTTTGATATGGTGGGTTAGACTGGTTTCGAGAAGGACCAATGATATTCACATGTCTGGTGTCAGTAACCCCATCTGTTGCAACATGCTTGTTTTTGTTCCAATACCTAGACTTGTCATTGGAATGTGATTGATTTTGGTTGGCCTCTTTGTAAATCTTTACCACACCATCTTTGATGAGTCCTTGCTCAAGGATCATTCCTTTCTCTTTGATATCCTTATAGGTCTGCAAATAGTTCATGGTCATGTGGTGAGCCAAGCTGGGATGTGCATTATCAATAAACATTTTCACCACATGGCGTTCTGGCAAGGTGCAGGATATGCGGGTGGTAAGGGTTTGCCATCTTTGCAGGTATTCGGCAAGGCTTTCTCCACCTTTTTGCTTGGTGTGGACAAGATCAACTATTGATAGCTCTGTTTCAACAAGATGGGCATATTGGGCTACAAATGCCTCAGATAATTCAGCAAAGTTCTTAATTGTGCCATAGGGGATTCTATAAAACCATTCAAGAGCTGGTCCAGCCAAGCTTTTGGGAAAAAGGCGCAAGAGGAAGACATCATTGTATGCCACGTCCTGGCAATGCATGTAAAATTCTTTGATATGTGTGACAGGGTCTCCTTTTCCTCTGAATTTGTCAAATTTAGGTACCTCAAAGTGTTTGGGAAATGGTGTTGTGGTAATGGCTCTGTCAAATGGGTAAGGACACACATTCTCAAACTTGAATGTCTTTGGATCATTCCCTTCTTGGATGGCTTTCAGGGCTGTCTTCATTTGCTCCCACTCTGAATTGATAGGTGATGGTTGGGGTGCCCCCAATGTAGGAGTGCCTTGAGGTAGGTATGTGCTGGATGGGGCCATTGAATATGGATGGTTATGAGGGATTTGCTGATAGGGATTGTACATTGTTTGGGCAGCTGCATGGTGGATGACGGGTTGTTGAGGGGGAGGTGGCGCATATTGCTGCATGTGCTGCGAGGCTTGCTGTTGATATGGGATTTGAGGTTGGGATTGAAGAACATAAGCTGGTTGTGGGTTAAATGGATTGCTTTGTGGAGGTAATGTATAAGATGGTTGTGAGGCTTGGGGAAAGGATCGGAGGGCTTGTGGGGTTTGACCAATATATGTGGGTTGTGCCCCCATTTGGGATGGCATCTGCAAATAATTGGTGGTTGGCTGGGGTGGTGGATTACCTCCTAGAAGTGGCATTGAAAAGTAGTTGGTAAGTGGAGGTAATGGATTAGTTGGTGGTGGAGGTGGTGGGAATTGAAAGCTTGGGAATGGAACTGATGGGGTTTGATAGCTTTGTGGCTGGATTTGGAAGCTTGGTAGAGTGGTGGTGGGAGCTAGGGTCACTTGGGAGCTTGGTAGAAGATTGGCAGTAGCTTGTGGGATTTGATAGCTTTGTGGAGTGAAGGTAGTAGCTTGTGGATTTGTGGCTAGTGGTATTGAGCTCCCGAGACCTAATGGAAATGATGGAATTGTGCTTTGGGCTGTGGTGAACAAGCTGGGGGCGATAAAAGGTTGATTACTTGGCCCCATGGGTGGCATCCCTGTTGTATATTGTTGAGGTTGGCCAAAGATGCTAGCACTGATTTGGGAGATGGGTGGATTTGGAAGGCTACGTGTGGGAGCAGTAGCAATAGTGAAGGGGGTGAACGGTGAGATGTTTTGGGTAAAGGGGGTTTGGAGTGGAGAGGTATGAATCAAGGATGGAGTGGTGGTGGCTGGGTTGGCTTGCGGCATGGAGATTTCAACTTGGGTGGATGATGGTATGTTTGGGTCTGTTGGGTCATACGGATTGGCTGGAGGCTCTTCTTTTGGAATATATTGAGGATAATTTGGATCATAAGAGCCTATGGGTGGTGGTAGCTGCCCAAACAATGGGTGAGATGGATCTAATAATGGAGGGGGTCTTCCAAAGTCAAAGGTTCCTACATTGTCCCTTCGAAAATTAGCCATGATTGTCTCTTTGTTTTTGTCTATAATGGCATTTACCAATACTGCATTTCCTGGTTGGTGCATGAAAGCTTCAATGTCAGTAGGTGATGGCATAGCTGGCTCTGGGCTGAAGGATGGCTGAGTGCTCAAGGGGGGTGAGGCTGTTCGATCTAAATGATAGGGCTCCATTGTTTCTTTCTTCTTGGCTAAGCGAGTGACAGGTGGCATGAAAAAAATGCTCCTAGGGATGAGATGCAATAATGCTGATGGATGCAAAAGGGGGAAGGCTTTTCTATGCAAATGATTTCCTAGGTTGAGGCAAAGCTATATGACAAAACCTAAGGAGGATTGGGTTGGGGATTCTAACTTCAAAGATATGTTGTCAAAGTACAAAAGGTCTACTTTCCTATGTGGAAGCTTGGTGGTGATTGTGTCAACTTAAGGATAGACTGATGATCCTTTAGGAAGAACACGAGATTGACCACTTGTGAATCCCAACCTTTAGCTCAAGGTGATGAGGGATAACAAGTGACAAAGCTAGATTACCCTAGACAAAGCTATGTCAAAGGGATAACCTTGGTGAGATTGGTGGATTTGGAAGATTTTAGGAATGGCAAACTTTTAGCAAGGTGACAACAATTTTGAAAGCTTAGATATGCAGAATTTCGATTACTGGCTAGATGGTATGATTCTAAATGAGATGGATGAGCTAATAATGCTTAAGGGGATAACCTAAGATGGCTGGCTTTTCTACAAAGATGACTCTAGAGTGAAGCTTATCCAAGAAGATGTGGAGAAAAAACAAGGGTGTCTAATCATAGAAATCATGCCTAGTTGGTAAGGCATAAGCAGGATTAACTCCTGGATGTTGGCTAAATTTGATGGTGCGCTCTAACCAGGCCTCTTGAAGTGCTTCGTCGATAGCTTTGTCCTCTGCTTTGTGGAGTTTGGAAATTCGTGGGCTTGGTGTTATTGCTTTTCTCTTGGCTGAAAGTTCTTGGTATGCTAGAGATGGCTTGAGTTTGACCTTGTGAAACTTCTATTTGGGTTTGGGTTGTTCCGACATAAATTCCTGAATTTGCTTGGCTTTGGAAAAAATCTCAGTTGTTTTGCTTCAACTTGTTCAACTTCCAAAATAGGCAGTGACTACGCTAAGTGTGCCCTAAGCTAGGATTGACCAAGTTTGGCAAACATTCATTCAACAAGTAAAATAAAAACAAGCAATAGATAGGAACACCCAGATAGAAGTTTGTGGTTCTCAGAATGTGGTACTTGCGCCAAGGAGTATGTATGTTCTACAAATGTTTCGATCAGTCACTCCAAACACATTAACATCCTAGATGGTTTTCTGCAAGGCAGACAATTGGTTTAGCTAGGGAGTCCTCGATATACGCAAGGTACGTGAGGCCCAAATCCGTAGATGAGATCAAAAGGATGTCACACAGCCGAGAGGAGCGGTAACCCACTTCTCCTCTTTCACTTCTCAAGGGTATAAAGTTCCTTGAGGCTTAGCCCGAATGACAAAATCTTGATCCCAAGAGAGGTGTCTTTCGATTCACCTCCCGATTCTTATACTCCGCCGGAACACTGGAGTTGAGGTCGTCCAAGGGGTGATGAAATCCCCAAGAAGGCCTCCTAAAAAAGAAACAAGGTTTTGGATCCTAATCTTATGCACCCAAGATGGCCTCGAAAGACGACAAGGGGAGAGAAGACTCGGATGACCTTGGGCTAAAAAACACGCTTGTTCTTTTACCAACTGACTCTTATGTGTGCTAATCTAGACTTTGCAAGCACTCATGTTTAAGAGACAATGTTTAATTCCAACTTGAAGCGCCAACAAAAGTAAATCGATCGAAGAATGCACACAATAAGAAGAGTTAGGGTCAACAAAAGCAAACTCGCGCGCCCGGAGGCCCTCCACGTCAAGTATCGATTAATTTTCTTTAAGGCATTCAAGATTGAGTGTGAGTTTGTTTTAAGCCCAAAACAAAAGTGTGTGAGATTCGATTTCAAGCACGCGCCCGGAGGCTCTCTACGTCAGTTGTTGTTCAATTTTAGTGCCCAAACTTGAAGTGTGATCGATTTAATCTAGAGTTTTGACCATTTAAGAATTTTGATAAAGTTAAAGCAAACGTTCAAAGACCAAGTGAGTGAGTTAGATTGTGGAACATTTAACACCTTTTTCAAGTAGACCCATCCCCATAAATGGCGCTGAGATTGCAACCAATGGTTAATATTTGATGGGTGATTAGAAAAGAGGTGAGTCCAAGGAACTACTCAAATTGATTTTTGTAAATTTGTATTTTAACTTAACAAAGTTTCTTAAATGTCCAAAAATCCAACTTTACCTAGATTGCATGTGAAAAAGAGATTTGTAATGGTTAATTGATCCTTGGCATTCAAGATTGGATTTTTTTGTTTTAAGCATGCATTCCAAAGAAAGTTGATTTTAATCCATGACATTCAAAAGTGTGTTTTTGAGCAACATTCATTCAATGAAAAATGTGTTTAACCATTCAAGTTCATTTTTTTATCAACATGAAAACTTGCAAGAAGCATGGTTAGTGGTTCCATATGTGCTCCAACCTGCAATGAGACAAAAAAAAGCAATTTAGTTAGTTAGCCAAAATCTTCAAAAATGAGAGCTTAACTATGGGAAAAAAAATTTTAACTTTTTTTGTTGTTTTTTCTACGCGTAAAAATGCTTAAAACGGTCTAAATCCTATGGAACCACTAAAAGTCAAATTTTCATTTATACTCTTTTTTTTTTTTAGCTACAAAGTGCAGAAATAGTAAAGCAGAAATGGAACATAAGCAAGCAGAGAACACAATCTGCCAAATTACGAAGATGCTGAACTACAAGGGCGCCAAAATATGAAGAGGACAAAATAGATTTGCAGCACAGAACCCA
This sequence comes from Cupressus sempervirens, assembly GCA_028749045.1. Lineage (NCBI taxonomy): Eukaryota > Viridiplantae > Streptophyta > Pinopsida > Cupressales > Cupressaceae > Cupressus > Cupressus sempervirens. Next base: position 333,841,486 of record CM053790.1, read on the forward strand.
GGTGACAAGCAGAGATGTCGATTTTCGCAGACGCAGATTTTTGCAGACGTTGATTTTCGCAGACGCGGATTTTTGCAGATGTTGATTTGCGCAGACGCGGATTTTCGCAGAAGCGGATTTTCGCAGATGTTGATTTGCGCAGACGCAGATTTTCGCAGAAGTCAATTTTCGCAGACAGAACAGGTTGCAGACGCCAAAACCGCGCCAAAAAAAAGCTGAAAAATGCGAATTTTTTTTTTTTTTTAAATTTTTAGATGGTATTTCTTCTTCCTAAGTGCGTTCTTTAACCTGCAAAAACAAGAAAAACACCCTCACAACACACTCAAACAACAGCAAACATTAGATGGTTAGAAAAATGACATATAGATGAAAATAGATGATTAAATGACCCATAGTGGGATCCCACCGGGCGTGCCAAAATGTAGAACCAGAATCAGTATGCAAAGAACATTAACAAATGAAGTAAACATTCACAAACCAAAAACTAAATTCACATATATGCTTAGACTAAGAAAGAAAATAAGAAGTGCAAACCTCACAAGAGAAAACACTCCATGCTTTCTTGATTCTGTAGATGTGTCCTTTTGTTGTGGATGTATGCTCAAGATACTCAAAAGCTGCTTCAATGGAGATGGGTAATGGCAAATTGGTAGCTTTGTGAGCTCTCAATTTGGCATTATAAGGTTATGGTTGATGGCTTTGGTTCTCAAAATAGCATGGTAACTTTAGCTCAAATATTGTTGATGAAATGGCTTGGGATGGGATTCAATTTATAGGCTAAGGGGTAGAGGGATGGAGGGCTTAGATGCAAGGATGGATGAAGGCTTAAGGAGGGCTAAGATGCACTCAAAGGGGAGCACATGGATTGTGCTTGTTTAGCACCAATGGGAAGGTGACACTTGTCACAAGGAGGATGAGTGTGAGAGGGTAGGGTTAAGGGTTGGTTAAGGGCATGATGAGTGGGGTTGAGTATGTAAGAGGGATGTAAGAGGAATGAGTGTGGAAGATCGGTGTAAGAGTCATGAGTGGGCTTGTAAGAGTCTTTATGTTTTGTAAGAGCACTCATGACTTAGTGGTTGGGTTTTTTTGAGGGGAGACTTTGGTTTGGATTAGGAAAGTATTAAACTTGTTTAAGTAATGTGACAACATTAGGGGGTGGATTAGGCTTGGGTTTAGGATTAGATTAGGGATGTTAGAGATGTGCAAGTGGATGGTATTAATGAGGGTGGGTGAGTTAGTGGCTAAGCTTGGTTAGTATGGGTGGATGGGGTGGATTAGGCTAAATGGAGGATTAGAGATAGGTTAGGGTTTTTTTGAATTTGAGGATTTCATTTATCAAATAGATTTATTTAATAAATGGGGATTTTTGGAATTAGATAGGAGAAAAGGATTTAATTGATAAATAATAGATTATTTGATTTATCAATTAGGACTATAGATGATTAATTAAATTAATCAACTAGGGGATGAAAAAGGATTAATTAAATAAGAATTTAATTAATGATGCCTTTAGAGATGGCTAAATTAGATTACCAAAGTAGATGACCCCCTTTGACCCATATTACCCATTCGAATATGTCCCTAGGGGTCCGAGGACCCCTAGAGACATATATCATCGTTTAATGGGTCAAGAGGTTCATAGGTCACCCTATGACCCCCTTTGACCCATATGAACAATTCGAATATGTCCCTAGGGGTCCTAGGACCCCTAGAGACATATGTCGTCGTTTAATAGGTCAAAGAGAGTCATAGGTCACCCTATGACCCCCTTTGACTCATATGAACGATTCAAATATGTCCCTAGGGGTCCTAAGACCCATAGGGACATATGTCGTCGTTCAATGGGTCAAAGGGTTACCTATGACCCCCATTGACCCATATAAACCATTCGAATATGTCCCTAGGGTCCTAGGACCCTTAGGGACATATGTCTTCGTTTAATGGGTCAAAGAGGGTCATAGGTCACCCTATGACCCCCTTTGACCCATATTACCCATTCGAATATGTCCCTAGGGGTCCTAGGACCCCTACGGACATATGTCGTCATTTAATGGGTCAAATAGGGTCATAGGTCAACCTATGACCCCCTTTGACCCATATTACCCATTCGAATATGTCCTTAGGGGTCCTAGGACCCCTAGAGACATATCGTCGTTTAATGGGTCAAGAGGGTCATAGGTCACCCTATGACCCCCTTTGACCCATATGAACGATTGGAATATGTCCCTAGGGTCCTAGAACCCCTAGAGACATATGTCGTCGTTTAATGGGTCAAAGGGGGTCATAGGTTACCCTATGACCCCATTTGACCCATATTACCCATTCGAATATGTCCCTTGGGGTCCGAGGACCCCTACGGACATATGTCATCGTTTAATGGGTCAAAGAGGGTCAAAGGTCACCCTATGACCCCCTTTGACCCATATGTACGATTGGAATATGTCCCTAGGGTCCTAGGACCCCTAGGGACACATGTCGTCGTTTCATGGGTCAAAGAAAGTCATAGGTCACCTTATGACCCCCTTTGACCCATATGTATTATTCGAATATGTCCCTAGGGGTCCTAGGACCCCTAGAGACATATGTCGTCATTTAAATGGTCAAAGAGGGTCATAGGTTACCCTATGACCCCATTTGACCCATATTACCCATTTGAATATGTCCCTAGGGGTCCTAGGACCCTTATGGACATATGTCATCGTTTAATGCATCAAAGGGGGTCATAGGTCACCCTATTAACCCCTTTGACCCATATGAACGATTGGAATATGTCCCTAGGGTCCTAGGACCCTTAGGGACATATGTCGTCGTTTAATGGGTCAAAGAGGGTCATTGGTCACCCTATGACCCCATTTGACCCATATTACCCATTTGAATATGTCCCTTGGAGTCCGAGGACCCCTAGTGACATATGTTGTCGTTTAATGGGTCAAAGAGGGTCATAGGTCACCCTATGACCCCCTTTGACCCATATTACCCATTCGAATATGTCTCTAGGGGTCCTAGGACCCCTAGAGACATATATCGTCGTTTAATGCGTCAAGAGGGCCATAGGTCACCCTATGACCCCCTTTGACCCATATGAACGATTCGAATATGTCCCTAGGGATCCTAGGACCCTTAGAGACATATGTCATCGTTTAATGGGTCAAAGAGGATCATAGGTTACCCCATGACCCCATTTGACCCATATTACCCATTCGAATATGTTCTTAGGGGTCCTAGGACCCTTAAGGACATATGTCGTCGTTTAATGGGTCAAAGAGGGTCATAGGTCACCTTATGACCCCATTTGACCCATATGTAAGATTCAAATATGTCTCTAGGGGTCCTAGGACCCTTAGAGACATATGTCGTCATTTAAAGGGTCAAAGAGGGTCATAGGTTACCTTATGACCGCATTTGACCCATATTACCTATTCGAATATGTCCCTAGGGGTCCTAGGACCTCTAGGGACATATGTCATCGTTTAAAGCATCAAAGGGCGTCATAGGTCACCCTATGACCCCCTTTGACTCATATGAATGATTCAAATATGTCCCTAGGGGTCCTAAGACCCCTAAGGACATATGTTATCGTTTAATGGGTCAAAGGGGGTCATAGGTCACCCTATGACCCCCTTTTACCCATATGAACGATTGAAATGTGTCCTTAGGGTCCTAGGACCCCTAGGGACATATGTCGTCGTTTAATGGGTCAAAGAGGGTCATAGGTCACCCTTTGACCCCCTTTGACCCATATCAACGATTGGAATATGTCCCTAGGGTCCTAGGACCCCTAAGGACATATGTCATCGTTTAATGGGTCAAAGAGGGTCATAAGTCACCCTATGACCCCCTTTGACCCATATGTACGATATGTCATCATTTAAAGGGTCAAAGAGGGTCATAGGTTAATCTATGACCCCATTTGACTCATATTACCCATTCGAATATGTCCCTAGGGGTCCTAGGACCCCTAGCGACATATGTCGTCATTTAATGCATCAAAGGGGGTCATAGGTCACCCTATGACCCCCTTTGACTCATATAAACGATTCAAATATGTCCCTAGGGGTCCTAGGACCTCTAGGGACATATTTTGTCATTTACCTATGACCTCCTTTGACCCATATGAACGATTGGAATATGTCCCTAGGGTCCTAGGACCACTAGGGACATATGTCATCGTTTAATGGGTCAAAGAGGGTCATAGGTCACCCAATGACCCCATTTGACCCATATTACCCATTCGAATATGTCCCTTGGGGTCCGAGGACCCCTAGAGACATATGTCGTCGTTTAATGGGTCAAAGAGGGTCATAGGGTGACCTATGACCCCCTTTCACCCATATTACACATTCAAATATGTCCCTAGGACTCCCAGGACCCCTAGAGACATATATTGTCGTTTAATGCGTCAAGAGGGTCATAGGTCACCCAATGACCCCCTTTGACTCATATTACACATTCGAATATGTCCCTAGGGGTCCTAGGGCCCCTAGAGACATATGTCATCATTTAATGGGTCAAAGAGGGTCATAGGTTACCCTATGACCCCATTTGACCCATATTACCCATTCGAATGTCCCTAGGGGTCCTAGGACCCTTAGGGACATATGTCGTCATTTAACGGGTCAAAGACCTATGACCCCCTTTGATCCATATTACCCATTCGAATATGTCCCTAGGGGTCCGAGGACCCCTAGAGACATATGTCATCGTTTAATGGGTGAAATACGGTCATAGGTCACCCTATGACCCCATTTGACCCATATTACCCATTCGAATATGTCCCTTGGGGTCCTAGAACCCCTAGGGACATATGTCGTCTTTTAATGGGTCAAAGGGGGTCATAGGTCATCCTATGATCCCCTTTGACTCATATGAACGATTCAAATATGTCCCTAGGGGTCCTAGGAGCCCTAGGGACATATGTCATCGTTTAATGGGTCAAAGGCTATGAACCATTCGAATATGTCCCTAGAGTCTTAGGACCCCTAGGGACATATGTCGTCGTTTAATGGGTCAAAGGGGGTCATAGGTCACCCTACGACCCCCTTTGACTCTTATGAATGATTCAAATATGTCCCTTGGGGTCCTAGGACCCCTAGGGACATATGTCGTCGTTTAATGAGTCAAAGGGGGTCATAGGGACCTATGACCCCCTTTGACCCATATGAACGATTCGAATATGTCCCTAGGGTCCTAGGACCCCTAGGGACACATGTCGTCATTTAATGAGTCAAATAACCTATGACCCCCTTTGACCCATATTACCCATTCAAATATGTCCCTTGGTGTCCGAGGACCCCTAGGGACATATGTCGTCGTTTAATGGGTCAAAGAGGGTCATTGGTCACCCTGTGACCCCCTTTGACCCATATTACCCATTCGAATATGTCCCTAGGGGTCCTAGGACCCCTAGAGACATATATCGTCGTTTAATGGGTCAAGAGGGTCATAGGTCACCCTATGACCCCCTTTGACCCATATGAATGATTCGAATATGTCCCTAGGGGTCCTAGGACCTCTAGAGACATATGTAATCATTTAATGGGTCAAAGAGGGTCATAGGTTACCCTATGAACCCATTTGACCCATATTACCCATTCGAATATGTCCCTAGGGCTCCTAAGATCTCTAGTGACATATGTCATCGTTTAATTGGTCAAAGGGGGTCATAGGTCACCCTATGACCCCCTTTGTCCTATATGAACAATTCGAATATGTCCCTAGGGTCCTCAGACCCCTAGGGACATATGTCGTCGTTTAATCGGTGTAAGAGGGTCATAGGTCACCCTATGACCCCCTTTGACCCATATTACCCATTTGAATATGTCTCTTGGGGTCCAAGGACCCCTAGGGACATATGTCATCGTTTAATGGGACAAAGAGGGTCATAGGTCCCCATATGACCCCCTTTGACCCATATTACCCATTCGAATATGTCCTAGGGTTGCTAGGACCCCTAGAGACATATATCGTCGTTTAATGGGTCAAGAGGATCATAGGTCACCCTATCACCCCCTTTGACCGATATGTCCGATTTGAATATGTCCCTAAGGGTCCTCAGACCCCTAGGGACATATGTCATCGTTTAATGGGTCAAAGACCTATGACCCCCTTTGACCCATATGAACGATTCGAATATGTCCCTAAGGGTTCGAGGACCCCTAGGGACATATGTCGTTGTTTAATGGGTCAGAGAGGGTCACAGGTTATCGAATGACCCCATTTGACCCATATTACCCATTCGAATATGTCACTAGGGGTCCTAGGACCCCTAGGGACATATGTCATCGTTTAATGGGTCAAAGGGGGTCATAGGGTGACCTATGACCCCCATTGACCCATATGAACAATTCGAATATGTCCCTGAGGGTCCAAGGACCGGTAATGAAATATGTTGTTGTTTAATGAGTCAGAGAGGGTCATAGGTCACCCTATGACCCCCTTTGACCCATATTACCCATTCGAATATGTCCCTAGGGGTCCTAGGACCCCTGACAACATATGTCGTCATTTAATGGGTCAAAGGGGGTCATACGTCACCCTATGACCCCCTTTGACCCATATTACCCATTCGAATATGTCCCAAGCGGTCCTAGGACCCTAGCGACATATCTCGTCGTTTAATGGGTCAGAGAGGGTCATAGGTCACCCTATGACCCCCTTTGACCCATATTACGCATTCGAATATGTCCCTAGGGGTCCTAGGACCCCTAGAGACATATATCATCTTTTAATGGGTCAAAGGGTGTCATAGGTCACCCTATGACCCCCTTTGACCCATATGAACGATTGGAATATGTCCCTAGGGTCCTAGGACCCCTAGGGACATATGTCGTCGTTCAATGGGTCAAAGAGGGTCATAGGTCACCCTATGACCCCGTTTGACCCATATGTACGATTCGAATATGTCCCTAAGGGTCCTAGGACCCCTAGAGACATATGTCGTCATTTAAAGGGTCAAAGAGGGTTATAGGTTACCCTATGACCCCATTTGACCCATATTACCCATTCGAATATGTCCCTAGGGGTTCTAAGACCCCTAGGGACATATGTCGTCATTTAATGCATCAAAGGGGGTCATAGGTCACTCTATGACCCCCTTTGACTCATATGAATGATTCAAATATGTCCCTAGGGGTCCTAGGACCCCTAGGGACATATGTTGTCGTTTAATGGGTCAAAGGGGGTCATAGGTCACCCTATGACCCGCTTTGACACATATGAATGATTGGAATATGTCCTTAGGGTCCTAGGACTCCTAGGGACATATGTCATCATTTAATGTGTCAAAGAGGGTCATAGGTCAACCTATGACCCCATTTGACCCATATTACCCATTCGAATATGTCCCTTGGGGTCCAAGGACCCCTAGGGACATATGTCATCGTTTAATGGGTCAAAGAGGGTCATAGGTCACCCTATGACCCCCTGTGACCCATATTACCCATTCGAATATGTCCCTAGGGGTCCTAGGACCCCTAGAGACATATATCATCGTTTAATGCGTCAAGAGGGTCATAGGTCAGCCTATGACCCCCTTTGACCCATATGAACGATTTGAATATCTCCCTAGGGATCCTAGGACCCCTAGAGACATATGTCATCGTTTAATGGGTGAAAGAGGGTCATAGGTTACCCTATGACCCAATTTGACCCATATTACCCATTCGAATATGTCCCTAGGGGTCCTAGGACCCTTAGGGACATATGTCGTCGTTTAATGGGCCAAAGAGGGTCATAGGTCACCCTATGACCCCCTTTGACCCATATGTATGATTCGAATATGTCGTCATTTAAAGGGTCAAAGAGGGTCAAAGGTTACCCTATGACCCCATTGGACCCATATTACCCATTCGAATATGTCCCTAGGGGTCCTAGGACCCTTAGGGACATATGTCATCGTTTAATGCATCAAAGTGGGTCATAGGTCACCGTATGACCCCCTTTGACTCATATGAACAATTCAAATATGTCCCTAGGGGTCCTATGACGCCTAGGGACATATGTTGTCGTTTAATGGGTGAAAGACCTATGACCCCCTTTGACCCATATGAACAATTGGAATATGTCTCTAGGGTCCTAGGACCCCTAGGGACATATGTCGTCGTTTAAAGGGTCAAAGAGGGTCATAGGTCACGCTATGACCCCCTTTGACCCATATGAACGATTGGAATATGTCCCTAGGGTCCTAGGACCCCTAGGGACATATGTCATCGTTTAATGGGTCAAAGAGGGTCATAGGTCACACTATGACCCCCTTTGACCCATACGTACGATTTGAATATGTCCCTAGGGGTCCTAGGATCCCTAGAGACATATGTCATCATTTAAATGGTCAAAGAGGGTCATAGGTTACCCTATGACACCATTTGACCCATATTACCCATTCGAATATGTCCCTCGGGGTCCTAGGACCCCTAGGGACATATGTCGTCGTTTAATGCATCAAAGGGGGTCATAGGTCACCCTATGACCCCCTTTGACTCATATGAACGATTCAAATATGTTTCTAGTGGTCCTAGGACCCCTAGTGACATATGTTGTCGTTTAATGGGTCAGAGGGGATCATAGGTCACCCTATGACCCCCTTTGACCCATATGAACGATTGAAATATGTCCCTAGGGTCCTAGGACCCCTAGGAACATATGTCGTCGTTTAATGGGTCAAAGAGGGTCATAGGTGACCTATGACCCCATTTGACCCATATTACCCATTCAAATATGTCCCTTGGGTTCCGAGGACCCCTAGGGACATAGGTTATCATTTAATGGGTCAAAGAGGGTCATAGGTCACCCTATGACCCCCTTTGACCTATATTACCCATTCGAATATGTCCCTAGGGGTCCGAGGACCCCTAGAGACATATATCATCGTTTAATGCGTCAAGAGGGTCATAGGGTGACCCCCTTTGACCCATATTACCCATTCGAATATGTTCCTAGGGGTCATAGGACCCCTAGAGACATATGTCATCGTTTAATGGGTCAAAGAGGGTCATAGGTTACCCTATGACCCCATTTGACCCATATTACCCATTCGAATATGTCCCTAGGGGTCCTAGGACCCTTAGGGACATATGTCGTCATTTAATGCGTCAAAGAGGGTCATAGGTCACCCTATGACCCCCTTTGACCCATATTACCCATTCAAATATTTCATCGTTTAATGGGTCAAGAGGTTCATAGGTCACCTTATGTCCCCCTTTGACCCATATGAACGATTCGAATATGTCCCGAGGGGTCCTAGGACCCCTAGAGACATATGTCATCGTTTCATGGGTCAAAGAGGGTCATAGGTTACTCTATGACCCCATTTGACCCATATTACCCATTCAAATATGTCCCTAGGGGTCCTAGGACCCCTAGGGACATATGTCGTCGTTTAATGGGTCAAAGAGGATCATAGGTCACCCTATGACCCCCTTTGACTCATATGAACGATTCAAATATGTCCCTAGGGGTCCTAGGACCCCTAGGGACATATGTCGTCGTTTAATGGGTCAAAGGGTGACCTATGACCCCCATTGACCCATATGAACCATTCGAATATGTCCCCAGGGTCCTAGGACCCCTAGGTACATATGTCTTCGTTTAATGGGTCAAAGACCCATATTACCCATTTGAATTTGTCCGTAGGGGTCCTAGGACCCCTAGGGACATATGTCATCGTTTAATGGGTCAAAGAGGGTCATAGGTCACCCTATGACCCCCTTTGACCCATATTACCCATTCGAATATGTCCCTAGGGGTCCTAGGACCCCTAGAGACATATATCATCGTTTAATGGGTCAAGAGGGTCATAGGTCACCCTATGACCCCCTTTGACCCATATGAACGATTCGAATATGTCCCTAGGGGTCCTAGGACCCCTAGAGACATATGTCGTCATTTAATGGGTCAAGGAGGGTCATAGGTTACCCTATGGTCCATTTGACCCATATTACCCATTCGAATATGTCCCTTGGGGTCCGAGGACCCCTAGGGACATATGTCGTCGTTTAATGGGTCAAAGAGGGTCATAGGTCACCCTGTGACCCCCTTTGACCCATATTACTCATTTGAATATGTCCCTAGGGGTCCTAGGACCCCTAGAGACATATATCGTCGTTTAATGCGTCAAGAGGGTCATAGGTCACCCTATGACCCCCTTTGATCCATATGAACGATTCGAATGTGTCCCTAGGGGTCTTCGGACCCCTAGAGACATATGTCATCATTTAATGGGTCAAAGAGGGTCACAAGTTACCCTATGACCCCATTTGACCCATATTACCCATTCGAATATGTCCCTAGGGGTCCTAGGACCCTTAGGGACATATGTCGTCGTTTAATGGGTCAAAGAGGGTTATAGGTCACCCTATGACCCCCTTTGACCCATATGTACGATTCGAATATGTCCCTAGGGGTCCTAGGACCCCTAGAGACATATGTCATCATTTAAAGGGTCAAAGAGGGTTATAAGTTACCCTATGACCCCATTTGACCCATATTACCCATTTGAATATGTCCCTAGGGGTCCTAGGACCCGTAGGGACATATGTCGTCGTTTAATGCATCAAAGGGGGTCATAGGTCACCCTATGACCCCCTTTGACCCATTAAACGACAACATATGTCCCTAGGGGTCCTAGAGACATATGTCATCATTTAATGGGTCAAAGAGGGTCACAAGTTACCCTATGACCCCATTTGACCCATATTACCCATTCGAATATGTCCCTAGGGGTCCTAGGACCCTTAGGGACATATGTCGTCATTTAATGGGTCAAAGAGGGTTATAGGTCACCCTATGACCCCCTTTGACCCATATGTACGATTCGAATATGTCCCTAGGGGTCCTAGGACCCCTAGAGACATATGTCATCATTTAAAGGGTCAAAGAGGGTTATAAGTTACTCTATGACCCCATTTGACCCATATTACCCATTTGAATATGTCCCTAGGGGTCCTAGGACCCGTAGGGACATATGTCGTCGTTTAATGCATCAAAGGTGACCTATGACCCCCTTTGACTCATATGAACGATTCAAATATGTCCCTAGGGGTCCTAGGACCCCTAGGGACATATGTTGTCGTTTACTGGGTCAAAGGGGGTCATAGGTCACCCTATGACCCCCTTTGACCCATATGAATGATTGGAATATTTCCCTAGGGTCCTAGGACCCCTAGGGAGATATGTCTTCGTTAAATGGGTCAGAGAGGCTCATAGGTCACCCTATGACTCCCTTTGACCCATATGAACGATTGGAATATGTCCCTAGGGTCCTAGGACCCCTAGGGACATATGTCGTCGTATAATGGGTCAAAGAGGCTCATAGGTCACCCTATGACCCCCTTTGACCCATATGTACGATTCGAATATGTCCTTAGGGGTCCTAGGACCCCTAGAGACATATGTTGTCATTTAAATGGTCAAAGAGGGTCATAGGTTATCCTATGACCCCATTTGACCCATATTACCCATTCGAATATGTCCCTAGGGGTCCTAGGACCCCTAGGACCCCTAAGGACATATGTCGTTGTTTAATGCATCAAAGGGGGTCATAGGTCACCCTATGACCCCCTTTGACTCATATGAATGATTCAAATATGTTCCTACGGGTCCTAGGACCCCTAAGGACATATGTTGTCGTTTAATGGGTCAAAGGGGGTCATAGGTTACCCTATGACCCCCTTTGACCCATATGAACGATTGAAATACGTCCCTAGGGTCTTAGGACCCCTAGGGACATATGTCGTCGTTTAATGGGTCAAAGAGGGTCATAGGTCACCCTATGACCCCATTTGACCCATATTACCCATTCGAATATGTCCCTTGGGGTCCGAGGACCCCTAGGGACATATGTTGTCGTTTAATGGGTCAAAGAGGGTCATAGGTCACCCTATGACCCCCTTTGACCCATATTACCCATTCGAATATGTCCCTAGGGGTCCTAGGACCCCTAGAGACATATACCATCGTTTAATGCGTGAAGAGGGTCATAGGGTGACCCCCTTTGACCCATATTACCCATTCGAATATGTCCCTAGGGGTCTTAGGACCCCTAGAGACATATGTCATCGTTTAATGGGTCAAAGAGGACCATAGGTTACCCTATGACCCCATTTGACCCATATTACCCATTCAAATATGTCCCTAAGGGTCCTAGGACCCTTAGGGACATATGTTGTCTTTTAATGGGTCAAAGAGGGTCATAGGTCACCCTATGACCCCCTTTGACCCATATTACCCATTCGAATATGTCCTTAGGGGTCCGAGGACCCCTAGAGACATATATCATCGTTTAATGGGTCAAGAGGTTCATAGGTCACCCTATGACCCCCTTTGACCCATATGAACAATTCGAATATGTCCCTAGGGGTCCTAGGACCCCTAGAGACATATGTCATCGTTTCATGGGTCAAAGAGGGTGATAGGTTACCCTATGACCCCATTTGACCCATATTACCCATTCGAATATGTCCCTAGGGGTCCTAGGACCCCTAGGGACATATGTCGTCGTTTAATGGGTCAAAGACCTATGACCCCCTTTGACCCATATTACCCATTCGAATATGTCCCTACGGGTATGAGGACCCCTAGAGACATATATCATCGTTTAATGGGTCAAGAGGTTCATAGGTCACCCTATGACCCCCTTTGACCCATATGAACGATTCGAATATGTCCCTAGGGGTCTTAGGACCCCTAGAGACATATGTCATCGTTTCATGGGTCAAAGAGGGTGATAGGTTACCCTATGACCCCATTTGACCCATATTACCCATTCGAATATGTCCCTGGGGGTCCTAGGACCCCTAGGGACATATGTCATTGTTTAATGGGTCAAAGAGGGTCATAGGTCACCCTATGACCCCCTTTGACTCATATGAACGATTCAAATATGTCCCTAGGGGTCCTAGGACCCATAGGGACATATGTCGTCGTTTAATGGGTCAAAGGGGGTCATAGGTCACCTTATGACCCCCTTTGACCCATATGAACCATTCGAATATGTCCCTAGTGTCCTAGGACCCCTAGGGACATATGTCTTCGTTTAATGGGTCAAAGAGGGTCATAGGTCACCCTATGACGCCCTTTGATCCATATTACCCATTCGAATACTAGGACCCCTAGGGACATATGTCATCATTTAATGGGTCAAAGAGGGCCATAGGTTACCTTATGACCCCCTTTGACCCATATTACCCATTCGAATATGTCCCTAGGGGTCCTAGGACCCCTAGAGACATATATCATCGTTTAATGGGTCAAAGAGGGTTATAGGTCACCCTATGACCCCCTTTGACTCTTATATATTAATAATATACATATCAATATAATAATAATAATAATAATATATATATATATATATATATATATACATATACATATTACATTATTATATTTAATGAAAATATTACGTTATTATATAAATATATTAATAACATACATATTAATATAATAATATATAATACATATTTTATATATATAAATTACGTTATTATATTTAGTAAAAATAATAATAATATATATTATATTTATAGATTGTAATAAGATTAACATAAGATATTATTATATATTACTAGATTATATCTTGTATGTTTACATTACGTTATTATATATATATATATATAATATATATTAAAATATGCCTTTACATATTAATATAAGCGAAATAATTTAAAAATAAAAAACTAGAATGTTTAAATCAAATTTCCCTCCAAAATTTGAAAATTTTTGGAATTTGACTATCGAGCCGAATCGGATATCCGATGTCAAATCGGATATCCGATTTTGAATCGGATATCCGATCAGGCTTGGTATTTACCAAGCTTGCCCGGTCAACCCCAAAGACGTGTTAATAGAGAGTTTTAGTGATACTCAAACTTCGGGTAGCCGTCTGACAATGTTATTTTGATCGAAATTGAATGAAACGAAATGGGTTTTTTAATATCGCTCTCTAGATTCCATCAATATAATTTCTGTCAAATTCTGAGTTCGATAAGTATTTATTAGTTAATTATCAATGAAGATTATTGTAAAGTGCTGATTGACATACTGAATGAAAAATAGCTATAAATTTCAAACGGTATAACATTTTTTAAATCTAAAAGTTGCGTCACATTCTATACTTCACCTAGTATAAGAAAAAAAAAAAAGAAGAAAAATTTGATCAAATTTTCTATTAGTTAGGGTGGTCAGACACGGGACTTTTTTTAATCCGAAAAAGTTTTGGTAGAAAATTCATATTTAATTATTTATTTGTAATAAAAATATCAAAAAATATGCGTCACATCCGGGCATGAGTCTAGTTTTCATATCTATAATTATATTAAAAAAATATTATGATTTGATTTTGATTAAGGTGGTCAGACATACACCTACTTTTTATTTTCGCCCTGAAATTTTCTTAGTACTGCATTAAAATTCAAACTTTTGACCAATCAATTATTTTTTTCTCCTGATAAGGCCTAGTATTTTAGAAACTGAGTTCAATTTTCTACAAATTATTTTCTTACAACTTTTTGATATAAAGTCCATAACCACTTCAAAATTATGTGTCAAGTTGACATAAACCTGATTTGTTGATTTTTCACTGGCACTTAAGGCCATAGTTTGGTACACCATGATCTTGCACATACCCTTCTACCTAAAGGCAACCTTTTAAAACATGGAAACAACCTCCAAGTTGTGGGACTTGAACAATGAGGTTTAGTCTCTGGAGAAGGCTAGCTTACTATTAGGGTGCACTTAAACTACACTTGGAGAGGAGAAGAGGAAAAAGCATATGCAAAACATTTACCTAATCTATCCTAAGGAGGTGATGCACCAAAATAGAGTGTTCAAACCAATCTCTACCCATACATGTGCAACTAAACTATCATGACATCAAAAAATATGTAGATTCAAACTTGTTTTAATCCCACAATCTCATGAAGGTCAAATAACCAAATGAGTGGCACAAGGAAGAAGAGTTTCACTTATATATCATTCATAGGCCAAAAGAGAGATATAGTCGTGCAAATTGCAGATAATCACAATACATTGATGAGAGGTAATTGAATCTTACATAGTACATCAATGGCTAAAAGGGGTAAGGCAGAATATCATGAAGTTCAAAGGCAAAGGGAATTTACAATCAACGTGCCAAATAAATGCCAAAGGAAATAGAGAAGGATTGATCATTACAAGGGTTTCAAAATGTGTCTTTATAGATCTAGCATGGTTGAGATGGCTTCAACTAAAAGTTATTGGTCCAACCACTATTATTAAGTCCTCAAAGAACAATCAAGGGCGATCTAAGGAGTAGATTTGATTTGGTACACTTGCAGAGGCATGAAAATCATTAAACCTTGACGGGAATAAACCCTAAAGTGATAGAAATGATGCCATTTAATGCATAACTAGGAAAATGGATAACCCAAATGGAGGAGAGATGTCCTTTGCATAGTTTCTAGCCCTGCATTCATTCGAGAGTGATTGGGATCGATCATGGAGATCAAATCATGGAAAAAAACCACCTTCTTTTCCTTTTGGTTTGACAAATCAGATAAGTCATCAAGTCAACTAGGTTGAGCAACCAGACAAAACCATGTGGACCAACCATGTTATTTCTTTTTTCCACCTTATGAGGTCTTCAAAAGTTAATCACCATATCATATGACCCTTTCCACCCTTTAAGACTTAACCACAACTGCTTGTGAAACCACATCTTAATCGCAATGTTAACTGGCGTTGTCACTATCTTCACTGAGCCTATTGCATACACATGTCAACCTGTCATTATTTTATAGGAAATAAAACCTACACATCTTCACAAAGTGACAAAGTGACAACCATTGATGTTGCAAGATTTGACAATGATCGAAAGATGTAGAGAAAATGTTGGCCCACAAGCAAAGAGTGAATGAAAATTTGCCAACTAGACCATGTTATGACAACTTCACCATCTGCAAGAAGGAAGTCCCACCCTAGACATGAGTCATGTTGTCACTTTCTCACAAGAATAAATTTTGTGCTTTTTGGAAAAGTGAGATTGCAATGACCACAAATTTGGGAAGATTAGGCGATGGAAGAGATGCAAGCTTGTAAAATATTAAATCGCACAATTACTTAGGAAATAAGGTATAACCTAAGGTTTTATAGATTTGTTTTGCATGCCCTAATATTTGAGTTATTCAAATATATGAACGTTATATGTGTTCAAATTCAAATCTTTCAATTTTGGCGGGAGGGAAAAATATCTAACAATGACCTTACCCACTTTTCCCATCATCTTCCACTTCACCCTAAATAGTGGTCTTCTTTGGCTTGGTTCTTCCTTGATAGGTTCTTTAATAAATTCCCTTCTTATAATTAGATTTTCCCCTTCTTTTGATTCTAAGGGTACTTTAGATGGTTTGTTACGACTAATAGATTCTTCTTACACATAGTTGACTCTTTTTAGACTCCCTTGGGAAGTAGAGCCTTTCTTAAGGCACCTATATGCAAGGTGTTCCATTTGGTTGCAATTATAAAACTTCATGGTTGCAAAGTAGGATGCTCTATACGTTGGTTTTTGCTTCTTTCTCTTCCCCAGTGTTGGAGCTTCTTCCCCTACTGAAACCCCTCTATTAGAATTCCCTTCTTGTTGTTTAATCTACTTAGTTTCCCCTTGGCTTCTTGAGTTTGAACCTCTACCACCATTACCCAATTGATTCCTACCATCTCTGCCTCTAAAGTTGGTGTCAGATTTCTTCTTGTTATTTTCTTCCACCTTCAATGCTAATTGGAAACATCTATGGACTATTGTGGGTGTCCATAGGTTAATTTATTCTTGTACATGTTCCACTTCAACCAACCAGATACCTAGACACCTTAATAGGTTCTTCTTCTTGAGTCCCTGATTTGAAACATAACTTCTAAAATTCTTCAGTATATGTTGCCACATCCATATCTTTTTGTTTTAGGCTTTGCCTCTTCTTGTGTATTTGAATCTCATAATCTTCAGGTAGTTGCTATTCTTTTACCTTAGTCACCATGGCTTTCCAATTTGCAATTGGTTTCTTTGCCATCTTCTCCCTTTCTTCTTGCAGATACTCCCACTAAGTTAGTTTTGATCCTTTCAACCTAGATTTGGCTACCTTGACCTTTTGTGCCTTTTGTGCTTCAGTGCCCCCCTCACACTCAAAGTGGTTTTCCATCCCTTCAACCCATTCCACCACAAGTTTAGGGTCCATCTTCGCACTAAAAAAAGGGACTTCTTGTAGGGATTTTCCACCCAATGCCTTGATGGATTTTAGAAATGGTTCTTTAGATAATGGAGGGGTTGGCTTAGGTATGATGTCTTCCCCATCAACCTTTTCCTAACCTTTATTACTAGTTTCTCCTTCTTGGTCTATCTTCTTGGTAGCCTCAACAACTTCCTCCAATTTTGTCTTCATCTCCTCTAATGCTTCCTCTAGAAGCCTATTCCTTTCCTTTTGATCTTTCATCTCCTTGGCAAGTTTTGCATGAGTCACCATATTTGTCTGTCCTACTAACTCTTTAGTGTACAAAAACACGCCACTAGCCCCAAATCTTTGGTGGCTCTAATACCAATCTAATTTAAGTTGGATTGCTTAGTAGTCCTTTCTTTCTCTAAGGACTCACCTAGGCTCTCTTCTAGCCTATTAGGGTTCCCATTTGTCACCCTAACCTCAAGAGGATATCTATCCTACCCTCCACACTTCACCATCCAGCTACACCATTGATTTCACAACTTGCACTCATCTTAAGGACATTCACACCTGTTTCTCAAGATCACAACTATACCAAAAATGAACATTCTACCTTCAACATGAAGTGAGGAATGAAACTTGATGGTTTTTAGTCCTCCCCTAACCTCTTGGACTCAAAATCCATAGGTCTTCTTATCAATTTCTTCAAATTTGACAAAATTGCGCTAATTAGGCCTCCAAATTTTATTTTTGGGTCACAACTCCAAATTTCACTTAACAAGGTTTAAAACTAACTTCCATTATGGATACCCTTTTGAGAAAGCTTCAAGATTTTGTGGGCCTTAGGTCCCCAACCTATCTGTACACCTCCTTCCTATATAGGTGCCTAAAAATAAAGGTTTTGAATCATTCTTGTTGGCATTATCAAGAGTTTCATGAATACCCTAGAAAATCTTGTCATGGGAACATCTCCTCTCACATGTGGCTTCCTTACACATCCCTTCTCCTTCTCCAACAATCAGATTGAACTACCCAATAAATTCAATCCATCCAAATTAACTTGCTAGCACTGTGATCACCTAGCCATGCACCAAAGGCTCGCCTAGGGCATCACATCAAAAATAGTAGCCGTACTTTTCTAGGCCCCCCCATTGATATGTACACTATACAAGGGATCCTCTTCTATATCCCCAAGAATCTTGATGATTCCATGGTGAGGATTTATGGGGGAGCCATTCTTCCAAAAGTTGTTAAAACTAAACCAACAAACATACTAGAAACAAAAGATTTAAAAACTATGAACAAATGAACTTTAAGAAACTTGAAATCTAAATCAAAATGTACCATAATAGAAAGAATTAGAATAATCTAAAGAAAAATTGAGACTTTCAATCCATCAATGCATTCTTGCAATAAAAAAGATACAAAATTGTAACTCTGCAATTGTATTTCATGGCTTTATTATCAAAACTTCACTTCTTACCAACTCCAACCCTTGGAATAGGTTCATTTCATGGTTTTGTAGGTTTCCCAAGAGGTTTTAGACAGTTAGAGTAACCATCAATCTCAGATTCACGACATGTCTAATTCTTGCTTAAATGTTGTCATGCAACTTTTTAAAGTTGCTGACAACTTTTGCATTTTTGCAAATTTTGGACATTTATCACTTGGAACTTTTGAAGTAGGTCCAACATGGTTCATTTATGATGGCTATGCATGATTTATCCTTTAGAGCATCAATTCACCATTTTTACCTTTCTAACAACTTTTGGCTACAATTGACATCTTTCTCAACTTTTTTGCCCAAATGATAATGTAGGACTCCAATCAATGAAAAAGGATGTAAAAACATCATAAATGACAAGATAAGTTCAAAATCATACCTTCCTCAGACTTTTAGGGAATAAGACCCATAACCCCTAATAACCTAAACACAAGGCAAACCCAAAAAACTAGAATGGACTGAGCCTAGTCAAATCCACCTAGGAGAAAAAACACATGACCTTCTAAGGTCCAAACACAACCAACTAACTTGGCTAAGGTCAGTACAAGCCAAAAAACAAAGAGTAGAGTTAGGACTAGGAGTTAGCCTAGGTGCTCCTGCACCACATAACAACACAATTTTAGACATGAGACTTCAACCATCAATTTTGCCAAGAAATTGGAATCAAATAGAGATCCATTTGAGAACTCCATTCTTCAATTCTAAAAAAGAACCAATTTGATCCCTAAACAAAGAAACAAGAAAGCAATAACATTTACTAGAACAACTCCTTTAAAACGAGGAAATAAATAGGGCAAAATGAACTTAATTAAAACATTAATTTTAGAATTCAAAATCCAGTCTAAGTATAGCTTCAAATTGATATTCAAACATCAACTAAATTTTTATAAAATAATAATAAAATAATAAATAAGAGCGACTCTAATTCTACCTCATTTCTTGCAAAGAACAAGAAAGCAACTTCAAACTACAGTGTTCAACCAAATGCACTGCAATCCAATTCCAACAAGAGATGCAATGCGTCAAAGTTCCTGCCAATAATTAGAAAATAAGGAAAGCAGAGATTTATAGATAGAAAGGAAGAATATGAAGAGAGACCTAAAAAAGAGAATGATATATTATTACAAGGACAAGTAAAGGTAGAATGATAGAGAGTTGAAGATAATTTAAAAAATATTAATAATTATATTATTTAAAAAAATATATAAATAACAATAGAAATTATATTTAATGAATGAAATAGTCATTTCTAACAATTCTGTTATAAGTTGAAATATTTGATTTAAAAAATAAAATTGTTGATTACTTAATTCAAACGACCAAAATATCTAATTAGTTTGAGGGGTAGTATTAGTTTTACAATTTGTAAAATGGTATAAAAAATTAGTGTAAGATTGTAAAATAATAGCTAGTAAAATATAGTGTAAACTTAAAGAAATAACATTTTATTTTAAAGACAAGTAAAGGTAGAATGATAGAGAGAGAGAGTTGAAGAGAATTTAAAAAATATTAAAAAATATGTTATTTTAAAAAATATAAAAATAACAATAGAAATTATATTATATGAATGAACTACTCATTTCTACCAATGCAATTAGAAGTTGAAATATTTAATTTTAAAAATAAATTGTTGATTACTTAATTCAAACTACCAAAATATCTAGTAAGTTTGAGGGTAGTATTAGTTTTACAATTTGTAAAATGATATAAAAAAATTTAGAATAACATTGTAAAATAGTAGCTAGTAAAACATAGTGTAAACTTAAAGAAATAACTATCAATGTAAAACTAATAAATATATTTAAAATAAGAAATATAAAACATTTGAACTTGGTAATCTTTTCTTTGTCGATTTCGATTTAGTTTTAGTAATTGATTCTTTGAAAGAAGACTCTTCTTTTTATCTTCCCCCGAGGCATAAGATCATTTGCATATTGATTAGACATTCATTTTTGTTCAAAGTGGTGTGAGGTAGAAGACGAAAGATAAAAATGTTACTTTTTTGAAAATCTAACCAACTTGTCACAAATGTATAAAAGATAAAATTGTAATTAATGCATTCATTAATGCATGATAGAGTTGTTAGAAAATATTTGTATTTTTGTTGTAGAAAATTGAATTTTATCCATACCAAAAATAGTATGATCCAATAGAATAGATGAAAAATGTGATTTAAAAAATAATGAAAAATTAGAAAAAAATATAAACATTTGAAATTTGTTTTAATCTTTTAAATTCTATGAGTTGATTGGTCAACAAGAAAAAAACTAATTTTTGAGAACTCAAAGAGATAAAGCAAAAGACTCTAATAGTCCAACCTCTTCCCAAAACTCACAAATGAATTGTCACTACTAACTCTAACAACCATCCGACAAATAAAACTAGAAACAATTGAAAAGGCCTTCCAAAACTTGTACAAAACATGATAAGTAAAGAAAAGTTTTGATTTGATGCGATGAAGTTGCTTTAACTGCAATCAAAATCGTATGCTGGAAAGACGCACTCAACACAAGACAAAATGAGAATGAAATGGAGTATAAAAGAACAAAACGATAAAACGGATGACATTTTGAAGTCCAACTACTCAACTTTAAAGTCCCGAACAAGTGAACTTTGAAATTCACGATCCTAATAATTTGAATAATATTGACAAATGCATTAACGAATACTAAAAGTAGTCGACTCACGATTCCTCAACATTATTGCCAGGTTCGAGCAATTAAGGGACATGAGTATTCCCTACTCACAACGTCACACCGCTTTTGTAATGGCGATGTCGACAGGTTGGCCGCCCCCGTGTGAGAAGCGCAAGCGGGCAAAAATTCCCGTGATTCCTCAACTGCCACTGTCATTACCATATATTCGTCAACTTCAGGCAATTTCAAATAAATACCAGTTTTTGCGAAAGTGAGCATCCGCGTCTAATCTTTTACTTACTTTCGATTACCAGAATTGTCGTTACCTAAAATAGTCAAGAATTTTTTATTAGGACATCTTTGAATTTGTTTGTCTAAGATACTTTGTGCAATGCCGTGTCTCCAGAGGTCGGCCATTAATGAACTTCACGAGACTTGTCTGAAACTTTCAATTATGGAATTAAGGCAAAGATTTTCCTCCTGTCCGCAAGCGAATGCTATTGCACAATCCAGCAGATTGATGTAGGCGACAATGGAGAAACTAAACCAAGTATCTCTGTGGAATTGGAATGTTTGAAATTGCAGGGGGTATCAGGGAATTGAAACTTAAGACCGAAACAGAGTGAAATTGACAACTGGACAATGAATACTCGATACAAGTTACACTCTTCTGGGGGAAGCGCTGGTCGGACTTTTGACCTCAGGGCAATTGCAGCTGGCTCCAATGGGGAGCTGGTAAGTGAATCTTTGCGACTTAGTCTCCCACTCTCTTGCTTGAGTATTAAATTACTTCAGCTTTCTATGTATGTGGTATGATGCGTCTTTTCTTTCGTCAATTCTGCTGGTAGAGTTGGCAGCTGTAACTGCTAGGATTTGAAAAACAATACTTGCAGAAATATAAAAATATAGAAGAAAACAGAGTTGTTTAGAATAAAATAGATTTCTCATTATTCAATATTTATAATATGCATAGAATCATGATTTATACAATAGTAAGCGGTCATTTGAAGGACAAATTGTGGTTGAAAACATGCAGCTAACACCAAATTACGTTGAAAGAGTTTCCGTTAAAAACGATCCTTAATTTGAGCAGTTAACAAAAAGAAATCAAAAGTTGCATGTAAAAGAAACAATGATCCCGAAATAGAGCAAAATGATGGCATGCAGTTGGAATTAACTACACGCTAACCCCCCCCCCCCCCCTTAATTCCTATTGACAACCCTCGCTTGAGGTATGACCCTCAAGTGACCTTGTGTAACATGGGAACAACCTCCAAGTGTGGGACTTGCGCTTTGAGGTTGAATCTCCAGAGAAGGTCGGCTTCTTTACAATCAGGATGCATCTAAACTAAAGCTTGGGAGGAAAAGGGAGAGAGATTGCATGAAAATATATGTGGAAGGGGAAAGGGGGTGATGCACCAAATTGAAACAATGGTTACAACTCTGCCTATAGCTGCACTACACATCAATGGAAACTCAAATACACATCTCTCAACTCTAATTTATCTTCCAAGAAAACACATGGAGGTTTGAAACTAACCAAATGCTGAAAGGAAAGATAATTTTCACTATGCAATAATTGCCAGTAGATTAAACACAACATATAAATCTAAGAAAATAGAAAGAAAACATTTACTACAAGGCACATACATGCACTAGACAACAAAATGACAAGAGAAGGTAAGAAATAGAGATTCCATTAATGGAAGGCAAAAGGATTATAATTGCAAAGCATAATGTTGTTGCTAAATGCAAACAGAGAAGAACCCACGAATTATGTAGAAACTTTGCCTTTATAGATCAGGCATAACTTCGTTTTTATACGAAGTTCAAATCCCGACCACCATGGAGTTAAAGTTGCAGAGAAGATCATTAAATGAATATCAAAAGAAAATATGATCTTTGTGCAATTTGCTCTTGGAAGTGACAGGAAGAACCCAAAAATGAAAGCACCTAGCCGTAAGGATGATCAATCCCAAAAGATTTGATCATTACAAGTATTGAAGAGGCATGGAGATGCATTGGTATTGTGCAAACAAGGCCCAAGAAGCCGCCCAACATTAAAGAAATAGTCCCTGTAATGTTTCGTGGCCACAAGAAATCAAATCAAGCCGCTGTCAAAATATTGCAATGGGATAACATGAAGTTTAACCCACCCATGTACACTTGTAGAGTTGACCCACGTGGAAAAGATTAGATCTGCCCCAAAAGTGGTGGACCATCGATGTGGATCTTCCATTTGAAATGGACGACCTAAAGGATGCAAAAAATCTCCCAATGAATGATTAAAACACAACTGTTGATGAAGAAACCTTTTAATCTGATAGTTGACACATTTTCCAATGCACGGTGGAAGAAACAACATATACTTTCACTATTTCGTGGGCCGCTAAAAATGACCCTTGCGAAATAGCGCAATGGGATAACACAAAAAGTTTACCCATTGCCACATGGCACAATTCTGACACTTTAACCCTAGGAAAACACTGCAACACCACCAAATAAACAGAATGGAGACATGTGGTAGGAAAAATGTGGGAACACATAAAGTTAACCGATATTTCTATTTTGTAAAGACAAGGAAACTTTTTGAAATAGCGAACCTTTCTATTTCGCAAAGACAAGGAAACTTTGCGAAATAGCGAGCTTCACTATTTCACAAATGGCATGAAAGTGGCACTATGAAATAGCGAACAAGGACAACACGAAATGTTAACCGCAATTCTGTGTGTTAACCCACCAAAGAATCTAGCCCATTGCAAATCTCTTAGATCGGTTATCAGTGATGGGCTGAATGGGGTAAAAATAGCCAACATTTCTGGCAACTCAAAGGGGATGCTTGCTTGCTAAGCATGAGACCAGTGGCCTTTAAGCAATCCATTGGGCATAGAGTCACCAATAGAGAACGATGCGTTAGCTAACTTATAACTTCACAAAAATCTGCAACCAACAAAACTACAAAGCTTGCTATCTCCAGGAGGGAATAGCTGTGCACGCACACTTCTTGGAAAGATGAAAACAACTAATCTACTATGTATAGATATTTACAAACAAAATAATCAAACAAAACCATTGACTAGCTTGTTGAAATAGCTGCCCTTCCTTACAAGTTGATTTCTTGTTCCATGCATGCAAGCAGTCAAATGAATCAACAAGTATAACAAACATACTGTTGCATGGAATAGCCTCCCAATGTTGAAAACAATGAAGCTCTCCAGCATTGGGACATTGTCACTTTGAGCAAGACTTGCTCACTCTTGTAGAACTCACTCTCTTGCTCAAAAGTAAGCATGATTGGGGGCAAAATGTTGATTTGTTGCAGAGCTAGATGCCTTATGGGGCATCCTCCTGATGGCTTCGGGTCTAAGCAATCAACCTTGACCGTGTTGTGCTTTGCAATGGTGGTATCCTGCTGGTTTGGAAGTGGCTCCTTCTCTTGTGAAGAAATAATCTCCACCTCTTCTTTTTGTTCATGAGCTGTCTCCTTTGGAGCTACCGGTATGGTGTGAAGCTTTGAGCAGAATTTCATTATGATGCTGGAAAAATCATCCTCCAACTCATAACTTGCATTTATCTTTTCTTCCTCCTTTTTCTCATACTTGTCTTCCTGCTGCAATTGATGGTCTTGCTCTTCTTTTTCCTACAGCACGTCTGATCTTTCCTCGCCATCTGAAGCTTGATCAACTATCTTTGGTTCCTCAAGGGTGTGAACCACCTCATCCTCCTCTGTCTCCTTCCTCTCCTCAGGCGGCCACTCAACATTAAGCTGAGGAGCTCGAGGCTCTTGGTGATTGCAGTATGGAATGGAAATCTAGGGAGGTTCACTCCTTCTGAAGCTATTAAACTTGCATTTGGGTGGCTCTTCTTTAGATGGATTTAGCAATGTTTCTCGTGAGTGGGCCTTTGGCTCTTTTGTGGAGTCTTGCAGATTAGGAGGGCTTCTCTGTCTAAAGCTAGCAAATTTTCTCCTTGGAGGCTCTTGTGCTTTAGTTGCTTGAATTTGAGCAAGCTTGAGCCTTGTCTCTTCTTCTGCTAAAGCCAATCTTCTTGCAAGGTCCTCCTCAAACTGGGCCTTTCTTATCTCCTACCCTGGAGAGTGAATGAGAGCGTGATAATTAGGGTCTTGCTGTTGAGGAGAAGCTTGAAAAGAATAATCTTCTTCATACTGTCCCTGTTGGACCTCCATTTGCTGCTGCATATCAATTTCTTGCTGCCTCCATAGAGTTTTAATATCATATTCCTAGGCCTGCAACTGCTTAATATGTCCACCACTTGGCATTTGAAAGCCAACAACTGCTCACTCTATTCATGAAACTTCATGTCCATCTTCTCGTTTTTCTCATGAAACATCCAATTAGTACAAATTTGGTATTTATGTCCCAAACTAAGGGATATAAGGCTTTTGAAGTTAAAGGTCCAACTACATTCATTTAATCAGATTGAGTTATCTGTATATCCATTAAGACTCATATCCAACCTATTACTACTCCAACTCAAAGATGGATGGAGTAGGTGTTATCCAAGTTGCCTAGATACCAACTACAATGGGCTCCCTCAAAGTTTATAGATCCAATTCCTTTAGCCTTTCATGGGATTATGCCCGCTAGGCGCTTGGGGTCGCTGATCCCTACTATATCTTGTAATAGATAGCCATTGCTTGGATTTATGCAAGCCCCTCCTTGGACACATTTTAGCTCCTTTCTTCTCAGGCCGAAATAGTAATAATTCCTAAACATATGTATATTCATATAAAAAAACATAAAATTCATATAGAATTATGATTATTGTTATATAATATAATTATCTTGATTCGATACATGTATCATAGGCCACATCTGAGTTTTGTATGCTTAGTAGGATTTAGATATAATATTTTGTCATTAGTATTTAATTCATAAGTGCTTGTTAAGGTATGATAGCGTCAGTCAGAATCCAAGGATATACCAACATTGGCAACTGTATGCACGTGTGTGCATGTATGTATACCAGTTTCTGTGAGACCATCCTTGCATTAAACTGATATTATCCAGATCACTCGAAGTATGAAAATCTGAGCGATCAGATTTATCTATCTCTTGGATCAGGCTGTAAATCCCTGATCAATATCGATCATGTGTGCTACAGAACAGATCGAGTGAATGATCCATCACTCCTGACAGATCAGAGGCTGTAAGTGATATTTGTTTAGCATATAATCATGCTCGATAACCATCAGGTGCATTTGCAAAAGGTTTAATAATTAATCATACCCAATCAGGTTTGTTTAACATATTAGACTATGCCTTCGTGTCTCTTCTAAGAGACATATGCTTGAACAATCACAACTGTTTCTCCTTATGCCTTTTGGAGATATTATATTAGTTGACCAACCATAAAGAGAAGAGTATCGAAATCAATTAATGCTCTGCCCTTTGGAGTTCGGTGACTGCAAACATAAGATTCAGAATTACATAATAATATTCAGTATTTATCAATATTGAATTGCCATTTGCATACATAGAAATTCATAACCTGGGACTCTTAACATGGTATCAGAGCTGGTTATAAAGACATGAGAAAACTTATATGGAAGCAAAAATAGAAGGACCATCATCTACAGATGTGTGAGCATACGAAGGAGATCATTGCTAGAACATTTTTTTTGGTTGTCCCCGGACACTGGAGAAATATTAGATTGACACTCTGGATGACTAGGCATTTTGTGTACGATTTGATTCTACTGCAGTGAGTTGGTAAAACCTGAGGATACATCAGTTGCAGAGAGAATTGATCATGAGTTCAATATGTCTTATCTGCCTTTGTTCAATTTTTTTTTAAAAAAAGCACTCCAGTAACAGCATATGCGATATATGACATGTGACATAGTAACATATCCAACGGTGATAAATGAGAAGAAAATACAGTCAACGATAATTGGTGCAAATGATACTCAGCGATGGAATTTGTGAGCACTCAAATTAGAACAAATAATCAAGTATGCCATAAAGACAAATGAATATACATTTACCGGGCCTCCTAAATTATTATCATTGTATATGAAGATATGAAAGGTCAATGTATATATACAGCTCGATATATTTTGATGAAAGCACAACAAAATAAGGAAACAAGCATTTTGCCAAGGTCTCGATAAAAAAAGAGAGGATTTGATTAGTTTGGCTAGTACATACAAATGGACTGCGGGTAGTAACTAAATGTTTATTTATAGAGCTTTGAATTAAGTGGTTTACTAGAGTGATTTTTTAATTACAAACTAGAGACACCATGAAAAGTTATGTCCACTCAAATTAAGAGTGCAATATAAAAGCAAGGATACATCATTTGAAAAGGCTCATATTGAAGAATATGCACTGTTTATAGCATAAAAGTTTATGCAGAAATAAACAAATTTTCAGAAAAAGTGTTGTTTCATATGCATTTACATTCATATGTTGTGAGTGATTAAGATAACAATACATGCTTAGTGTGGATTCAACAAACTTTTTTGCTTTGGCTATGTCATTGGATCTGAAGATCTCTAGAAGTTGTGACTTGGAATGATGGGAATTATAAGAATTTTAATCAATTCCTAAGAAGACATTGCATCAAATTGCACTCTCCATTTCTGCAGATAACAAGCATTCCACTCAACATTAATTTGAAGGGTCAATCTGATTGCCTAAATAATATTTGTGAGACCATATAATTTTAGTGTTACCATCTGGGAATATATAGAGAATTTGATACACCTACATTGGTCATCATTCTTCAATGTGTATAAAGGAGATCTATTCCTACATTGTGACCTACCATGATGAGCAAAGATCACATTCTTGAGTATTTTAGTGGTGGAACAAACATGAGATATGGAGGATTTTTGACAGAGATAACAGGGATGTAGTTTGAAAGGAATGAAGAACATAATTTACCAAACATCTCAACAATTGATGGTTTATAACAAATGACATACACCAACATCTCATGTAGCATGATATTCCTACAGCCTTGAAAGGGAGCTTATTAGCATCCATTATGGCTCTCGACACTTAGGCTGCTACACTTAAACATGAGGTTTTCTCTAGTCATCTATTGCCAATGAAGTTAGAGATGAAGTCTTCCATATATGACGTGATGCAAACGATAAAGAGTGGGAATTTTACATTGTGGGGGGAATAATAACCAACGTTTCATTCCCACTTGAACCATCTTTAGAGGGAAGATGTTTCATTCTCAAATAAACTAAGATGGCATTTTATGATTTGATGTATATGGACCTTCATTGAAACAACTTGTATCAAGGATGCACAAATAAGTATCCATTATCTTTGAGTATTACTGTATTACATTTATCTACTCACTGAAGTTTCTCTCTTATTTGTACATCTAGATGTACTATAAGAGCTATGTTTGCCTTGATCTTTTCCTTTGTCTTTGAAGATGTTCATGGAGGAAAAGAAGAATGGTACATCAGGTATGCTACCAAGGCATTATAGAGGACTCAATCTTAGCACTGTAGCTCCAAAGTGGTTTTGGATCTAAGTCATATGTTGATCATGCTAGAAGATGCGAGTCTATTAAAGAAAATTATCTTTCTATGACAAGAGGGAGTAACTAGAGGATCTAATTCAATTGATATTAGAGGATAGATGGATACTTAAATGTTTACAGTCATGGAACTAAGTTGTTGGCTGAAACATTTTTGAAGAAGAGGAAAATAGCATTTCATTAGAAGCAACCTTGGACGAGGAGGTCAAGAGGTTGATGAATGTACTTGGAGCTTCAAAAGGAATCCAAATTAACATGAATGCCTGATTTGGTGGATCTACCCTCTGATACTTATTTTGACTTGATATCGGTTGTGTATCAATATGTTATTAATGAGATAATCATGGTGGATATTATGTGTCGTAATATCTGTGGACATGCCATGATATGTAATGGTAGACATCATGCGACATGATATTAGTGCACATACCATAACTAGGATATACGAATTCCATTTGACTTGATGATCTGTATACTCCTTGATAACACATGTTAGGTGATATCTAAAATGGTTCATACTTAGTTATTCTCCCTAGCTAAGAGGGAGTGTCAAGATATGATAGTGTCGGTCAGAATCCAAGGATATACCAACATTAGCAACTATATGCACATGCGTGTGCATGTATGTATACCGGTTTCTATGACATAATCCTTGCATTAAACTGATATTATCCATATCACTCATAGGTATGAAAATCTGAGCGATTAGATTTTATTGGGATGTAAATCCTTGATCAATATCTCGATCATGTGTGCGCTATTGAATGGATCCATCACTCATGATCCATCGCTAATGATAGATCAAAGGCTATTAGTGATATTTGTTTAGCATATAGCCATCGGCGATAACCATTGGGTGCATTTGCAAAAGGTTCAAAAATTAATCATACCCAATCGGGTTTGTTTAACATATTAGACTTTGGCTTTGTGTGTCTTTTAAGAGACATGCTTGAACAGTGAAAACCGTTCCTCCTTATGCCTTTTGGAGATATTATATTAGTTGACTGATCACAAAGAGAAGAGTATCGAAATCAATTAATGCTCTTCCTTTGGAGTTCAGTGACTGCAAACATAAGATTCAGAATTACATAATAATATTCAGTATTTATTAATATTGAATTACCATTTGCATACATAGAGATTCATAACCCAAGATTCCTAACAGTATAATTCTTTTATCTAAATCAAACTACTGGATACCCCAAAATTTATATTCTCATGAAGTATCAGATATATGATATATTTTTAGTTCTCTTATTTTCCATTCCGAATGGAGTATGCTTAGCTTGCTTAGCTTCCCATTTATATCTTGCAAAGCTAAAGGATAACATCTTTTCATATACAATGGGCCAGCTCTTTCACTAACAAGTCTTCTTAATAAAAAATCACACTAAATTTTTTTGTTATCGCGTCTCTTCCTTATTTAACCCTTGCAAGTTATAAACTATGGATGGATATTTAATGTCATCAAATATTTTTATCATGATTGTTTATTTGGCTGTTCCCTTCTTCTTACTAACATCAGCTTCTGATTAAACTATAATTGTACCTTATTCACGATCGCTCCATGTCACTTATTGTTGTCCATGGTTTAGCGGCATTGACAATACTTAGATGCTTTTGTCAATGTCCTTAGTATTTGCATAGTCAGTTATTATGACTAGTCTTATCTCTGTTCCAATACTTAAGTGATGTCAATATTCTTTGACCCGTTGTTGATTACATAAGTTCTTAATTCGTTCTATGAGCCAACTCACAATCTTTGACCATTAATCGATTAATGAGTTTGTCTTTTCCAAATTACCATTTGTTTTTTTGATATTAATCAAACATGAATTGATATCTGATAAGTCTAGCTAAAATATTGTCTTGGCAAGTGTAGTCACTTTTGTATTAAAGGGCTGCTTTCTTTCAATATTTACGTGCTTTGTAGAATAGATGAGATGTGACTTCTAATTGGAAATAAGCCCGATTTTTGTTTCTATAAATACATCTGCTTTTTGTAGCTAGCTTTTGACATTTGAGTAACAACGATAGGCTTTCAATAATCTAGCTACCTTTACCAATAGCAGTGTTAATCATACTTATGTACCGACTAAATGATTTCCTTGGACTCATTTATTCCTATTGATGTCGAACTATTAATCGATTCTTATTATGGATATGGGGATGTCATAGTCCTACCCTCCCCAAAATTGCTTGTCCTCAAGAAACTACATGTTTCTTTATTGTTTTAAGGTGATATTTTATAACTTAAGACAAGTTTTCTCTAATATTCTACAAAGATGATCTTAGACCGTTTAATAATGGTGTCGACTGAATTTGGCCAACATCTTATTTGAGTGATATTATGTCTTAGATTCATCCTCTCTGGTTATTCTATTACACTAGATAAACCAAAGTAGAACCATTTATGGATTATGCACTTGAAAATATGGAATATAAGAGTGCACAATGCATGAAGAGACAAAGGAAACACAAATTATATACATAAATGAATGAAGACACGAAGCATACATAGAGTATACACATAACACACATTCTAATTGATTAACAAAAAAAGTTAAATGCATCTTTTATTATCAATCACGATTTATGCCTATATATTATTCAACCCAATTAAGCCCAAGAGTGTGCAACATCCTACTATGACAACTCACCTATTGGCCCATAAAAGGCAGGAATGCATACTTTTACAATTCCCTAACCTACTTCCTCCATTCATTCACATGGTCTTTTAGATATTATCCATTCTTTATATATATTTATATATTTTATTGGTATAAATTTAGATTTATTATAATGGTTCTTTGTTTTATCTTTTTACTCTATAGGATGGCAAGATCGTGCTTTGATGCCACTTGTAATGCTTTAGTCTAAGTTATTTTCAAATGAACATATATTTGATATTTATGTCCCAAGCTAAGGGATACAAGGCATTTCAAGTTAAAAGAAATATTTATTTTTCTAATTAGATTATAAGTTATTTGTATATTTGTTCAGACTCATATCCAACCTTATTATTATTCCAACTCAAAGACGAAAAGAGTAGGTATTATACAAGTTTTGTAGATGCCAATTGCAATGGGCTCCCTCAAAGTTTATAGATTCAAGCCCTTTAGCCTTTCTTGCGACTATGCCCGCAAGGTGGTCAGGGTCATTGATCCCTACCCTATCTTGGGATAGATAACCATTTCTTGTATGTATACAAACCCTTCCTTGGGCAATTTTAGCCTCTTTCTTCTTAGGCCAAAATAGTAATAAGTGCTGAACATATGTATATTCATCCATAAAACCTAACATTCATATATAATTCTAATTATTATTATATAATATAAATTATCATGATTCTATACATATATTATAGGCCATATTTGAGTTTTGTATGCTTAATAGGATTTAGATATTATATTTTGTTATAAGTCTTTAATTCATTAGTGCTTCTAAGCCACATATATAATTCTTTTATCCAAGTCCAACTGGTCATTACCCCAAAATATATATTCTTATAAAGTATCTAATATATAATATATTTTTTACTCTTAGGTTCTATGCCAAATGGAGCATGCTTAGCTTCCCATTTATATTTTGCAAAGCTAAAGGATTGCACCTTTTCATATGTATTGGGTCAGCTTTTTTAGTAACAAATTTATTTAATAAAAATCATAGCTTTTATTTAAAGTTAATCTTCAAATTGTTGTTATCGTGTCTCTTGATTATATAACCCTTGCAAGTTATAAACTATTGATGGATGTTTAATCTCATCGGCATTATTATCATGATTGTTTATTACGTTCTTCTCTTAGTCTTACTTGTAACATACAAATTTTCTAGACTGAAATTAAATACTAAATTCTGAAAAATAAAAGCAGTTTGGAAAGTAATACATAACCATATTACCGAAGTAAACATCTTTAATACCTTACAATCCATTTCACTTGAAAATAACTATCTGATTTCTATAACAATACAAGAGAAAACTAAATCATTTCCATTCATTCCATGAATTATATATTAATTATGATAAAGAAATTGCATGATAAAGATTGGAAAAAGAAAAATACAAAATCTGGTTGAGGTATTTGATGATGTTGTGCAAACCTCGGCTTTCTGGTAAGAGGAGAAGCATTAAATTAGGCTTAACCTCCCAACTACGGACCTTATCAATCTCTACACAATCTTTTGACAAGAAAGGCTCTCCCTACCCTGGGATTAGGCTTGGGGCACTATCAATCTAACAATCTGAGCATACCAGTGTTTAGAATGTCCGCTTAGTAATAGGCGGGCATGCCTGATTAACTGGCACCACTGACATCATGTGATCAAATGGAAGGCAAACATGCCTTTAAATGACCTTGGACAAGGATTTAGATGGGTTTATGATACCCGATCACCATCAATCGACTTGACAACAGGGTATATAAATTGGACAAGCATGAGCTTACTTGGAAAATCTGTAGAAGATTATTATAAAATTTATCATCTATGGTAGTTCTGATTTCTGTTCTTCCTTTGCAAGGATTTTCTTTACCTCTTCAGCCTCTTTCGTTGGCCATTCCAGCTAGGGTGAGTCCTTGGTATTGTTCAACTTGTTAGTCATGGAATACTATCCATTGGCTAGTACATCGTTGGTGTACAACCGATTCAAAGATGTACTTCAAATCAGGCAACATGCCGCTTTTATGATTTAGAACCACACTTGTTTAAACAAAAGACAAACCACAAACGTATCACAAAAGGGAAAATACTTGTTCTTTATGAAAGTCTCTCATATTGTATATCGATCCCAATCTGATATTTGATAGTTTGCATTGATCTTGAATGAAAATAAAAGAGAATCAACAGAACGTAAGCCGAGTGTATAGACATTGAATGTACAGCTGATGCATAATTTAAAAAGAGGCGAATGCATGATTTATCCAACTAGAAAATACTTGCATCAATTAAGAGGTATGAAGAAAGAATATAGAAACACCAACATAACCTGAAACAAATGCTTTATGGGAATTAAGGAGCCTTTGTCGAGCGGCTCAAGCCGACTTGACTATGATTGAAATGCGACTACTGTTTGGAGAGGCGTGAGTTGAATTAGAGGTATTGTGCTCGGTGAGTAGGTAGAACAGTAAGAGCAGAGATAAGTAGAAGAATGCCATCTCCACCAGACATGAAATGTCTTAAATCTTCTTTGGGCTCGAATGAGCCATGGCTTAAGGTGGCAGTTTCTATCAAGACCATTAGTTTTAAGTTCATCGATTTAAAAGAAAAGGTGGCACCAAGTGTACATGGTCGCCTCTCATGAAGAGGTATAAGTTTTGAATTATTAAAGAGTTCATTTTTGAAAATCTTATATATATATATATATAAAATTTTCAAATGATTCCATCATGCTATTATTATACCGAAGGTCATACCTATTAAAATACGTATATCTATATACATGTGTAATTCGGAGAATTATGATTTATTTTAACCTCATATCCTCTTGATATATACGCATGTATATATTTATACATATATCAATAGGGACAAACTATAGATACTATTTTAATATCATGGTGGCATCATACATTTATATACAAAGAAAAAATGGAGACGCCATCATAGAACAACAAAGGTAATGGTTTAGAACATGAATTTTGATTATATATATATGTTTTATACGTTGTCCAAGTAGCGCATGCGTGTCCAATGTGTGTACCCTATTATGAAGTTGTTAGATCCTTACAAAGGTAGTTAGAGGCCATACTTGGCGATCAGGTAAATGGACTAGAGTAGTGCCCCATTCCTTAAAACTCATTTAGAAATGCTTTCTCCCCTTCGTCTGCTCTTGCAACCACCTATGCAACATTTCCACGATAATAACAAGTTCTTCCATTTTAAATCAATATTAGAATATAACACAAATAATTGTAACAATGAGTAATTACCATTATCAAGTAAATATAACAAGCAACGGCTAACTACCATTTTCATTAAGCAATTATTCATAATAACTGTTAACAACCAAGTTCACACGAATTAAACAGTTAGCTATAACTTCCCTTCTCACATGATCAAAAGAAATGATGGTTTTAACTAATCATCTCAATGGCTATAAATTATTTTAATTAGGTCAAATTTTTGGGATGTAACATTACTAACATCATCTCCCAATTAAACTATAATCATATCTCATTCATGACCACTCCATGTCGCTTATTGCCATCCATCGTTTAGCAGCATTGACAATACTTGGATACTTTCTAGTCGATGCCCTTAGTATTTGCATAGTTGATTATTATGACTACGTGTCTTATCTGTGTTCCAATCCTTAAGTGATGTCAATATTCTTTGACTTGTTGTTGAGTATGTAAATTCTTAATTCTCTCTATGAGCCAAATCACAATCTTTGACCATTAATTGACTAATGAGTTTGTCTTTCCTTGATTGTCATTCGCATATTTGATGTTAATCATACATTAATCGATATCCGACAAGTTTGGCTAAAATATTGTCTTGGCAAGTATATTCACATATTTAAAAAAGCGCTGCCTTATTTAAATATTTTTGTGCTTTGTTGAATAGATGAGACATGGCTCCTACTTAGAAATAAGTCCGATGTTTTCTTTCTATAATTACATTTGCTTTCTATAGATAGCCTTTGGCATGTGAGTAACAACAATAGGTCATCAATAACCTTGCGGCCTTTTCCAATATTAGAGTTAATCATACTTATGTACTGGCTAAATGATTACCTTGGACTTGTTTATTCCTATTGAGAGTTTTATGTTCGACTATTAGTCGATTCTTATTATAGATAAGGGGACGTTACAGTTCTCATCATTCAATAATTACAATATGCATAGAAGCATGATTTATACAATAGTAACCTATTATTTGAAGGACATATTATGGTGAAAAACATGTAGGTAACACCAAATTATGGTGAAAGAGTTTCAGCTAAAACAATTTTTAATGCACGAGCAGTTAACAAAACTCAATCAAATGGCATAAGACCAGCCATCTCCCTGCGTGATGCTCCTCTGACAATGTTAGATCAAAGAAATCACCTTCTTGGTGGTTGGGGGTTTCGTACGATCACTACACAGTTCAGAATGTATCTTCGGATGTGGATGGGTTGGATAGCTCTTTTCATATTGATCTCACTTTGGATGAGGATTCAGTTGATGTCTCTGATGATTTGAATGCTGTCCCTACAATGGTTTTGACTCAGAATGTTGATGCTGACCTGTGTCCTGCTGTCTTTGTTGATCCATTTGTTGTCCCTTTGGCGGCTTTGAGTCAGAATGTTGTTGCTGTCCCTTCTATTGCTGACTCTGTCCAGAACACTGTTGCTAGTGCTTCTCTTGCTGCAAGGGTTTTGGGGGTTAGTGGGGATTGGCAGAAAGCTATTGGGAAGGTGGAGGATGGTTGAACATCAGTTAAGGAAAAAAGGAAAATCCTCCAAACCTTCATTTGATATGTCTTTACGTTCTCAAAAGACTAGACCAAAATATAAATCTTGATAGTTTGTGGACTCTTGGGCTGTTTGCCTTCTTGTTGGGAACTTTGGTGTGTCCCTCTAGTTTGTTGGGTGGTTTTCCACAGCTGTTTTAATATCTTCATTGTTATATTTTTCTTGCCCCTTTGTACAAGGTTTCAGGTCCTTTCAAAACCTATTTTTACTTAATCAAAACAAAAAGCAATCAAAAGTTGCATGTATAGAAACGATGACCCCAAATACTATAACACAATAAAGGCATTTAGTTGGAATTTCCTGCACGCTAACACTACTTTTAACGCCATCATTGAGACCATGCCAAATTTTGAGGGAAAATAACTACTTTTTAGGTTGAGCGGTTATGCATGTTGATTATAAATAGTTAGTCAGATGGGCGGTCAAGAAAATACTATTTATTGATTATGGTGGATTCTAGGATCAAACTTTTTAAAAATGTTTATTTCACATAGAGTCTTATGCATACTTACGCTAGTTTTTTCAAATAAGTTATAATGTATTCTTATTTTTTTGATCGGTAAAAGGCATGATGCCCTATATAAATTGTATTTCCAAATAATTTTACAAAATATTTTTACCCTGTCTAAAGTGCAGGCACTGAGGGGAAAATAATGGGGAAGAAAACCTCTAGTATTGCCCGAGACATTTAATGTCCCGTATACGTGTTGATTCACTTGCCTATGTTTCTTGACATAAGTTTTCAAGAGGGCTTACCCTCTCTTACATTGCTTTTTCCCTAACATAATTTGGTGACTTAGGAAGGCGTACTTTCCTTTTGCAAATTTGATTTATACATTTAATAAGATCCCTCAAATGGGATTGCAGTTCAAAAATTTTATGACTTTTTTTACATTTATTGAAACTTCATAGATTTTGGATCAGAGCCTTTTTCTGTTCTATTGCATCATCTCATTATTTTGGCTTCTTTTGATGTTAAGTTTCTAGAATCCTTTCCCTTTCCAAGTCTTGCAGCTTCATACACACTTCAATCTCACTTATAAGAGTTATTCTCCAAAATCCATTGACAAAATGTAGTATAAGATAACAAAGGATCCATGTCCCTAATTATATGATTATCTTGCTGCTTAACTAATATTATGTTTAGAGAATCTAGCAATGTATATAACGATTTCGTAAATGGATGTAAAGATTTCTTAAATCTATTTTTATACTAATTTCTTAAGTTAGTGTATTCATTATTTAAGGCTTCAACATATTTTGAGATTGTAAATTAGAATTCCTTATTATATCTTATAATTTGAAATGAAGATTTATTAACAGCCTAATCATTTTAAAACTTAATATACGATACTTAATAGAAACAACTCCTTTGGTCCATCTACAACTTGTGACGTTTGTTATTATATTGTTAGGATACAAAATTTGTGCTTTTAAACGATTGACCAATCTTATTATTAGATTGTCAGAAAGAGTTCTATATTGACAGGGGGTCAATACTTCTACTTTCATTCATTTACTCAGCTTATCTGTGAGCTTGAAAAAATGATAGATATACAGCATTATTAAATATATAATCTAATACTATTAGTTCTATGAGTTGTAAATTTTGAAGTATCCTTATTCGTTCCTTATTAAGTATTACAATTTGTATGCTAATTTGTTAGCTAATTTGTATGCTTCCTTGTTTCCTTTGCGATATATATGAATAGTTTTGGTTTCTTCAAATTTGTCTATTAGCATTAAAGCATATTCCAATTTTGAATTGATTTTTCAATTGGGAGTTCTTCTTTGACGTACTGCATTTAGTATAATTTGCAAATCTCCCTCAATAATTAGTTTCTTTATTCCTAATTCCAGTCTGAGATTTAGACCTTCAATCAAGTCTCCTAAGTTTGCTAAATTATTTGACATTTCTCTTAGAGATTTAGCACATTTTAAGATCCAAGAACCTTCATCTGAATGAATGATACAACCTATTCCAGCAGCTCCTGGATCGCCTCTAGATGCACCATCGAAGTTAATTTTTGTCTATCCTCTTGGCAAGGGTTCCCATTGACATTCTACTCTTGTTTGTTTATTAGCTTTTGGATAGGTCATTGGAAGATTTATGAAATTGCTCCAATTTTTGCGCTTATCTGTATCCCAATCTGAAAATGACCCTTCTTTGTACGAATTCCTAAGAGCATTGTTTAATACTTCTTATATGATGGCTTCTACTTTGTTGAGAAAGGAGGTCATTGTCATTTTTTCATTAGCAAATATTCTTTTGTTTCTTTCCTTCCATATTTCCCATAGAATAATAGGAGAGATTTTCCACAAGTTGCTATAAATCATGGATTGTCCATTATTGGGCCACCTTTTTAAATGATTCCATAGGTTCTGATAGCCAATTGAGTTTCTGGCATAGCCATTGCCATCATTTTCTGGCAAAGGGACATTGAAAGAATAAGTGATCTACTGTCTCAGAATCATTTTCGCATAATGAATATCTTGAGGGTCCCTTAAATCCCATTTTTGCAAATCTAGCCATGGTGAGAATTATATTTTGCATTGTAACCCATAGGAATATGCCAGCCTTGGGAAGCATGCTAAACCCCAACATAAGTTGAGAGAGATGTCTACTCTCTCCCATCTATGTGAATTAATAATCACATCATAACCCCTTTTGGCACTATAAGTCACACTTTTGGATTCCCCCAAATTAATCTATCTGTTCTTTCCTTGTGATTAGGATGTCTTTGATTAAGAGATTGTTTAAAGATTTGTTTCTTCTATTCTGATAAATTTGTCTCTTCCACAGATTTCCACTTCTAGCTTTCATATTGATCATTAGTTATTATTTGTTTATAGTCACTTATGTTCTTTCCCTATACTTTTTTTAAAGTGTTTTTAATGTTTCAAGGTAAATTATAACTATTTAGTGATAGAAGCTTGTCCCATGAGTCTTCTCAAAATAAAGTTTCTCTACCTAGACCAATATCCCAAGTTAGGTTGCTGCAAATTAGGGACCGACATTGCATCATGAAATTCCATGTTTTAGAGCCTCTAGGCAAATTTCTGGTACGAAATATAGTTAAGGGATTTGAGTTATTTAAATATTTATAGTAAATGATTTTTTCCCATTTGTTTTCATACTCACGATACATTTTCTAGACTAGTTTTGTGCCCAGAGCTTCATTTTGCCAACTCAAGTTTTTAATTCCTAGTCCCCCAAATTCCTCAGGTTTACATATATTATCCCATTTTATCATGGCTTGTTTTTTCTTGTCTTCTGTCCCTTTCAAAAAAAATTCCTAAGTTTTCTATCTAGGTTTCTTTTAATACCTTTAGGGAGTTGAAGGCATGACATTTCATTTGTTGGAATAGCGGATGGTACTAATTTTATCTTAGTTGCTCATCCGGCTTTGGTTAGCCATTTCCCTTTCTAGCTTTCTATTTTTTTATCTATCTTTTCTGTAATTAGATTCCATGATTTATTTTCTCTAGCATCTTTTTCCAACTGAATGCCTAAATATTTACAAGGAAAAGTACCTTTTTTATATTCTATTAGATTACAAATGCTTCTTTCTATACTTCAATGTGTGTTTAAGATTTTTTTCTTTTGATTTTTCTATATTTACTTTTTGTCTCGATGCTTCTATATATGTTTTTATAATGTGTTTAAAGTTACGTACCTCTTCCATTGTACTTTGTCCTAGGAGAATAGTATCTTTTGCAAATTGTTGCTGTGCTATATTGGGTACACTTTTTGCTGTTGTAACTCCTTTGGCTTTCCTTTCTGCCACAGCCTTTTTTAATTTCTCTACCGAAAGCTTCAGCCATTATGATAAATAGGAAAGGTGAGATTGGATCTCCTTGCCTAATTCCTCTAGAGATACTAGAAAAACCTTTAGTTGTATGGTTTATGAAAAGCGGAATTTCGGGAGTTGAAATGCAATTAAAAATTAGGTTTATCCATTGGCGCGAAAGTCCAAAGGATTCCAAAGTTTTACATAGGAATCTGTAGTCTACTTTATCGTATGCTTTTTGTATATCTAGTTTCATTAGCATACAAGCCTCCTTATTAATTTGAGATGAATGAACAAGTTCTTGAATAATAATTATTTCATCAAGGATTGATCTATTCGGTACAAAGCTGGTTTGTTCCTTTGAGATAATTTTACGTAAAGTAATTTTGATTCTATTGGCTAAAGCTTTAGAAAGTATCTTGTAAATAGTATTGCATATCGCTATAGGTCTAAAGTCCCCGAGTTCCTCATGGTTACATTTCTTAGGGATTAAATCTAAAAAGGTATTATTGATTTCAGTTAGGAGTGATCCCGAGTTTCTTGTAGCCTCAATTGCTTTCCATAAATCGTCTCCCAATATATCCCAACATTTCTGGAAGAAACAGGGTTGAAATCCATCTGGGCTAGGAGATTTATCTGGGTTAACATTAAAGAGAGCTTCTTTAATCTCTTCTAATGTAAATTTATTGTTTAAAAACTTATTGTCCTCATTTGTAATCAGTTTAGGAATTGTACTTTTCATTCAATTTTGGGCTGCTAAGTTTGAACTATTGAAGTTGTTAAGAATATATGTATAATATTTTACAAAGGTTTTTGCTATTTGTGTTGGATTTTCCAATATGTTTCCTTCATTATCCTTAATTTTTCATAATCCTATTGATATTTCTATTATTAAGGGTGCTATTGTGGAAAAATTTGTATTACGATCATCTTCTATTAGCCAAGTTTCTCGAGATTTTTGTTTCCAAAAAATCATTCTTTTGCTAATATATTTTCTT
This sequence comes from Cupressus sempervirens, assembly GCA_028749045.1. Lineage (NCBI taxonomy): Eukaryota > Viridiplantae > Streptophyta > Pinopsida > Cupressales > Cupressaceae > Cupressus > Cupressus sempervirens. The sequence continues at coordinate 333,882,569 of CM053790.1, forward strand.
GTTTAGCGAGAAGTTTCTTTTCTCGCAAATATTTTTCGTTGTTCATTCCATCTTTAATTACTTCTTCATTGAGCTTTTTTAATTCCTCTTTATTATCCAAATTCTCTTTAAAAATGTTATCAAAGCGTTATTTATTCTATTTTAATATTTTTTCTTTTAGGAATTTTAATTTGGATTCAAAACAAAACATCTTGGACCCTTCAGACTTGCCTTCTTGCCAACACTATTTTTTTTTAATGAATTTTCCATCTTGAAACTATATTTCTCATATTTAAATGGATTTCTTGATGGTTTTTGTTGTTCTACTATCTCAAGTCTCAGTTAGAAATGGTTTGAACCAGCATTAGGTAGAATTGTGGATTGAATAGCATAGTTAAAAGTGCTTAGGTCACCTTTGAATAAAAATTTGTCCAATCTCTCTTTGGGACATTAGAAATATTGGAGTCTTATTTTATATAATGTTAAAATTGACTATGAGAGCATATACTCAAATTATTAAAAGGTCAACTAATATTATAAAGAGGGCAAAAGGTCAAGGAGGAATAAGACTAAATGCCAGGGGGGAAGTTGAAGAGTCACAAGGGAATGAGACGAAAGCTAGAGTGGAATCGAAGAGTCTTAGTTTGTGTATTAAAAGGGGAAAGAGGTTCATTGTTGGGCATGCCTGATTAAAGATTTAGTTCAGTTTCCTCTCTTGTGAGAGTTTTTAGAAAGCTTCAGCTTCCAGCTAGTATGAGGACGTAGCCCCTCGTGCCAACACATAGTGGACACAAACCCATTGCCCGGGGAGACATCCATTCAGGTGTTTCATATGCGCTTACAAGTTCTTATTCTAGTATTCCAATCTGATTGTTGATCTATATTTAAGGTTGGGTTTTCTAGTGCTGGTTATTGTATTGCTGTTGTATAATGCAATAATGTGTTTATGGAATTGTACAAGAGTTTCCTGGTTTATATATTACTGGTTTGTGATGTACTTTCATATGTTCAAATCCTGAATAGTATCTTGGAAAGACAGTTATTTTCTTGTGGAGAATTTGTTGATTTTATTGTTGTATCGTATTATATCTATGTATGTTGAGTTTGAATATTATATGTAAGAAGAAGTTGGGTAAATATCTATTGAGATTTCTACTGTTTTCTATTGTACCAAGATACATCTGCAATGTTTTATTTTTGAATATATTGTTAAAAGGGGAAATTTAGTAAAAATCTAGTTTAGGATATTTCACTTAGGTCACCTTTGAATAAAAATCTGTCCAATCTCTCTGCAATGAGATTGAATCATGATCTTCTGTTGTTCCAAGTGTATACCCCATTCATAGATGGAATGTCTATTAGATTATCCCTCGTGAACCATTCTCCAAAGTCTATTGTCACTTGCATTACTATTTGTATGCCTACATATTTTTCTTCCAAATTTAACAAAGCATTAAAACCCCTCCTACGAAAAAGTTTTCTGCAGGATTTCCTTCCATAAAAGTACTGATCTCCTTCCATAATGTTTTCATTTCTACTTTTGGAATTGGTCCATAAACATTTATAAGTATAAACTATATATCACTTCTAAGGCTCTTAATTATCACCTCCATCCAACTATTACTAGATACTAGCCTTTTAAAATCTATCTTTCTTGGGTCCCAAACTATACCAATTCCTCCTGAGGCCCCTATAGATTCTACCATCTCTATTTTCCAATAACCTAGTTTCATACTTAATTTACTTCCCTCCTCTTTACTTAGTTTAGTTTCTTGTATTAATATGACTTCTAATTTGAAAAGGGTTAGATTGCACTTAAACAAGCACTTCTTGTGAGGGATGTTTAGTCCCCTAACATTCCATGTTGTGAGCCTCATTAATCCATGGGAAGGCTCGTCCCCTTCCCTTCATGAAGTAAATCCTTAATTTTCTATTGATTTCCAGATTTGCAAAAGATATCCAATTTCACCATTAGGTCTTGAATATTGTTTTCTTCCATTATGAGGTTGATTTGGATGTTTGAGATTTCCTCACCATTAGGCAAAGAGATGCCAACAACTCTGGGTGAAATGCGATTATCCTTAAGTATGTATCCAAGAGCATCGACAACTATTACAAACAATGGTGGTGCCAATGGGCATACTTGTTTGATAGATTTGGAGAGCAAAAATGATTTAGATCTACTGCCATTAATGTCAATGCATGCATTGGCATCATTAAACAAAGTATAAATCATGTTGCAATAAAATTCTGGAAATCCTATTTGCCTCATCATCATAAAAATGAATCTCCATTCAATTCTATCATATGCTTTTTCATAATCCAATAGAATTATGCAAGCCTGCTGATTAGATTCTTTAACCCAATCTAATGCTTCCCAATTGGTAAATAGATTTTCTAATATATACCTGCCTTTGACAAATCTAGTTTGGGTTGAGTTGATAATTTTAGGGAGGATACTTCTTAGACTGATTGCTAGCATCTTGGCAAGAACTTTATATAAGACATTAAGGAGAGTGATTGGTCCCCAGTTTTTTATCAAGCTTTTATCCCCTTCTGTAGGTATTAATTTTATCACCCCAACATTGATATTTTTTCCAAGGGAACCTTTTGTAATTGCTTCATTAGATATTGCCAGTAGTTCTTTCCCAATCCAACTCCTATTTTGTTTGTAGAATTAAATGGGGAGACCGTTTGGGTCAGGCACTTTATCATTGGTAATAAGTTGTATAGCTTTAAGGATCTCTTCCTTGGATATTGCTTTGTCAAGTTCTAAAATATCCTCTTGTGACAACTTTTTTGGGATTAATCCTGAAATTTAAGTTCTTGCTTCTTCCATACCATCACCTATATCTTCAGATGTAAACAAATCTTTATAGAAACTAGCAAAGACATTCAGAATCTCTTAAGGTGTCTTCAATTCTTTGTTGTTTTCTCTAATACATTCAATTATGGCTTTGGCCTCTTCCAACTTTAGGGTATCATTTGTAATAACCCTCAGCTGGTTATAGTTCAACAATTAGCTTTAACACATTTATTTCTTTATCAAATTAGAAGTTTGACATTTTGTCAAACAGTTGGCAAAGAACTCTCCAACAATGTGATTGAAAAAACAAATATTTTTATTGTTCTTTGAAATTTTGTGATGAAGAGAATGGAGAATTACAACAGCAGTATAATAGTAACAACTTTGTCATTCTAATTTCAAATTGAATAAGATGATAGCAATGACCCTTCAGCTACTGTTTTTCAGATTAATTAGAACAACAATTCACTGAAATATTTATGAAATGCTACTGAATTTATCAAATACCAAATTGGAACCTGATATAATTTGTTGCATCCAATATTGGTGCTTTAAGCCACTTCTTGATAGTATTGCTGCAAGAAATAATGCTTGAATACATGCAATGACTGGACGTGATCCTTGGATAATGCCAGTTCGCTACCTTATTGCTGAATGTAGCTCAGTACACCCAAAACACAAGCCCTTAATGTAATACAATGGTCTCTACAATGAAACCACAGGCCCAAATACAAATCGCAGATTAGAAATGAATAGACGCAAGCCTCTTCCAATACTCACACAACCCGTAATTTGTTACCAATCATCAAAATTGTAAATCGCAAGTCTAGTAATTATGGCACCCAGTCTCCTAATGCAAATTGGAATCGAAGTTTACCACCTGGCATCTATAATAATGGTGTTGCTGCCTCAAACATTGAATTGACAGCCTATAGCATAGAAATCATGGCCTCTAGCAATTAAATTCACAATCTTGAACACTGAATAACTTCTCAATGATTACCTTCAGAAATTTGATCTCCAAAGCACAATAAATACAGTAGGAGAATCAGACAATTGTATACTTTAGCACAATTGCCTATGACAACCTCAAATCCGAATCTTAGATCTCAAAAATTCAGAAACCCTTGTACTTCAGCAAGGTCACAAAATGAGAAACTCAGGAAAGCCACAAAGGCAACAAAAACAAGAGATAAAAAATAATCAGATGCTTTACTCATCAAATTGGCTCATATTTATAATCTCCAAATAGCACAAAGTTTCCCAAATGAACTTCAGTTAAGAAGCTTCCCACACACAACATTAAAACATAATAAAGTGTCATTATAAACTAATTTATTAATTGCTTTTGGCTCCGAAAATGACCTTTTCCATCATAACTTCAAATCTTGACACGTAAGTCCACTGTTTATTGTTTCCATGTTTTAAAAAATTTCGTCCCAGTTCCTACGAGCTATGATATTGAGGTGACCAACCAACAACACCAACAAAAATAACAACCTCCGCGTATTTAGATGAATAATAATAATTCACTCGTCTTGTGAAAACAACTAAAGAAGCATCAGGATCAAAATCTGACCACCAAAGTGATCTTGATGATGAAAACGATGAATGAACATGACAGGGTGACTTACTATAAATAGATGCTCCCTCTAGGATTCTTGGAGCTCAAACCAGAAGCCCGAAATAAAAACTGAGAGCATCCTCCAACTCCTTTGACTCAATTGAGCTCATCGAATCCAACATATTGACTTACTATAAATAGTGAGTGCCTCAAATGGAGCCAAAACACACCATAGGCTGTTGGAAAGCCTATAACCACACAACTGAGACCCTCAAATCCTATTGTCAGCTCACGAGGGTCGCAATGGTGAACTAACCTGGCCAATTGTAGGAACTTGCTAAAAAAGGGGACATTACAGTATCAAACAAATATTTGGATCCCCTATTCCCTTGACTAACCCAATTCATTCTAGTTCTTGTTCTAGTTCCCTGTATTTGACGGTGTTGAAGTTGCCTAAGGGAGTTTCTTGCATGCCATACTCTTTCATTAAGGATGTCACAATTTGGAATTGTCTGTAAGGCTCCCTTAGCTTCAATTAGTTCATTTTGTAGATCTAATTCTTCTTTCTTCCTGTTGAGAGCCTTTTTATAACCCACAGTTTGGAAAAGAGTTTTCTAAGATTGAACATTTTGGTCCCATTTTGCAATCATAGAACTTTTAACTCCTATTTTGTTACTAAACCATTTGATGATGTTGATTGTAGTATTTACATCATCATCACCGAGCAATGTGGTGTTTAGGCAGAAACAATCTTGCTTATCTCTTCCTTTGTTTTGGTCATTAATTAGGGAGAGACAAGCTACGATGGGGTGGTGGTCAGACATGGAGTAGGGAGTGACAGTGAATGGGGAACCTTGTGAGCCTAGTGCAAATTTGAAGAAGTCTTTGTTAGTGTAGACATGATCCAATCTGCAAAAGATTCTCTTGCCCCTTGATTGCAAATTGGACCATGAGTACCAAATGCCATCGGAGCTACCCTTCTCCCCTTCGAAGGGATCCTTAATCCTCAATTTGTTCACCGTTCGATACGAGAAAAATCTTTCATTTCCTTTTCAATCAAATATGTTGCCTCCTAGTTTATCACCAGCTTTGGTGACCATATTAAATTCGCCTCCCAAAATACATGAAATGTTGGGAAGGTCTGTAATCCATTTCCATAAATCAATATGTCCTGGTGGTCATTAGGAGTGTATATATTACAGATTCCAAATTCTTGACCATCTTTATGGCATTTGATCTAGATAGCCCTATTATCTGGTGAAACTCCCCAGCCAAGAATATGCTTATTCCACATAGGGCCTACCAAAATTACTGCAACTTTACTTCTAGGCCTTTCTTTGTGGCCACATACAATCTTTTGATTTTTTGGAGTGCTAGCTGTTGGGCATTGAGAGGTTTCGGTTTGGGGTTAGGGTTAGGTTGATCCAATCCAAAGGAGATGCTTTCAACAACAGGTAAATCACACTCAATTGGGGGTTGATTAGAGGGTACCCTAGGGTTGTTGGGAATAATTAACAAATTTTTCTTGTAGAGCATCAAGTTTAGCATGCAATTGACAATTAGAAGTAATTGGGTTATTCTTAGGGCTAGAGCTTGTATAGATAGAGGTAGGAAATTAAATTTTATCAGTTAATTTCAAAGGTGCGGAGCCAAAATAGTATTATTTTTCCTAATAAGACGGCAATTTCTCCACCTATGGCCCTCCTTTTTGCATAGGAAACATATGTTCAAGCCCTCGATAGGAGTGATAGGATATGAAAAACTGCAATCATCAATCTTGAAAAGGAGATTATTAGGGATATCGACTCTAGAGTTCAAGGCGATTAAAACCCTAGCATCAGAATGAGGAAGCAATGAATTAGTGTGGTCCACTTTGATAACAAAACCAATTGGGGTTAGGGATTGTGGGATAAAACTCCATATAAAGGGTGGAATGTAACCAACGGTAACCAAGGTTTTGAAGATACAAGGGCCTATTCTCCAATATTGCCTTCTACTGACTTCTTTCTGGTGGTTTTGATTGTTACAAAAAAAAATGCCCTTTTGAATCAGTCGAAACAAGGCGAAATGAAACCCAAATTTATTAACCCAAATATTTTGAATCCAATCATTCATAAACTTTCTTGAGGGAAGATTATTTACATTATGTGCTACCAAGAGAATTACACAATCTTTCAACCTATTTTTCTTCGCATTAATTGCTATAGACATCTAGGAATTAGGTTTTATGACACAGGTATTGGGAATCTTACCATCTTCCATTTCTTGAGGTCAAAGGAGCCCTAGCTGGTTCTATTTGAAAAAACATGCGCCATTGGGTAGAGGGGGTATGCCTTCCACAATATCCCTAAAGCTTCTTCCAGCAAAGTTGCTTCTCGCCCTGTTCTTGGAATGGCTATTGTTGCCATTATCAATGCCCATAAACAAAATGCAGGAGATTGTGAAGTTAATGTAATTACCTCATAAGCTGATGTCTTTTACTATTTGCATGTCTATTTATAGTCTCTCTTTCCATCTTATGAAATTTATTCATATGATAAATATTGTATTTTTATATCACTTATTTATATTTAATACAATATTTATTATTATTTTAATACATATTGGTTATTAATGATATTGATTAAAGTGGTTTAAATGTCAATAAATATTATTAATCTAATCAATACTTATTAAAATAATAAACATTAAATATTATAATAAATATTTTTATCCAATTTTATACTTATATCTTATTAATATTTATTACAAATCCATTATTATTTTTTTGTTTTTAATATGTATCATTTAGATTAATGATATTTATTAAGTAATTTAATTTATTACTTAATAAATATCATTAGTATAATTAATATATATTAAACATAATATATTATGAATTATGTGATATTATTATTAATTTGATATAAGTATCAAAAGTTTAATATTATTATTATTGAAAAGCATGCTTGGTTATTTTTTTCTTCTTTTGATGCCTTTGTGGCTGTTTCTTCATTTAATTTTCTCGTTATTAATTCTTTGTTTTTGAATTTTTTTTTGCTGTATTGATTCGTCACTTGATAATAATTTTAATTTTTCTTGTTTGCACAAATGTTATCTTCTCTGGACCTTAAATGTTCAACGCATGTATCTTTTGCATTTGAACCTTCATCGCTGACTTGGCAGATGAATCACTCATGATATCATTCGTTCCAAATGCCACAACAAGAACCGACCTCATACTCCAAATTGATGAGATCACAATCACTGCTTATCTTTACCATATAAACTTCATGACTCCTTGTTCAAGTCCTAACAGTATCCACATAAGGAGGACCTTTCCTGTCCTACTTTTTTGATTGCTTCTCATGTGTATCACAACATATGTATTTCTCCTTTTCCACATGTTGTCACTGCACACTACCGTCCTTATCGGGTTTTGACAACGTATTTTATTTCTTAAATATTTTTCCTTTATATGTTGTTTAATGACTTTGATGTTTGTAGAGATTCTACATTGGCTCCTTGCTGACCGAGAAGTATGTATACATCATTGTAGACTATTTGACTGCTTCTTCATCACTCACGCGCATCACCTTGGAAGGATATGAATTCCACTTTTCCTCAAATACAAACAATGGTCATTTGCAATGCTAACAACTGGAATCATCGATTCAAAGACAACAAAATATATCTTGCAGCCAATGATCCCTGTAGACATACGCATACAAAGAATTCCACCTCTTGACGATACTTTTGTGAGATTGCTATTTCTTATTGTTGCGCCCAATGACTTTTTAATATTTAACATCATATTCAACTCCTCTTAACACCTGAGTGCATTGTTTCTGCATAATCCATGATTTCAAATAAGATAGTAATCGTTTCTAAAAGCAAGTCATATCTTCTTGCATAATTCATATTTCAGAATCTTTCAGTATTGAAGTGGGGTAATGTTTCATATTTTGCCAAATAACATTGTTCCTCATAATGATTGCTATGCATATATGAGGAATTTCTTCATTTTCTTTTGCCTTTTCAATATGTTTGATGTGTTATCAGGTATTGTATATTAATATCTGATTCCTCAATGTCGGGTGTGTATGCTACACACTTTGATTACAGATTTGCTATTATCTTTAAAGTTTATCATCTTCTTATTACCACAATGGCCTATTGATCAATTTGAAATTCTGGAGCCAAATTTTGTATTTGATTCTTGTCTAACTTGTCTCTCCAAAATTTGAATCTGACTAAATGGATTTTCCATAGAGTGTTGATATTCAAAGCATCTTGGGATGGTGGAAAAAGCTTGTAGCAGTTGGTTGAAGTTGATCCTTCATAGCTGCATATGGACCATATTGTCTTCGCCAGAATAGAGATAGATGTGGGTTAATAGTTTGCCAAGAAATCCATTTGTCCTCTTCTTTTGGTTCCTTATATCAATAGCTAGAATATAAGGGCATTCCCTTCCGCTACCATCCTTGTTAAAACACATAAAACCACTAACTGTAAAGGCCTCAAACTTCTTTGCAAGGGGCTGGTTATAAGGGTTGCTACTGAAGTCATTACATATGCTGCATAGATCTTACTGACATTAGTGACAAATTTCCATCAATCTTTATTAAGTCTCTAACACAATTTCATAAATAGAGACCCTACAAAATAATTTCATTAGGTGCATCAAAATACTGTTCCTCTAATACTACATGTGGCTAAGGAGGATAAGATGGAATAGTGTTAGAGTTGTCATTTATGACAACATATACTTTGTGTGAAGAAGGCACTATGTACAGATGGAGATTTCACAGTTAAACATGAAAATTGTCTAAGTACAAGTGAGCTATCTAAGTAGAACTGAGACAATTTTGATGTGTATAGATGACAAAGACATTATTGGGGCATGCGCAAATGGGTACGAACAATACAGAGTGTCAAGATGACATATGTAAGTGCGCAAGTTAGTACAATCAGTACAGAAGGAGTTATGGCAGTTTTACTAGTTGCAAGAGTATACATGCATAACATAGCATAACAATAAATGGGTAATTACGAGTTAAAGAATTATTTTTTTTTACAAAATAATTACTTGACTAATTAGGGATGACATTCTAGATGTTAACCCTAAGAGAGCAATAGTTAGTATTACATTTTGCCAAGTGTGTGGAAGCTTGAAGGGTCGACTGGACAGTTTTGTAATTTGTAAAGGTATAAAGGAAAGATAGCAATATGTGAAGTTGCAAGTAAGTTGTAAGTTATATGCGAACTTATGTGAAAGCTGTATGTATGATATGCGAACTATATGTGATGTGAATTCTAATGTATGATTAGAGCTATGTGAAGAACAACAAAGTAAAGATCATATATTGAAGATATCAACATTGTAAAGAGGTTTTTTTATCAAGGAACTATATTGTATATTGCATGTTTGGGTAGTGGGTTCATCTTGCATTCATTTTGTAATTGTACATAACAACTTTTAAAAGGATTGAAGCTTTTAACAGGGCCTAGTCCTCTAACAAGGACCAAAACACTATATGCATATAATAGACTCCTAACAGGGTCAACATCCTTAACCAGATACTTTTGTTTAGTGGTTCATTTTGTGGGTACCATTCCCATCGGGTTTTCCCCTTGGCCAGAGTTTCCCTAATTAACAAAATATGGTGTTATAAGTTCTCTTTGTGTATGGTTATTTTTACTGTTCAACATTGTTAGTTTACTTTCATATGCAAGTTATAAGGCAGTTAATAATATCTAGTTTTGGGCAAAAGGTTGTAGAATATTGATTTACCCCCCCTCTTAGTATTCCCTATTTCTAACAATTGGTATTAGAGATTAGTTACTTAGAAGAGGCTTAATTGCTTGAGTAAGATCCCTATGGATATGGAATAGTTGCAGAAGAATCTTGAAGAAGGTCTTGAGCATATTGATATTCTTATTGAAGAAAGAGATAATCTAAAAGAAAGGTACGAAGATGCAAAAGACCATTGGGAAATTGAAAGACAAGATTGATCATCTGAAATCCATTAAGGAACCTAAAGATCAGACAAAAGATAGTAATGAAGTATCAAAGTTGAAGAAAGAAAATGAGATTCTGAAACATGAGTTGAAGATCATTGAACTAAAACTGAGTTTGAAGAAAGATGATAGCAAAGTTGAGACAGATCTGAAATCTGAGAATGCAGATCTAAGATCCCATCTTAGAAAAGTGACATCTGAACTTGAATCCATCAAGTTGGAACATGCAAAACTTGAGAAATATAATACTATTGTGAAAGGAGATTTAACCCAAGCTAAGCAACAATTAGGAAAGTGATATTCCAATAGTGAGAAAATTGATGAGCAACTATATTTTCAGAGACCTTCCTATGATAAGACTAGTCTTGGATATTTCATTGGAGAAAAGTCAACAAAGAAATCTGAGGCAAGAAAGGAACCAGATCTAGTTATTGAACATCCTGAACATATGAAGGATGACCAAGATAAGAATCCAGTCAATCTAAACATGCACCAAAAGAAGTTGAGCAAACAAGTCTACTTGAGAAAAGTGACGAACCTAAATAGAAAGAGCAAGTTGAATCATCTAAAGAGGCAAGGTTTGAATTTAAAGGTAGATTCTTTATATGTAATGAAGTCGGTCATATGAAGAGATTCTATATAGGTAAGTCATTCAAACCTATTACAAATTTTTATTGTTATAATTTTCATGGTTTTGGTCATAAAGCGGTTGATCGTAAGAAACCTAAATTTGTTAGTAATAATAGAAATAGTAGAATGTTTAAAGATACTAACCCTGTAAGTAATGAGAGAAGAAGATCTAGTGAGAGGACATCTAATGAAAGGAGATCAAATGAAAGACCTAATGGAGCAAGAAATCACATTGTATGCTACAAGTGCAACAACTTTGGACATATTGCCAGAAATTGTAGAGCACCAGTTAATCAGTTTGGACCTAATCAAAGAAGTACACTAGTATGTCAGCTATGCAACAACTTTGGTCATATAGCAAGATTTTGCAGAATGGGCATGAGGAAGATAAACAAGAATCCAAATTTCAGAAAGAACAATAACAAAATTTTTAGAAGGAATGATAGCAACAATAATAGTTAGAAAGATGAATTGAGAGGACATGTGGAAGAATTCAAAGAGGTATTTGTAAAAGAAAAAGATCCATCAAGTTCACATGTAGTATTAGAAGAACAATATTTTTATGCACATGATGAAAGATTGAAGTCAACTATTGTGTGCGATTTATCCTATTCGAATTAAACAACTATTTATTGAAGATCAAGTACCGGAGAGATGAAATTGCAGTCAGTGATCGAGTTTCGAGTTGCAAAGTTAATATGAGGTAGAACAAGACATGTGGAAGCTATGGTTAAGTGCGCAGATGATTTGGAGATCACATAAAGTTATACGAAAGAAAACAAGTTGACTGGTAAATAGAAACAACTTTTTATGGATTGAGCAGTTGCACAATTAATACAAAGATCACTTTGATGAGATCTAAAGCATACAAGCAAGATTGTATGTATCATTCAATCGTGTGAAGAGTTAAGGAGCAGTAAAGTGTGAAGTAAAGTTGATTTGAAAGTTAATTCAAGGCAATTTGCAATATGAAGATTAGAAAGCCATAAGTCACACGTCAAAGTGAGGTATTTTACTCTTAAGAAAAGATTGAAGCAGTAAATTTTGTTAAGAACTCAAGTATAAAACAGAAAAGTCGTTGATTCACAATGTTGAGGAGGTAGCAAGACCTAAGATGAAGATAAACCCTTTGAAACAAATAGTTGATGACCTTAGCACCGTGCTGTCTGAATTGCCTGAGAAGGTCATTCACTTAGAGGATGTGAGTAGGTACTTGAAAAGCAAATTTTAAAATGTATGACAAGAACACATTTCTCAAGAATTCAACCTGATTTACAACCAGGACATGAGTTACCAACAAGGATTTGAATACTTAAAGGACAATGATCTAGTTAAGTTTCTGATTTACTATGAGTTTGATAATGAGGAATGGACTAAAGTGATATTGAGCAGAATCCATGATGAGAAATTTTGGTTAGGAGACAATGTGATTGAAATCTCAGCTAACTTTATTCATGAAATTACTAGATTATGCAGTGAAGATAGTATACCAGTAAATGAAAAGAATGTTAAGAAGTTAGTACTCGATAACACTAAATCTGTTTATAATGGTAGAGGAATAGTCATCAGCAAAATTAAGCAAGATGATGTTAGATTCTTAAGCAGAATTATTGCAGCAAGGATATGCTATAGTTCTAGAGACGATGATATGGAAGCAGGATTTATACAAGAAGCTTACAAGATTTGCATTGATAGAGAAAATGTCAATTTGTGTGAAATCCTTAGAGCGCAACTCATAGAGAACTTGGAAAGAATCAAGAAAGTTAAAAACAACCGGTTTGGATTTCAGTCCTTGATCACACATGTTTTTCCCCCTGATCAAGATATTTCCATTTATGCAAGTTTTGACATTAATGAGCAGTGACAGATGCACTATGGAAAATATTTTAGAGATATACAATAGACACGTTATTGAGAAAGTCAATAGAAATGCTGATTTGATTGTAAAGACATTTCAGAATGAGATGAGGGAAAGGTTTAGGATCCCACACTCCATGACAGAGAAGTATAAGAATAATATATGTTTTATGGTGGATACAAATCTCTCATACATTGAAGTAGTCGTATCTAGAATGTTATATGTTGAGCCATTGGGCTATGAAATCACTGAGGAAGAAATTGAAGGTTATGCAAAGATAATCCTTAAATCGGACAAGGATGAGGAATTTGATAGACTTGGAACTTATGAAGAGCTGATTCAATCAATGAGCCAAATACAGCTAGAGAAGATAAGTAAGAAGAAAGTTGAGACTGTCATGAAAAGAACTATGCAACAAGCTGGAATGATAGCAAAAGAAGCAAGTGCTGTGAGACAAGCCATCTCAGGAATGAGACAGATTGGTCAACAAGGGATGATGTATGTTCCACCCTTGGCATTTGCAGGACCATTTAAAGGAGTGACAGTGGTTGCACCAGCTAATGCAACACCAATTGCACCATATGCAATAGTGTCTCAATAACAACCACTTATTACACCTGCAATCCCACTGACATAGTTATCAGAAGGAGAAGAAATGGAAATGTTTGAGGTGAAGAGGAAGTCAATAAGATTAGTTGAGGTAAAGCAAGAGTCACTTGACTCTTCTAGAAGGAAAAGAATGAAGACCATGGCAACTAGACGAGGAAAGAGGCATAAGGAAATTATGCCAAGTATACTAAAGAAGAAGATGCGAGGTCAGATAGAGCCAGAAAAGCCAACAGAGAAGCGACCTGAAGTTGCGAGCTTAGGAAGGCATGGAAGCATAAGATTAAAAAGCTGAACAACACAATCATTAATGAAGGTAATTTTGCCCAATTAAATAAGTATTATCACTTATATACAAGAAATGACAGATTAGAGCTTGAAAATGCTATTATTAAACACATGATACTGTCTAATAAGAAGTTTGAAGATGTTAAGGATGAAATCCCAAAAGATCTCTATGAAATATTGTTAAATAGAAGAAAAAGAGTAGTTGATGAAGACAAAGGCATAAGAGAAAATCAGTTAAGAAAGCTATGCCAAATTGACAATGATGAACATCTAGCCAACCTGATGAAGAATCTTGAACCTTATCTTAGGAACAGGACAAGGGCCATACTGATAATGGGAGGTAATTATCACGAAGTCAATGAGGCTATTGTGCAAATGATAGCAGATCTGAATAAGGCAGAAACATCACCTTAAGTCACCATACAAAAGGACTCAATGCAGATTGACAACACCAAAGTGACAGTTGATACATCTGAAGATCCTTTTAAGGATTATGGTACAAATATTGTTGGCAATTTATCCAACAACAATAGCTCTGAGGAGGAAGCGGATGAAGAAGAACATAATAAGGAGGAAGTAGATGTAATGTCCCCGTTTTTGGCGAGCCTATGCAGTTGATGGAGTTAGCTCATCATGGTGACCCTCGTGAGCTGACAGGGTGTTTGGGGGTCTTAGTTGATTACTTACTATTTTTAGTAAGTTTATTATGGGCAGTTGCTATTTTTAGCAGCACAGTGGATGGCTTGGCAGTTGATTGTCACCTGCAGTTGATTAGGTTAAATAATTACATGAGCTCTTATTTATTTATTCATTGAGTTACTAGTTTCATGAGTTGGCTCAGTTGAAGCAGTCTGGTGGATTGGAGAGTTACATCGGTGAGTACTAAAGGCTTTCAGTTATGGTTTATGATATCTCGGAGCGTAGTCGAGTTATGTTATTTATGGAGGGATTGACTGAGCCACTCTGTGGATGGGCGAAGTCCTTGGACCCATCTTCTCTCCAGGTAGTGACGAGGAAGGCACGAGACTTGGAGTCCTCTTATCGAAGCAAGGGTGCCTCGAAATCTTCTACTCTTCCAACGGATGATGAGACCCCACCAGTTCTAGAGGAAAAGGGTAAGTCAGTGGAGAGATCTGATGACACTCCTAGAGAGGATTTGAGGAGGCGTCAACTTTTCTATTGATGCAAGGGGCCTTTCTCTAAAGGTCATACTTGTGCATTGAGGCCGAAGGGAGCAGCAAATCATGGTATGTGGGTTTACATTAATGAGATTGAGGATCAGTCATCACAGCAACATGAGGATGTCGATGGAGATGATCATACTGATGATAGAGTTTATACTGTGATGAGCATTTATAGTTTGGTATTTGACTCACATGTTCAAGATTTGCATCAGGTACTGAGTTGGTCTGAGCCTAAGCTGGATTGTCTGTAGAATGATTGGGTAGCCACAATGAAGGAGAGCGTGTTGAGATCTCCTAAGGATTTGTCTATTTGTGATGTTCCGATTTTCACATACTAGCACAAGTATTTGGTGTTATATTGTAGGTCATGTTACTGGGTCTGTCATGTCCCCTCTTTTAGCTCAGTTTAGCAGAGACATGTGAGTCAGCTTATTATGGGGTCTAGTAGGCTGACAGGGTTGGATAGAGACCCAATATGGTTATTCAGTGTTGGGGGCTTGATGTTCTGGTAGGTATTGATCAGTTGGGAGACCTTCCTTGTTTTTAGGAGGCAGTTCCTACTTTTTAGGAGGTATGATCTTGCCCAAGGTTGGGTCTCCATGAGATTACTCTTTGGGTTCAGTTTCAGAGGGATAGGGCTTGTTTCCTAAATTTTAGGAGCAGCCCTAGATTTTAGGGATGAGACTGTCAGTGGATCCTTGATTTCTGACTTCAGTCACAGACAGGTGACAGGATGATTTTATGGTTTGTGATGTCAGTTGGGCATTTTGTGGCTATTTGGGTTATATTTTTAATATTTCCTAAGTTAGTGTTTAATAATTAAATAAGGCTAAGTTATAGCCATTTTGGAGTAATAAGGGGTTTTTGGCCTCATCTGGATTGCTTATCCCTTGGTGTAATAGCTCGTTGGAAAGGTCTTGAACTTTTCTAAATATTTTTCTTTTGACTCAGAGCATTTCGGTGAACGGATTTCTTTCAATTGGGAAAAAGGTCATTTTCTAGATACTTGACCACTTTAAAAATGAGAAATATATTATTTCATAACCCAACACCAAATGGAGACACTTTTAGGGTTTGAGCTAAGTTTGGTGAGTTATAAGGAGGCCATATTCTTTCCCACGTGCAGCACTTGAAGAGCTGGAATCTGGCCATACTTCTTTCTGGGCTCATATTTCTCATTCACGCCTTCAGGCTGGCTTTGTCCTTGGTTGAATTCATCTGGATATGATTATAAATCTTCATCCGGTTACTTATTAGGCATATATTCAAGAAATTCTGCTTGAAGCGACTTTGTTTTAAATATATTCAGAATACATTTCCAGAACTGGTTCATGTTATTGTACTTTTGTTATTACTTATTGAAAATCATCAAAAATACAAAACAATCAAACCCTTCTGCAACTTCTATCTAGCTCTGCAAGAAAATTTTAATAAACAGGGAAAACAAATATAAAAATATAAATTTACAGCAGATTAGCAGAAGAGATCCCTTAGGGATCTTTCAGTGGTATCAGAGCTTACATCTTGCCAGCCTGTAGGGTTTGTGAGAAATTGTCACAACAGATTTCAACAAAAGTCTTGATAATTCATTTTAGCATCTGGGTACTGGCTAAAAAGTTTTGATAATTCATTTCAGCATTTGGGTATTGGTTAAAAAGTTTTGATAATTCATTTTGGCATCTGGGTATTGGATAAAAAGTTTTGATAATTCATTTTGACATCTGGGTGCTGGCCAGAAAGTTTTGATAATTCATTTTTGGCAAGGGTTTGGAATAGACCAGGAACCTACCATGGCTAGAAATAAAAATGGGTGCTCTAAGGTTTCATCTTTGTTAACAAGCACAAGTAAGATGCCTCTTGCCAAAACATTCAATGTTGCAGTTATGAGCAACTACCATCAGTATTGTTCTCTTCCTAAGGAAATACGCAACCTCCTTTCCTTTACATAATTTATGGTTGTACCTGAAGTAGATGATAACTGGGTATCTACAAGCTCTTTTCAGCAACAAAAAGAGAAAGAAATATTAAATGATAATAAAGAAGCTATTGGTCACAAATTGGAAGAGATTACAATCAGAGGACAAACCATTAGAGATGTTGGAAATGTGACACCAAGGTGTGAGGCCTATTCTGAAATTTGTAACAGCAGTTCAAATCATGAGGTAACATTTATTTCAAATGGAGGTGATGATGTTGATGATGGTATTCAACTTAAGAATGGAACAAGTAATACAAAGGGTTAAGATTATTTTGGTGAGTTTGCACAAGAGAGTAATTCGGACATAGGCATTTTAGAGGCATTGGGTGATGAGACTTTATGTCATGATGAGTCTGATTTCTTAGACCATACCCTAGAAATCAGAGTAGTGTGTACTCATAGTGACACTGAATCCCAAGATCGTGATTCGGTTGTATGTGTAGACACATGGGGAGCTAATGAGAGTGAGCATAGTGTGGTGATAGTAGTTTCATCGTTGATAGAGGAGGTGGTCTCAGAGGTACAAAGTTGCAGTACTATAAATGAGGATACATGCATTAGTGAATGCATACTGGATACTCCTTACAGCGATGTACATGACTCCGACACAGTATTCTACCATAGTGCAGATTTAGAGGTAGTACACATGCCTAAGAACTATCATTTTCAGACTCCTCATCGCTTGATTAGACAACTCAGGGTTGATGATAGGAGGGTAGACATAGTGGTTGAGCACTTTGATGTCACTCGACAGATGTTATCTACACTCAGTTGGAGTGCTCTTATGATTGATGAGTAGGATAGTGGAGGATTTTCCATAGCAGATTCCCATGCTCTTCATAAGGCTATGGGGATATTGAAGCAAGACTTATACTATCAGTGTTGTGATAGTGCACTCCCATCTTCAAAGGATACAGTTATTGATTGTAGGCACCTGACTCAGTAGTTTGGGAGGATTGGTTGGTGGGACTAGCAAACGGTCCAGCATTATGTCAAGGAGGTTCCGACATGGGCTATCACATCTATATCACAGAGACTTCATCTGGGATCATGGTTACAGGATGATGTCGGTATTAGCAAACATGATGCTTTGGACAATTATTACTTTCATGGTGGTATCACAGTGGTTGCAGAGAGATATGGCATGATACAGGTTTCTAGTTATCCCTGTTTATACCTGATGGATGGGTGCTGGTTCAGATGGTGTTGGAATCTGAGTGTTTTTTTGTTTGACGACTTGTCTTACAGGAATTACAGTATGTTACCACCTTGGTTGTGGGAATACTCTCATCCAGTGTGGGATCCTGGTATTATCCTATGTAGTGCATTTGATTGGGCGATCCTTGATGTGTTGCTTCATTTCACACACCCAGGAGTGTATATCAGAGTGGGGCAACAGGAGTTTGTTCATTACTTGTGGGCAAGCATCTCCGAGAGGGGAGGACTGTCATATCCCCTCGTTTAGCTCAGTCTAGCAGAGACATGTGAGTCAACTTATTATAGGGTTTTCTAGGCTGACAGGGTTGGATAGAGACCTAGTATGGTTATTCAGTGTTGAGGACTTGATGTTCTGGTGGTTATTGATCAGTTGGGAGACCTTCCTTGTTTTTAGGAGGCAGTTCCTACTTTTTAGGAGGTATGATCTTGCCTAGGGTTGGGTCTCCATGAGATTACTCTTTGGGTTCAGTTTCAGAGGGATAGGGCTTGTTTTCTAAATTTTAGGAGCATCCCTAAATTTTAAGGATGAGACTGCCAGTGGATCCTTGATTTCCGACTTCAATCACAGACAGGTGACAGGATGATTTTATGGTTTGTGATGTCAGTTGGGCATTTTGTGGCTATTTGGGTTATATTTTTAATATTTCCTAAGTTAGTGTTTAATAATTAAATAAGGCTAAGTTATAGCCATTTTGGAGTAATAAAGGGTTTTTGGTGTCATCTGGATTGCTTATCCCTTGGTGTAATAGCTTGTTGGAAAGGTCTTGAACTTTTCTAAATATTTCTCTTTTGACTCAGAGCATTACGGTGAACAGATTTCTTTCTATTGGGAAAAGGGTCATTTTTTGAATACTTGACCACTGTAAAAATGAGAAATATATTATTTCATAACCCAATGCCACATGGAGACACTTTTAGGGTTTGAGCTAAGTTTGGTGGGTTATAAGAAGATGAAGACAAAGTTCGAAGGTATTATTGACATATTACATTTTGGATTTGGGTTTTGATCTCTGATTGAGCTTTCAACATTTGGGACGCCAAACCCTCTTGCTTTGCCTATTTGGGATGTAGCCCCCAAAACAGTGGTTTGGATTCTTAGTAGTTAGAAGCATCTTGGAGATTGTGCATTGTTTCTTTAGGGGAACGTAGAAATGAGTCAGAGTTTTAGCTGGGGTTTGGACATTTTATCCACATGTGGACACTTTGCAGCTGTACGGCCGCGCCTGGCAGCCATATTCTTTCCCGTGTGTAGCACTTGAAGAGCTAGAATCTGGCCATAACTTCTTTTTGAGCTCATATTTCTCATTCACGCCTTCAGGTTGGATTTGTCCTTGGTTGTATTCATCTGGATATGATTATAAATCTTCATCCGGTTACTTATTAGGTGTATATTCACGAAAATTTGCTTGAAATGGCTTTGTTTTAAATATATTCGAAATACATTTTCAGAACTGGTTCATGTTATTGTATTTCTGTTATTACATATTGAAAATCATCAAAAATACAAAACAATCAAACCCTTCTGCAACTTCTGTCTAGCTCTGCAAGAAAATTTTAATAAACAGAGAAAACAAATTTAAAAATATAAATTTACAATAGATTAGCAGAAGAGATCCATCAAGGATCTTTTAGGGTCTGATGATGGTATTGGCATTTAGTTGATTCAATGAGGACATGGACATCACTTGCTTCTTGTGGGATCTTGGTGGAGGTTTTTGCATGATGCCAAATTGCTTGAGGACAAGCAATCTCAGGGAGGGAGGACTATAATGTCCCCGTTTTTGGCGAGTCTATGCACTTGATGGAGTTAGCTCATCATAGCGACCCTCGTGAGTTGACAGGGTGTTTTGGAGGTCTTAGTTGATTACTTACTATTTTTAGTAAGTTTATTATAGGCAATTGCTATTTTTAGCAGTGCAGTGGATGGCTTGGTAGTTGGTCGTCACCTGTGGTTGATCAGGTTAAATAATTATATGAGCTCTTATTTATTTATTCATTGAGTTGCGTTATTATAATAATGTTTATATTATTATAATAATGACTTAAAGAGATATTTCTAAAACACAAGTTGGAAAGTTTCTAGTGTTGAGTTCTTTTGGGAAACTTCCACATTTTCTGAAGTGGAAATTTATGGAAACCTTTGCCAACAAAAAAGGTTATAAATGAGAGCTCTTTTCATCGGGAAAAGGCATGCTTGAATAATTTATTTTCTTTTGTTGCCTTTGTGGCTTTTTCTAAGGTTTTGAAGTTTTGTGCCCTTGCTGATGTATAAGGGTTTGGAGTTTTGAAATTGTGCATTGATCCTACAGCTGAGATATTATGGATCGATCTCTCAAAGTTTGCATCTTCCATTTTTGTCATTACTATTGCTTGGAAGAAAGTGTGTGAAATTCTGAGATGCAATTTCATTAAATGCTGATGTAAATTGAATTGAATTGAATTAAAATTTGCATCTGTTTTAGATTCTCCAAACTGTGGTTACTGTCTATTGGAGAATTAGTGATCAGAAGTCTGAAATTGTATTGTTGAACGACTGGCTCCATGGATTAAATCAGTTCTGGAAACACTTGGAAAGCAATCCAGTAAATTGGCATTTTGTGTTGAGGGTTCGAATTGGGCAAGTAGAGGCTATCATTGGCATCTAGTGGCAGCATGTGAGCTTCAACATTGTCTGAGCTCTTGTAGCAAGACTGGACGTGATTTCCCAAGGCTGGACTGAATTATTTGTGACCTGCAATTATGTAATTTAGAGATTGCAGGTGTTTTGGAAGTCAGCAATTCAATCTATTAAGTCTGTCGTTGGGTATTGGGGGTCAGGCACATCAAAGTGGACCATCAGCACTGCAAATTGGGCTGCAATAAGGGAGTTGTGACCAGCGTTTTGAGTTAGACAGATCTGTATATATCTACACGCCTGAATTTCAGTCAACCCCATATCAATAATTGGGAATGGCAATCATTTGGAACAGTATCCTTGCATTGTTCATCTACAGCAAACAAATCAGGTTCTTTTTTATTGTTTGTAATTTTTCTATGCAAGGGTAGAATAGTTAGTTACAGCTGGAGCTGCTATCAAATAATTGTAATTGCACTAGAAACGAGTTTGATGAAATAAGTGCAAAATAAACTTAATAAGCATTTAATTTGACTGCATTGAGAATTTTAATTGCAATCTAGTAAACACTTCATTCTGAAAATTCCAAGGTTAAATTATATCTGAGCTGCTAGCATGTTTTGGTAAGAAATTCGCTGCAATATGTTTGACCCAAATGCAAACCAAAAACAATTGGTGAGACCAGAGAGATTCAAGGTATAGCCTGAACAGGGTTATTATAGTAGAGAAAAGAAAGAAAGAAAAGGAGAAAAAGGAGGAAGAGGAGAAAAGAAAGAAGGAAGAAGAAGAAAAGAAGGAAAAAGAAGAAGAGGAAAGAAAAGAAGAGGAAGAGAAGAAGAAGGAAGAAGAAGAAAGGAAGAAGAAGGCAGAAGAAGAAAAGAAAAAGAAAGAAGAAGAATAAAAGAAAAGGAGAGGAAGAGAAGAAAAGAAGAGAAGAGGAGAAGAAGAAAAAAGAGGTAGAAGAAAAGAAGGTCAGTGTACCTAGCTCATCTAGTATATACCCCTAACTCTTGCAACTTTGACAGGATTAGATGATGATGATCAAACTGAGCTGCTCTTATCTTTGAGCAAGATAATTGACAAGAACAAAAATGTAAAAAGCCTACAAAAATCCTTAATGAATGTGACAGAGAAACTACAAAGCACCCTAGCTGTACAATTGACAGATCCCGATCCAGAGGATAGAGAAAAGACTGTGATTCGAGCTTTTGATGATGAATTCACTAGTCTATCTGATATAGCAGCAGTTCAAGCTCAAACAAGGCATGATGCTCAATTGTTTGATACTCTATGTCAGAATATCAGGAATGATCTAGGAGCTCTTGATGCTTGTATCAAGGATTTGACAAGGTGTGAACAAAAAGGAAAGGCACTGTATGCCAAGTGCACAGTATCATTCAAGTTCACCAAGGATAGAGATGATGAGCTGAAGAAAAAGCATGAAGATCTGAAAGCATTGATAGATCACCTTCAGCAGCTTGACAGAAAAAATGAAGATATCAAGGCTCAGATGAGCAAGACTTATGATGAGATAAGTCTTATAGAGACGAACAAAGAAAGAACAACAAGGAGGTTCTCACTTCTGAGAGAACACTTATCTTTGAGGATTAGTAAACTTGAGCAGCAATTGGAAGAATGTCTAAAAGCATGGACATCTTTTGATAAGTTTGTTTATTCAGATTTGAATGCCGTGGAAATAGCATCCTATTGGTTGTGCGCTCTACTCAGTATCTCAGAGGGAGTTAAGGACACATGGGAGAAGAACTTGAAGAATTTGAAGGCAAGTTTTGATGACTGCATTTTAAACCTATCAACTTGAATGCAGAGGTAAAGATCTACAATTTTGATTGTATATAGATTTTGACACCTTTGTCACTAATGTCAAAGGGGGAGTAATATAGGAACATTGTATAAAGTATAATGTAAGGCGGAGTAACAAAATAGTTGAATAAGAGTATGATGTACATACAAAGGGGGAGCAATAATTATGTGAGGTATAGGAATGTAATAGAAGATATAAGGAAAGATAGTTATAAATGTAATGATCCACAAGTTCTGAAATTTTGTAAATTTTGCAAAGGCCAAGTTTTGTAAAAGTTTTTGAACAACATTTTGGAACTTAGCCAATTTTTTTATATCTTGCCATCAATGCCAAAGGGGGAGATTGTTGGCAATTTGGCTAAGGAGGATAAGTTGTAATAGTGTTAGAGTTTTCATTTATGGCAACATATACTGTGTAAAGAAGGCACTATGTATAGATAAAGATTTCATAGTTAGACATGAAAATTGTCCAAGTACAAGTTAGTTATCTAAGAAGAACAAAGACAATTATGATGTGTATAGGTGACAGATATTATTGGCACATGCGCGGTTGGGTACGGGTAGTACATAGTGTCAGGATGATGTATATAAGTGCATAAGTCAGTACAGTCAGTTCAAAAGGAGTTATGGCAATTTTACTAGTTGCGATAGTATACAGACAGAATAATACATAACAATTAATGGGTAATTATGAGTTAAGGAATTATTTTGTTTACGAAATAATTACTTGACTAATTAGGGACAACATCCTAGATGTTGACCCTAAGAGAACAAGAGTTAGTATTTCATTTTGCCAAGCATGTGGAAGCTTGAAGGCCGACTGGACAATTTTGTAAATTGTAAAGGTATAAAGGAAAGGTAGCAATATGCGAAGTTGCAATTAAGTTGTAAGTTATATGCAAATTTATGTTAAAGATGTATGTATGACATACGAACTATATGTGATGCAAATTCTAACGTATGATCAGAGGTATGCGAAGAACAACAAAGGAAAGATCATATATTGAAGATATCAGCATTGTAAAGAGGTTTTTGTATCTATCTCTTTTGTATCAAGGAACTATATTGTATAGTAGATGTTTGGGCAGTGGGCTCATCTTGCATACATTTTGTAATTGTACATAACAAAGCCTAACAGGGTTGAGGCTTTTAACAGGGCCTAATCCTCTAACAAGGATCGAGACACTATATGCATGTAATAGACTCCTAACAGGGTCAACATCCTTAACTGAATACTTTTTTTTAGTGGATCATTTTGTGGGTACCATCCCCATCGAGGTTTTTCCTTGGCTAGGGTTTCCCTAGTTAACAAAATATGGTGTTATGAGTTCTCTTTGTGTATGGTTATTTTTACTGTTCAACATTGTTAGTTTTCTTTCATATGCAATTTATAATGCAATTAATAATATTCCGTTTTGGGCAAAATTTTGTAGAATACTGATTCACACCCCCCCCTCTGAGTATTCTCTATTTCTAATAGCTACGTATTCCTGTAGTCTAAAAAAACAAATAAAAATTATTAGAACTAGGAAATTTATAAAAAAACTAATGTTAGCTAAGGCAATTTTTTTGTTAAATAAATATAAGAAAAAAATAGAAGACGAGCAAAATTACAAAATATTTAAAATGTAGAATTACCTCTTCAAACTAGCTTGAGATTGATGATGAATTGCTTTAAATCAACAATGGTGTCTTTTAAATGCTCCATAGAATTTCTTAGATACATCAAGGGTGGCTACAAATCTACTCAAATGACATTCAATCAATGTTGCTGCTAGTTTATTTTTCTATGGGAGATAATATTGAGTTGTAGTGACATAGAAGGAGAAATTTCGAAGTTTATGGCAGATTCATTGGCAAAATATTGTCATAATAATCATATCATATCACTTAATCCTCATCACCTTTTTTCCACCTTTTTCATAGTGATTCTTGCACCCACATCAATGAATTATCAATGAGTAATGGATTGGCTAAGTGAATCATCTACTAGGGTTTTAAAGAAAATATCAACAAATATAATCTTATTATAATGATATGGTAATTGTGTAGTTATTATTGAAGTTTTACTCACTGAAGAAGACAAATTAGCAGTGCATTATTCTTCATGTCAAACTAAGAATGATAGTGAGAAGTTGCCATTCTCATTTATAGTGTTTTAAGGTCTATTGTTCGATTTTCATCAAAGGGGATTGCAATGTCCCTTTTTCTGGACATTAGAAAATTACTAGCCCAACTTATAAATGTTAGAAAGTAAAGGCCACCAAGATAACTAAGAGGGGGGTGAATCAATTATGCAATTAAAACAACTCTCAATATCTTCTTTAATTCTGAAACCTGTAAACAGTAGATGCAACAACCATACATAATAACTCTAGATTTTTAACTAGGGAAACCCTTGATCAGAGAGAAAACCCCAGTGGAAATGATGCCCACAAGATGATGTACTAATATTAAAGTTCCTTGTGAAAGGATGGACCCTATTAGGAGTTAATGGAATACAATCAGTACATATGAGTACTTGTTAGAAGACTTTGAATCCCTATTAGGAGATTCCAACCCTATTAGGAGTTGAAAGGAAGATAGATGGACCCATTGTTCAAACAAATTCAATATTATCCTCACTGAATAGTACAAGTGTACATCAACAACTGTCCAACAACTTATATTGCCAAATATAATTCCTTGTAAGCTTATCGTGCCTCTACTACACCAATCTCTACTTTGATCCAAAAGATATTCGTATTCAAGCTCGCACAATACATCACATAGATATGACTACATAACACACTTTACATCGAAGGAAATGACCTTTCCTTCATGCCAAGTCCTAGAATAAATTATTAAGGCAACCTTGAGTCTTTCTCAATTTACAATAATAGTATAGGACCAACTTAAGATATCACATTACACGTTACATTATAATATTACATCTTTTCACAATTACAAGCAATTTGTTGGCTCATAGTCTTCATAACTTTACACTCGCTGATCATCTGATTATGCATGTTTAACCAAGTCATATTCAACATCTCTTCAACCTTTGTCTCAACTCGCTCAACTAGATTCCATCTTTGTTAGGAGATAAGATCCAAATAACAATACCCACTTTCCAAAAATGCTGTATGAAAGCTACCTTCACCAAATTCTTCATAACTTTGTCTAGTCTTCATATTTCTGTACGCGCTCTTAGTTGTAGCATCTAGACATACTCTAGAGCACAATCCTAGGTGCGCATAAGATGATCTTCAATCCTTGAATTGCGCAAAGCCAAACTTTGTTTGTTGCTTTACTAGTCTTTATAGAATAACCAGTATGTCGACATCAATGAAAAACTCTATTATGAATGCAACGTATAACCATTGAATCATGTCTCTAACACTACTAGGATACTCCCCTACAGGAATACCATTAACATTCATGCTAACAATCTCCCCCTTTAATATTGATGGCAACATAGGTGAAAAACATCCAAGTTCCATGAATACCAAATATATCTCTTTTGTATCGGTTCCCCCATTCATGCTGTCCATGAATGTAACCAGTTAGCAACCAATATCCCTAAGGAAGGTGTTAATCTCCCCCATACATCAACATCTTTCAAATCATCTTCATCATTCAATATGAATCTCTCCTTCAAGAACATCTCTCTCATAGAATGTATCGAGTATAATGTACTCAACTCATGATACTACTCTCTCTCCCAATAGACACATTAAAGGATGCACATATCGCTCTCTCCCAAAAGATGTTTTTCATGATATTGCTCTCTCCCCCATTGACATCAATGACAAAGACATTATTATGTCAATTCTCTAAGTATGATCTACAATAAGCTCAAGTGTCCAAAGACATTGTTAAATACTAGTACCAAGAGTCCTTAATGACTCAACTCAAACATAGATACTCCCCCATAGGAGAAGCATCAAGCATCCAGTCCAGATAAAGAAATAGTGCTCTGCTACCATTAGAATGATGCGGTCTTTGCATCAACTACTCAAAAATAGGTTGGGGCATAACCCCCAAGCATACCTCTCAAGTACTAAATTGTGTCCTTTGCCAAAGGTTTTGTAAATATGTTTGCTATTTGCTCCTTTGTGCTAACATACTCTAATTTGATCTCTTTTCTCTGCAACTTTTTCTCTCAAAAATTTGTCTTTGAATATAAAATTAAATTCTTTTGACATACTATACTTGTGTTATCACAATGTATGTTAACAGGCTCTATAAATTCAATTCCAGTGTCTTTCAACATTTGCTTAATCCAAATAATTTGATTACAACGGTTTGCTACTGCTACATACTCTGCTTCTGCTGTACTATGTGAAATGCCGTTATGTTTCTTGCTTAGCCAAGAAATTGATCTTCCTCCCAAGAAGAATGCTCCACCACTGGTGCTCTTTCTATCTACACTTCCTGCCCAATCCGCGTCAGTGTATGCACATAGAGTAAAATCATGTGATCTGTCATCCCATAATTCATAATCAGATGTGCCTTTCAAATATTTGAAAATTCTTTTTACTGTTGCATAATGTCTCTTTAGGATCTACCTAAAATCTTGACACACTTCCAACTTCACTAGCTATATTAGGTCTAGTTTGTGTCAAATATTGCAATCCACTAATCATAAATTTGTACTTTTTCTGTTCAACAACAGGGGATTCATCTTTGCCGGACAATTTACATCCAATTATCATAGATGTTTCAATAGATTTACAACTTTCCAAACCACATCTCTTCAATAGATCTTTAAGATACTTAGCTTGTGATATGAAAATACCATCTTCATTTTATAGAATCTGCAATCCCAAGAAGTATTTCATCTCACCAATCATACTCATTTCACACTCTTTCTTCATTTTCTCTAAAAATGCTTCATTTCCTCCAAAAATAATGTCATCCACAAATATTCCAACAATTAGTATACCACTGTCATTCTCTCTCTAATAAATATTACTATCAACATTACCTTTCACAAATCCCAAACTTGTTGAGTACTAATCCAATCTTGCATACTAGGCTCTAGGTGCTTGTTTTAGTCCATACAATGCGTTTTTCAATCTGCAAATCATATCCTCTTTATTTGTCAAAGGAAAACCATCAGGTTGCTCAATGCATACCTCTTTAAGTTCTTTATCTAGAACAACTGACTTGACATCCATTTCATAAACTTTATGTTAAGCTTGTAGCTTCAGTTGGATTGATTCTATCATGAGATACATTTTTGATGGTAAATCATCATTTAGATAAATATTCTTATATATATATATGTATTATTGTCAATATATTATTATTATCCAATAATGATTAACCGTAGAGACATGTCTCCTCTCATATTTATAACTCTTCAAATCTGAATTTGGAATTTACCAATAATAATGGCAATATTATTACATTTACAGAAAATGATCTTTAATAAAACACTTTAAAATTCTTGTGAGCTGCATATGCCAAAAATTTATTGCTTGTAATCTAGCAATAGGTGCAAATGTTTCTTCAAAATCCATTACTTCTTGTTGTAAATAACCTTTATTTACCAATCTTGTTTTGTTTCTTACAACCTCACCTTGTTCATTCATCTTGTTTCTAAATACTCATTTAGCTTCAACAACATTCTTATCCTTAGGTTTAGGAACCAATTCCCATGTTTTGTTCTTTTCAATTTGCTCTAGTTCCTCTTTCCTAGATTTTATCCAATAATCATCTTTACAAGCTTCATCAACATTTTAAGGTTCAACTTGAGAATTTAAACGTAGTTCTTGTACCTTGTTTCTTGTCATAACTTTTAAGTCTTTTCTTCCAATGATGTGTTCAGCAGGGTGATTCTTTGCCAAATTTATCTTAAATGTCACTTTCTCAACTCTGACTTCTTTTTTAGGTTCAGATCTAGGTTCTTCTCTCTAATTTTCAGTCCGCAAGTTAGTGTTTGTCTCATAAAATAATTCCTGCTCAACATTCTCCTTGTTAGTTCTTGGATTAGTCTCTTCATTAGAATTATAATCAAGTATCCTTTCCTAAATTCTAAATTTTTCATCAACTTTCATATTATTGCTCTCAACAATAGTCTTAGATCTCTGATTAAAACATCTATAAGCTTTGCTTCTCAATGAATATCCAAGAAACATACCTTCATCACTTGAATCAAACTTCCCAATATCTTCATCTCTTTTAATGTAACATTTACTTCCAAAGATTCTAAAATACTTCACAAAAGGTGCATGTCCAAACCAAAGTTCATAAGGTGTCTTACCAATGCCTTGTCTGATTTGTACTCTATTCAGTGTATGCTACTCTATTTATTGCTTCTCTCCAAAACATTTTTGATACATTGTTTTCAAGCATCATTGCTCTTGCTGCCTTTGTTACTGTTTTGTTTCTCTTGTCTACTATCCTATTCTGCTCAAGTGTCTTAGGGGCTGAAATATGTCTCTTTGTACCATTATCTTCACAAAAATTGTTAAAGTCATTTAAAGTAAACTCTCCTCAATCAGATCTCAAGCATTTAATCTTCAAATCAGATTCATTCTCAACTCTACTCTTAAATATCTTGAATTTCTCAAAAGCTTCAGATTTTTTTATAACAAATGCAACCCACATCTTTCTAGTGAAATTATCAATAAGAATCATAAAATTCCTTTCACCATAGAATGTCCGTCTTTGTAGGACCACTCAAATCTATGTGCACAATCTCCAACTTCGCCGAAGTGGTAAATTTCTTGCTTGGAAATATTTTTTCTTCTATTTTGCCATTATACATTCTTTACACACCATGTTTGTAGGTTTCACTATCTTAGGCAAATCTCTAACTACAAATGTAGTACTAGTCTACACAATATTATCAAAGTTGATATGATAAAATCTCTTATGCAAAAACCATCATCCACTTTTACAACTAAACATGTCATCTCAGTAGGATTCAACTTAAATACATTACCTCTTATCCTTGTACCAATACCAATCAGCTTACCATCTCTATCTTTGATAATGCAGGTCTTCTCTGTAAACTGCAACTGATATCCCTTGTCAACTAGTTGTCCAACACTCAAAAGATTATGTTTCTAACCATCCACAAAATAAACATCATCAGTGTTAGTCTTTTCATTAAGTGTAATAGATTTTCCTTTTATATGATAGGCTGCATTATTTCCAACTTTAACTGCTCCATCATAGTTGAATTCAACATACTTATTCATATCTCCAATCATGTGATGGGAACAATCACTATCTATAATCCAATCAGATTTCTTCTTTGATACTTGTGATACTAATGCTTTTTCTTCTGTAACTTCTTCTTTTTCAAGTCTTTCTTTCTTCCTTAATAGCAACAAATCCTATTTCATTATCCTCATCATCACTTTCAAGTTTCAGTTAAGAAGTCTACCATTTTGAAATTAAGATCACCGTCCTCATCAACATAAAAGCAATCCTTTGGTACTCTTGATTTATAAGACTTTCTAGGCTTAAACTTCTATAACGAGGGAAAATCCTTCCTCAATCTTCTTGTCTACATTTTCTTTTGTTTTGTTGCTACTAGCATAATCTCCTTTTGTACTTGCACTTCTTGTCAACACAGGTCTATCTCATAGTACGCTGAAAGTAGTTTCTACTCTAGGCAATTCTCCACTTTGTCTCATCCACATTTCAGCTGACTGTAATCTCCCTAGAAGAGTCTCTCTTGTAAAATCAGATGTGCAGGGAATAACTTATTCAATCATTTGTGCTGTCTGTTTGTATGTAGGTGTCAAAGTCTTGAATATTTTCCAGACAACTTCATTGTCTAATTTCTCTCCTTCACAAGTTTTAATTCCTGTAACAATTTCTAATATTCTACCAAAATAATTTCTTATAGATTCATCTTCCATCATTTTGCCATCTTTAAATAAACATATACAACTCTGTAGTCTAACCTTCTGAGCATGTTTATCACCTTCAAATGTATTTTGCAAAGCATTCCAAATTTCATGAGTAAGTCTTAAAGATTTTACTTGACCAGTTTTAGGAAGAGCTGATAATAGTGCTTCTCTAGCAAGCATGTTGTACATGAATGTATCTTTCTATGTTGTTTCACAACCTTCGAGCTTGTCTTCTTTAATCACATCTTTACTATTTTTAGCCACCAACCAATAATCTTGACCCATGCATAGCAAATGTGTCTTCATCTTTTCTTTCCAACTCTCATAGTTAACTCCATCAAACTTCGAATTATCTTTCCAGAAATGACTTGCCAAAGATCTTCTTAAGCTATTAAGCTTTTCCTTCAAGTACCCGATGCTCTGATACCGATTGTTAGAAAGTAAAGTCCACCAAGATAACTGAGAGGGGGTTGGGGGGGCTGAATCAGTTATGTAATTAAAACAACTCTCAATATCTTCTTTAAATCTAAAGCATGTAAATAGTAATCGCAACAACCATAGAAAGATAACCATATGCAATAACACCTGATTTGTTAACTAGGAAAACCCTTGATCAGAGGCAAAACCTTGATGGAAATGATGCCCACAAGATGATGTACTAATATAAAAGTTCCTTGTGAAAAGATGGACCCTGTTAGGAGTCAATGAAATACAATCAATACATATGAGTTCCTATTAGTAGACTTTGAATCCTTGTTAGGAGATTCCAACCCTATTAAGAGTTGAAAGGAAGACAGATGGACCACTACCCAAACAACTCCAATACTATCTTCATTGAATAATGCAAGTGTACATGAATAATTGTCCAACAACTACTTATCTTGCCAAATACAGTTCCTTGTAAGCTCACTGTGTCTCTATTGCACCCATCTCTGCTCTAATCCAAAAGATATTTGCATTCAAGATCACACAATACATCACATAGATATGAACACATATCACACTTTACATCCAAGGAAATGACCTTTCCTTTATAGCAAGTCCTAGAATAAATTATTGAGATGGCCCTGAAGCTTTCTCAATTTACAATAATATTATAACACCAACTTAAGATATTACATTATGCGTTACATTACATTATTACATCTTTTCACAATAATAAGCAATCTATAGGCTCACAGTCCTCATAATTGTGCTGTCTTCATGTCTGAAAGCTGTCTTCACTAAATTGTTCATAACTCTGTGCAGTCTTCATATTTCCGTACATGCTCTTAGTTGTAGCATCTAGACATACTCTAGAACACAATCTCAAGCGCACATAAGCTGATCTTTAATTCTCAAACAGCGCAAAGCCAATCTCTGTCTTTTGCTCTACTAGTCTTCACAGAATAACCAGTATGTCGACATCAATGACAAACTCTGTCATGAATGCAACATATAAGCACTAAATCATGTCTCCAACACCACTAGGATACTCCCCAATGGGAATACCATTAGTATTCATGCTAACAATAAAAATTGTAAAAAGTGACTTTAGAGTTAAACTAAAAATATTTAAAAATTCTCTTTTAATTAAAAAAGAGAAAAGGTGACAAAGGGGAAATAAGACAAAAGATAGAATGAGAATTTAGAGTCACTATTGACCATTAAAAGATGAAGTCTCATTCATGTTGTGCAGGCTTGGTTATCGAATTTCAGGTCAATTTTCTCTCGAAGAAACTCGGAACCAACCTCTCATTTTTAGATTGAGCTGTGAGGAAGAAAACCCTCTAGTTGGACACTAGTGGATGAGAACCCATTGTTTGTGGTGATGTCATTTTATGTGTCTCACTTATACTTACATTTTTAATCTTTCCAATCTAACTGTATTTATGTTTGTAAGATTGGACTTGACTGTTACTGTATTGCTGATGTATAATGTAATAACATATTTTCTAAAGAATTTATATTGACTTTCTAGTTATGATTTTGTATTGTTGAAAATCATAATACAATGGAGATTTCAAAGGTTTTCTATATGATGCATTTGTTGTTTAAATCGGAAAGTTTATTGCATAATCTATCTGTTTATATTTTGAAAATTATTGTGAAAGACACTTTAGGGAAAATATCCATTATGGATATTTTAGTGGTATCAGAGCATCAATCTTGCCATCAATGTGGTTTTGGTGCAAATTTTTTTTTTTTCCAGAATTTATACCAGACCTATCTTCTATTCTAGTTTATGAATATTTATGAGTAACAAACATTTACGGAAGTTTGAGGATTGTTATCTAGCTATCGGAAGCTTGCATTAATATTTTGAAGTGAAAGCGGTGAGTATATATTTGAGGGCCAAGAATTTAGAAAGTTTATTTGGTGATATATTAGAAGTTTTCACATTTGCATGTGTGGCAGATTTCAACTTGAATATTAATGCTCAAGTCATCTTATCGCTAGACACTCTAGAGGCTAGATTATTTAAGTTTGTATTAATGTCATGTGAAGTTGCCGTGAATCCATGCACAACAAACACAACTAGTGAACTTTGAGAAGCTATGGATTCTGAGTGTTAAATATATGTTAAACACAATATTTTATTTAGAAAGTATAATTTATATTTAAAACATATTTATATATCTTGGCACGAGCTATCGGGACATATTGGCAATCCATCCTTGCAGAAGTCAAAATGGAGGAGGTTGGGAGTATAGTCCACTTTAGGCTTTAATGATGGTCGTGCCTTCATTTTTAAAATATAATATATGGTCACGAGCACTGGGGGCAATTAATATTTTCGTTGAGATTGAATATCAATTACAAATTTGATGTAGATTTGCTGAGGAGCTCCATTAATATTATATACCTTTGGAATTTCTGAAGTCGAAGATTTAGTTGTGGGCTTCTGTTATTGTTTGTCCAATAAACACGGCATATGGTGTTGGATTAAATGTTTGCAGTCAAGCGTGGAGTTTGTAAAGTTTATTCTATATCTTCTTGTCATGGAAATTGTTTTTGACAAAAAACTATAGCCAGAATTGAGGAGAATCAATGTTTTGAGAAACTTATGACAATGTAAAGAGATGTGGATTATTGTATATAGAATACCAATGTGCGATGAACAAACTTATTTCCGTGTATGAAATGCTATGTCGGGTTTCTTCTCCCTGGCTATAAAGAGGATTGACAGAGGTTTGGCATTTTTTCTAAAGCTAGAAATAAGAAAATTCCTTAAAGCTGTGGTTTACATGCTAGATCATGATTCTGTAGAGTAGTGAAGATTGTTAGTATTCATCAATAAACCTAAAGTGCAGGTAAAATGAATAATTGAAGCTGCCATAAATTTTAAATCATAGTGTTGGTATACTGTTAGAGTTTAAGAGCAGTCGCTTCACCATGGGCCTTTGCCAACGAACATTGTTTCCATTCTTGATGAGAAGTAGACGTAGCATCTCCTTACTTGCATTATTGGGAGTTGGTCAAAACCTTGGTAAAATCAATGTAATAGAAGTAGTGCAAGGGACAATATTACCGTTATACAACTTCTCCGAGAAAATATCATTGTCTAGGACGAAAGATGACGTCAAATGAATTAACTTTTTAGTATTTTGAACTATAACAACATGAATGATTGAACTTGCTGCATGACATAGCTTTCGTGCATTGGTGATTTTTATTGCATTGTTAAAGGCAGTATTATTTGTTTCTTATACCATATATAGGTTGCTTGTTGATAGCTTCGAGTGTAGGCTTCTCATTAGAAGAGGGGACAGGGGAATTACAATGCTCCATTACAATAGAGCTACGTTAGGTTTGGTATGAGGAAACATATTGGTGAAGAAAATATAATAGTATCGTTGAGGAAACAAAGAAACTATTATTATGAGCGGAAAGTAATTCTGAAGCAAAGTGTGAACAGAACAAGGCAATTGTGACAGACATCACCGTCAACAGGAATTTCATAGACCTTGAATTTCATGAAGAAGAGTTGTGTGGTTTCTTAATCTCATAGCATACTTCTCATCTTCTAGTTGCCACAGTGCATAGGGAGCTACCTGGTGAAGTATGTGGGCTGAGCTATTTGAATAATGAGAAGGTATTGTCTGTAGCTACAGGTATTTATAAATGAACAAACATTTGCGGTTGATAGTGACCCTTTTTGTAGTGGAGCTAGTAATGAAGACCTCTAGACATTCTTTATAGAGGGGCAATAACGTGTTCATCTTCTCCCATTGATTTATTCAAACACAATGGAATGATTGTAGGAATCTATAGCAGCCGTGTTTGATCAAATTCTAAATTTAATATTGGTCATTTGCTTGCAATTTGGGACTAAGCGAATGTGCCATCTAATTTATGTACTATTTGACGAAATGCTTTGTGAGGAAAAATAAAAGTGAATGACAAAAGTTTTTTATTGGAATTACGATGGTGATAGTTCCCAAGGTGAAGGCTGACTTAGACTAGTAGGGAATCGTTGATGAGTTTTGGGATCAGAATTGGCAAAGAATAGTACAATGATCAGAAGGGGTGAACATAAAAGAAAATTTAGATAATATACATTGGGATCTTGTAGTGGCAATTAGGCTTGTGTGTAGAGAAAATTAGAAGTCAAATTTTTGATTCAAACCTGAACTTGTTGTGTTTGTTGCAGTGTTCTTGAATGAGTTGAAGGGAGCTGTAAGCAAGGAAACTATTTCTCCACTAGCATTTTGAACAATTTTCTTTTCCTTCTGTGTGCCACATGCAAATATAAAGCAAATCGTGGTTGGGCATTGATTGACTTCATTAGCATTTTCAACTATAGAAATTCTTAATGGCATCAAATGATATATTAGAACTGGCCAAAGTACTCTATGAGACTAGTAGTAAGTTGGGTTCTGAAGCGCAAATATATAAACATGCTCCTATCACCAGTGTTATCTCAGTGCGGGGGGACGTCGGGACGAGTTTTGGGTGTGGGAAAAAATGGCTTCAATTTGGGAATGACGGGGGGGACGGTGGGGGTGTGGTGGCAGGGGAGCGGAGAGGGGGTGGGGGGGGAGAGGGTTACATAGTATATATATATAATATATGATTGAAAATGCTAATTATGAAATGATACTTCAATATATTATATAACATTAACATGCCAAATATAGTTGAATACAATGAATAGAGAAAATTGAAATGTGATTCACAAACCATAAGTTCAAACTTGAAACTTGAAACTTCATAACCATTTTTAATGACCATTTAACAAATTAACTTAGTTCAAGATGCAAGATTCAAAATTCATTGTTCAAGTATTATTCTATGAATATCATATATCATAAAGATGCTCATGATGACAATGAGCTTAATAGCATGAAACAATGAAATAATAATAATGTATCATAGCCATATCAAAGTGAGTACAATCAACAAAATGACAAAATGTCAATAATGAGAATGGAATCATCTCAAGTGCTCTCTAATCATCCCCTATACCGAAGTCCTCATCACTGGAACTACTAGACTCTTCATGGGTAAGATCCCGATCCTCTAAAGGAACACCAACTAGCCCTACATTGGCTTCTGCTACATCATCATCCTCATCAATTTGAGCTGGATCCTATGAATTGGCTATTAATCGACAAAGTGAAAAGACCCTTGAAATTTAAATATTTTAGCGATTTAAAACTTATTTCATGCACCCTTCATTGAATATAACTTAAACACACTATAACATCATCAAATAGAAGCTAAAGCCTAACATACATAAACAATAAATCCATCACATACGTAAAAAAATTTGGTGTTTTTTGGTGATTTTTTACCAACTTGACGATTTTTGGGGCCAATTTTGCTGATTTTTTGGCAAAAATCACCAAGTTAGGTGATTCAAGCGATTTTTTGCCTTAGAAATCAGCGATTTGGTTTAACGAGTCAGCAAAAATTGCCCATGCTTCCTCGGATCGCTAAATCGCCAAAATTGCCCGATTTGCGGCAATTCATGTTACTATGCCGCTGATCGATCTTGCTCCTATAGTGAGTGCATTGAGTTCTCACAAATGGCTGAAGCATTCGAACAATGAGGTAGGTTTGTTGGTTACTTCTTGATTGATGGAGGTTACAAGGATTTCAGCACCTTAAGAACCTTACGAAGATGTAATGAAGGAGGTACTTAAGTTAATGGTTGATAGTTTTCAAAATCTTGGGGACACTAGCAATTGTCATTAATCAAGAAGGGCTGCTATACTAAAGGCGTTTGCAGAAATTAGATTATGTAATCTTATGCTTGACATGAGATTGTATGATTTAATACATACCATGTTCCAAAATCTATTAGGCACAATCAAAGAAGAACACAATGTAGATGTTATTGGAGCCATAGAAAACATTATGGTTATGACAATTAATGAGATTGATGCTCGTTTCCAACCACTTCTACAAATATTGCTTACAATTTCAATTAGAGAACATAAGGCTTCAAGAAGTGCTTATAAATTGGCCAACAAGATGCTCAAACAATGTAAGCCAAAAGTTGAGGAGTAGCAACAACAACAGGCTAACAAAGAATTAAAAGCAATGGGATTGCATTTTTCAGGATCTCCAACAATGAGTAAAAACAAAATGAGAGAAGAGAAGCTGTATTTTACATGCCAACATACTTGGTCTCTTGACCAGATTTGTGAGAAGAACAAGGAAAAAGAATCAGCTCTAGGAGTGCAGATTAGTTTTGAGGTAGTTGATGACTCTTTGATGCAGCTTCAACATAATGATGGTCAAGATTGCAAGGTGATGGAATCAGCTATGATTAATGGTAAAGATTATTCTAGCATATTCTAGCATGCTATTTGGTGAACTAGAGGTTTTTATTGACACACATTATGGAGATCATAAGGCTGAAATTAAGTCTCTCCATAAGGATGTATTAGGTGAAGACAATGACATAATAGTTTAGGAGACAATACATTTGGAGATGGAGGAAAATCATGAAGATGGTGTAGTTGAAAAAGAAAAAGAATCTAGCATTCAAAAACTAGAGCAAGATGATGCTACTATAAGGGCTCATTTGAAGGACTAATCAGACATTTTATTTCTAGATGATGATTTTGGAGCATATAGTTTGGAGGATAAGCTGAAAGTATCGAATGATATGATCATTGCAGCCATAGTGCATTTTGTTAACACCCATAAAAACATTGAGGAAATCATGTGGGAGGTTAAAGTATTGAAAAGGAGAAGGGAATAATGAAGGGAACTAGTAGTGCAAACCTTAACACTCTTAAGAAGGCATTGGAAAGAACGAAATCAGACTACTTGAAATTGCTAAAAGACGGGATATAGCCATCAAGCATGCAAAAGATAAAGAAAAAGAGATGGATGAACTTTATGTTCAGCTAAGTATGACTCATTACTTCTTTTACTAGGCTGAAAACCAGACTTCCATAGCAGCCATTCACAAGGAAGATGGACCTAAAGATAGAACTACGGAGATAACACAAATTATTGAAGGAATGAATGCCATTTGTGTGCATGAAAACAAGAACAATGTTTCTACCATTCTCTATCATGATGAGGTACTTTGTGGTAATGACGACCATAGGACTAGGAAGACGTCAAACACACAAGTTCTGATTTTTACAACAGTAGTAACATGATCTCACCATATCATGAGGTAGAAGATGAACCAAGTGACTTTAAAAACTGTGTGTAGAGGTGATCATTTCACTGATGGAGACATTAATTTGAGTGATGATACTCATGGTGATGTTAAAAATTAAGAATTGTCCCTAATGTGTACTAATAATATCTATCAATTATCTAGATACATATCACCAAGTCTTCATGAGATGGTAGCTATTTATTTGTTAGCTGGTGATTTTATCTTTATGCATATTCTAACTATTAGTGGTTGTTACATCTGGTCTGTCATTGGAAATGTAATGACAAGCGACTGAGAGGGGAAGGTGAGTCAAGAACCAATTGAACTTTTTCCACTTAGATTACTTCTTTAGATTATCTAATCTACTTTCATGCATGAACATGAAGTAATAAAAAAATCAACACCATAACACTTTGACACAAGATTTTGTAACCTAGAAACCCTTTGAGAAGGTAAAATTGGGGTGGGGATGACACCCACAATACTTCACTACTGCAATAATAAAGTTGGCTTGTTAGGGCTTACAATTGATCACTTCTGGTGATCTACTCTGTTAGGAATATGAAGGACTATTAGGTCCACCTTGTAAAAGGATTTTACAATACAATGAATTATGTACTCTGTTAAGAGATTCAACAAAGGACTATTAGAGGATTTGACTGATGCACCTGTTAGGATGAATTAGCAAGATGATCTCTGCTTTGTCACTTGATTTGTTGAAATAGATCCTTTGAATAATATGATGATTTGACTGTGATGGATTAGTCTTTGCTCTGCCCTTTATACTGCCTTGTAGCCTGCTTAATCTGCTCCATATTCACTACTTGTCTTCATATATATCTCATAGTACACAACTTATTTATTTTCCACTGTAATGTCCCCATTTTGGCCAGCATTGAAATTTCAAGGATTAGCCTATTATTGTCATCCTCGTAGGCTAATTATTGTGGATAGAGGGCCTTTTGAGGTAGTGTCTTGACTTGGGAAGCTCTTATCTTATCCACAATTTAGTAAGCTGCAGGCTAGTCTTCGTTTGGCTCAGATTGGACTTTGTTTGGATTTAGTTGTGTGTACTTACTATTTGTGGTAAGTTGGGTGTTGATAGAGATAGACCCTTTCTTTTTTTGGAAAGTGCATTTGGTCACATGGAGAAATAATAGGTATGACTCCTATTGTAGACAACATATTTAAATGATGAGTATTTTGAGAGATTATATTTTTAGTGGCCAAATTAGTATTAATTATTAAATGGCTTATATAAAGTTATAATTTAACTTTATAATTTTACTTAAGTTGAGAGTTGAGTTATTATTGGAAAGTGCCATTTATTGATTAGTTAAGCCAAGTCAAGTTAGAGAATCTAAAGGAAGCTTCTAATTAATGTTTTGCGGTGAAGCTTCTTGAGTGAAGTTACATTTTGGCAACAAAAGGGAATTTGGAGGTTATAAATACAAGCCCATTTGTTGAGAAAAGCATGCTTGAATATTTATTTGCTTTTGTTGTCTTTGCGGCTTTTCTGTGTTCTGATTTTTATGCCCTTGCTAAATTATAAGTGTCTGAATTCCGAGTTGTTCTATTGGATCTACGGCTGAAGTATTGTAGATTCAAATCTGATATTTTCTTCTGACTTGGCATAGGCAATTGTGCTGAGGTATACAATTGGACATTTCTCCTACTGTTTTATTGTAGCTAAGGAGAGTTCTGTGTTGAAGAATTTCACTGGCATTGGGAAAAATTATTAAATTTGTACCTGCATTTTATGTTCAAAGGGATTGGCTGATTATTGAAGTCTACAGGCAGCGTTTGGTTAGATGAGTTTCAGATTTGGAGAATCGGGAGGCCGCGATTCATTTGGTTGTGCTAAGATTAGAATTTGAAGAGATTGACATCCATCTTGGCATTACATCCAAGCTACATTTGACGAGGAAGTTATTATGTGCATTTATTCATCTCCAGTTCATTTGCTTGAGTTTCGAGTTCACCTGCAAAGTGTTTGACGAATTGTCAAACATCTAAATAATTGATGTATTTTGAAGTTATAACCAGCTAAGGTTATTACATCCACACACTTAGACAAACAAATTTGTCTTCCTTATATAGCCTTCAATCAATAACTTCATACCAAGTTGGCTCACACAAGAGATATCTTCATAATAATCAAGTTATACCTTTAGGTCGGCCTAAATACTGCTACTCAGGCAATACTGTGCATCTGATGTTATGCTGATGCTCGGGCAATACAGTAAGCTCGGGTGACATTGTTTATTGGATGCTCAGATAACTCTGTGACAGTCAGGTGATACAGGAGCAGTTTGATTTGAACTAGTTAGCTTGGTTCAAGCTGAGAACTCGGCTAACACTGTGAACTTGGTTCACACTAGGAACTTGGTTTCCACTGACAACTCAGGTAACTCGGTTTATACTATGAGCTCGGTTAACACAGTATAACCTTCATCTGCTCGGGCTACACTGAAATCTGCTCTCTGATGAAAGCTCGGTTGTAGTATTAACCGACCTTCCTATATAGCTTAAGTGGTTTGTCACTAATTGACAATATGTCTTGCCATAGGATCAACAATCTCCCCCTTGGGCATTATCTTGAGTAGTTTTGTTTGTTGATTTCCTCAAATCACTACAAATGTAGTAGTATTGCCTTCTTGGTATATATTTTTCCAATGCATCAATCTCCTCTCATATATGTTAAGAATGACACATGGAGAGACATGTCTCCTCATGAGACATGTCTATCCATTAAAATTATTAAAATAACAAAATGTATAATATCTCATATATTAAATAAATATAATTAATACACATACATACACACATATATATCTCACACACACACACACACACACACACATATATATATATATATTTATACTCTAGTCTCATAGCTTTAACCGACAGAAGCTACCAAACATCAACACTTTCTCTTAGCTAGGGAGGATAAACAAGAATATGAACAACGTATTACCTCAATGTAAAAAATTGGTTTCTGGAATGTCAACACATTTGACTTCCTTCTTTATTGAATGCCAACTCATTTAGAAAATGTCAACTCATTTGACATTTGAAAGTCAATTCATTTGACATTTATGAATGTCAACTCATTTGACATTCACTAGCTGCTTAAATGTTCATAAGGCATATGCACTGGCATTCTCATAATGCTTACCATATAAACATCCACCATGCAAAGTATAATCTATCATGATCTGCATAGACATCGTAAGATATCCATCATAATAGATTAAGTTATTGAAAGATCATCACCTTTCAATAACTTTTACAAATACAAGTGATGATCATTTGGAAGTCGTCACTTTCTTATGATGTACACATGGAGCAGGCCCATTAAAACTATGTAGTCACACACATGATACCAAAAGTTTACATAAAATCAAAACTCCCTTTGATTATGATATGATCATGGTTTTCAAAGATCAATTGAAATATATTCTCTATTTGTTCCTTCAGACAGATGTGCAAGACTCCCTCTAAACGTGAATCTTTTGAGCTCCTTAACCTTTGAAGAAGTGTCAGACTCCCTCTGAGTCTGAAATCAATCTTTCCATTCCTGAAATAACATTCTCAGCAAAGATCAAGGTAAATAGCTCTTATAGTAATAAAATAAGAAAAGAGATTTACTATAGAATACTTGAAAATTTTACTAAAAAGAGAATTATCTTATACATTAGTCAAAAGATAATGTTCTTCACATGACTTCCTTATTCATTACTAATTTTATTTCTTATTTCATTTTATTCAATGACAGTAGTACTCAATTATATTGTTTAATACATTCACATTATATTATAATATAAGAGAGCATTATACTTATGTTCATTGTCCAATAATATAAGAAAACTCTGAATATATGTTACCTTAATATACTTAAGTCATGTGGTGGGGTCTGATATAACTTCACCCCAGATGCTTTTATCACTTATTTTGAATGCCACTTACTTTGGTTCGGACTCTTCCTTGCTTGTCTTCATTTTAAACTTAACCTTTGGGCCCACCACTTATGTAGCACTATTCCCTTTAATTTTTAATATTTAAAAATGAATGACCTAACCATGCGTAGGCTCGGGCCCTGAAACAATTCTTGTCAATCACATATTTGTCAGGGAGGTATTTGTTGTTCGTTTCAAACAAATTGTTCCTCAAATCTTCCATTCCTTTTTCAATGATGATTACCTCCAACTTAGATATTAGTCGTTTTACTTTGTATTCTGTTTTCATGGAGTTCAATTTTACTCGTATTTAATACCTAGGTTTCTCTTTGCATACACATCACACTTCCTTTTAAAAGGAATCCATGCTTGAGAGCTTGCACAATAATCTAGAGCCATACAATGGCAATTACGCTAAATATTAATGATTTTTTCACAACACTTGACTCCACATATTTCACCCAACATATTTGTGAGTTCTCAGCTCGCTTGGTCAACTCACCATATGCATGTCAAGCACATGGACCATAGGAAGATTCCTCATTGTGCGTGCACAGTGGAGTTTGCAATTGCTAGAACATTCAAGGGAGACCCACGATCCTTAGTGATCACCTTGCTCAACATTCACACTTAGTTCTTTGTATTTATCTCCAACGCGAGAGTCTTACCATAGTCAGCCAACATGGTTGCAACTTGATCAGAGATCTGCCCCCTCAATAAGAATAAATTATGAAGGTGAAGTTCTAGTCAACTTTTGAATCTCAAGGCTCTATGTGATTTGAACTTGTCACATCATTTTCTATCCAGTCAAAGGATTGGTATGCCTAACTTTCCGCTTGCATATCGGGTCTCTACCGGTCATGCCAATAATTTATTTTTCCATGATCACTAAATTTATTCTCTGACTGCAATATTTCTTTGGTCTATGCCTTGCAACACATATTTAATATTTTATATCTGTTCACTTATACATTTGTAGTTAGGCTCTAATACCATGTTGATTTTCTCAGATTGCTGCAAATGTAGTAGTATTGCCTTCTTGGTATATATTTTTCAAATGCATTAATCTCCTCTCATATATGTTAAGAATGAGACATGGAGAGACATGTCTATCCATTAAAATTAGTAAAATAACAAAATTTATAATATCTCATATATTAAATATATATAATTAATACACACACACACACATATATATGTATATTTATACTATAGTCTGATAGGTTTAACCGACTGAAGCTACCAAACATCAACACTGTTAGCAATCAAAAAATGTCTTGATCAAAAATTTCTGTCAAATTCCCCCTTTGTATGTGCTTGGTACTGTAACTCGGTTTGAATTGAAAACTGTAGCTTGGTTACAACTTATCTGAATTTGGATTTTTCAGAATTATTTTTGTTTGCATGTACATCTGATCATATATGTTTCCTCTATACATTTCTCCTTTATACATATTTTATTTTTCCCCCTTGTTTACATGTAATATTTTCCCCCTTGTTTTTGTTACAAATGCCAAAACATATAGTTACAAGGTAATACCAAAATGTGTGAGGAAATCATTATGTACTTTCAAAATTAAAGAAATAGTGTTATCCCAATTTTCTTGTAGTACCTTCAAGATGTGCAGTTCAATCTGAATTTCAG
Organism: Cupressus sempervirens; assembly: GCA_028749045.1. Lineage (NCBI taxonomy): Eukaryota > Viridiplantae > Streptophyta > Pinopsida > Cupressales > Cupressaceae > Cupressus > Cupressus sempervirens. Next base: position 333,926,181 of record CM053790.1, read on the forward strand.
TTGATAGCTACATCATGAGATCTGCCATTGAGAAGTTGGTGTCATGCACTAATGTCTTTGCATGTACAATATGTTTTTGCATCACATCCGCGTGAGGAAGTATTATACTTTGAATATTTGATATTGTTGCCCTTATTTTGGCTTCCTCCCTCAACAATTCTGCCTGCAAATCTATCAAAAATCTGACCTTTACAAAATGATTTGAGCTGGAACTTGGGTCAAGTGCTAACTGACTAGCATTGGTCTTCAAGTCTTCATCAATCTTGATCAATTTATCCTTTCATTTCCTTAGTGAAAATTGAAGTATCACATAACTTTGTAAATAAGGAAACAACATTATTTACAACTTCTTCAAGAGTTCCAATGAGAGTGGACAATTCCACTTGATCAATAGCAATTTTTTTTGCTACATTCTCCAAAACTTTGCTTTCAAATTTTCTTTTTGCCCTCTGCAGAAGTTTTTCCTATACATCTATGTCCTTATTGAAAAATGTACAATATCAACTAATTGCTCAATTATAGGGGCCTTAGTATTTACCTCTATTTGCATAACTTCCAAGAATATGTCCTTGATGTCTTCAAGAACCTTTCCTTTGTCTCTTTTCTGCTCTCAACTTTATTTGCCATATTCTCCGACTCCATAGATCACTCAGGATCTCCATCTGATCAGCAAGGAGATTGGATTGATCCCAGTTTGGAATCACAATCTCAGTATCAAGTTCAATCTCATCAGAGATCTTTTCCTTTTCCTCTCCCTTTGCACTAGGAGAAACTATGATTGCTTTATCTTTAGCTTCATCCTCCATTTCTCCACTTGATTGACTCTTGGATTCTTTTATATTTTCTTTGTCAACCTTGTCTTCATGCTTTGGTTTTTGCTCGGTTAAAGCTGCCCTAGAGTTAGACAGAGTCTGCAACTCAGTTCCTACTTGGGTGGATGGAAGACTATGTTTCTCCTTCTCCTTCATTTCTGTATTTGATGGAATGATGGCTTGGCTTGGTGTAGAAGGTATAGTGGCGATCACTGAAGCTGCCATCATTTCTATATCAGACTCTTCTATAGTTTGTATCTCTTGCTCTTTATCTTTCTTTATTTTACCTTCTTCCTCAAAAATAGTTTTCCACAACTTTGTTGTGGACTATACAACATCTTCAATATTATTAGTCAAAATTTGAAATGCCTTGAACCTAGGAGTCTGCCTGATCTCATGCTTTTTCATGGCCTCCTTTATTTCTTCATTTGATAAGTTAGGCATGATGTTTTTCAATGTTTTCTCTCTGATGCCCCTCTCTATTTATATAACATTTGTCCATCTTTGTGTAATTTCCTTTAATAGGATATCAAGGGCTTGGCCTTTTAGCTCATTAGGGTCATATTTCCATTTGGTCATTTTCTCTACCAGAGCATCCTCTATCTGTCGTTGTTCCTGTTTTCCCTGGATTCATACTTGATGTATATGAATCCTTCCATACCACTTCCTTCTCTTAATATTTTCACTTGCTGCTCAACGGTTAGTGGGGGCTTCTTTAGTTTGATGATAGGAGTGTTATCTTCTTCATCATCATCGTCATCATCCTGAAATTTCAATTTCCTTTTGGATTTTCTTGCAGTTGTGATCACAGGGGTAGTTGCCTTCTTGGGTGTAGTCTTCTTAGGTGCTCTTATGATCACTTTGTTACAAGCTAGAGTTGCCATTGCACCAAAAGATAGACCTGTTAATGCTTGATACAACCACTAGACCTATAGAACACAAGAGGTGGTTAAGCCATGTCACGAATCCCGAAGGGGAAGGCTGGCGGTTAGTCCAACAATCCCTCTTAACGTTACTCGAGGAGATTCCAACCTATGACCAAGCATTGATACCACTTGTTACAAGCTAGAGTTTTCATTGCACCAAAAGATTGACTTGTTAATGCCTGATACAACCACTAGACTTATAGAACACAAAAGGTGGTTAAGCCATGCCACGAATCCCGAAGGGGAAGGCTGGCAGTTAGTCCAACACACTTTCCCTTTCTTCTTTGGAGGTTCTTGTTCCTCTTCTTCCCTCTTCCTATTCTTCCTCTTCTTTTTCCTCTTCTTCATCCTCATCTTCACCTTTTCCCTCAGTGAGCATGAGAGGGTTATCTTTCTTTTCCAATTTCTTCTTCAGGGTTTTCATCCTCTTCTTCCCTCTTTTCAAAACTTGAGGAATCTCTATTTGTAGAGATATCCTGGTCTTGGCTTCATCATAAGTACCAAAATATGTTGCCTTGGGGTCAACAGGCTCATACAGAAGAGCCTCGTTGATATATCTTGTATCATCTATGTTCACCTCATATCTTAAGGGTTTTACCCATGTAGTCCTAGGTACAACTGCCTAAATGTGAGTATTATCACAATCAACTAAGAAACAAATATCTTGAGCATATTGCTCAACCAATTGCTGAGGTATCCTATACCTATTCTGCATCTTCTCCTTGAAATTCTCAAAGTATGCATCCATGATACCATAAAAATTTTCTCCTAACTCTTTTATGAATTCATTAATTTGATAGATTATTGGTCTATTCTTACTCCGTATCACACTGCCTTTGGATGGAAAGAACTTTTGAACGTAGAAAAATAAACACACAAGGAGATATCCAAACTTACACACATTCTTCTTCGATGCCCGAATGCTCTCCATGTTTTTGCCTAGTTGGCTCAGCTGCAAGTCGGCAAGGTCTAAGGATAGATTGTCCTTCACCACCTTGTAAGCCAACTACTTCACAGGGAACACTATTTGGCCTGCTGGAGCTGTAGATCTTGTGTGCAATGACATGAATCCCGAATTTTATTTCCATGTCAGTGACATTGTTGAGCTTCATTCCTTTGCTATCCCTTTCTGCTGGGGTCTTCTTGGCCAGTCCACTACGAGCTAAGGTTTTAGTTGTTCTAGGTCTATCCAACATAGGGTAACCCGTAACTCGGTGAACCATCTTCTTGGTGATCTTTACAGGTTGCTGTAACCAAAAAGACATGTCGTGTACCCTACTCAAAACATATTTGATCCACTTTAGTTTGAAATCCTTCGGCATGTACAGGGCATGTGTCAACCCTTGACTTCCGGATGTTTATAATCAGGCTTCAAAACTTCATTCTCACATAGGGCATTACAAGCTTCATTCATCTCAAAAGAACCTAATTCCTGAATAGTGTAGTGATAAAATGACTTGATATCATTTATCAACAGTACCTTTGGTGGTATACTTGAGTGCGCTCCCATTGGATCCTTTTGCTCGGCAATTGTAGGATGTAGTTTGAATTTGAGTGCCTTGTAGATTGCATTCTTTACCATCTCTAAACCCTTCTTCACCTTCAAACTGGAGTTGGATGCCATACTGCTTGATGAAAGATGAATTCACAACAGTAGATAACCTTTCTTGCAACTTTGCTTCAACACCAATTCACTCTTTAATCACTTGGGAGCTTGAAATCACTCTGAAATTTGAATGCAAGGTAAGAAATAAAACCCTCGATTTCGCCTTTTATGAAAAATTTCAAAATTTTAGGGCCTCTTAAATGCATCGTACAGTGGTAGGTAAGAAAATTCGACAAAGTCATTGAATCGCAAGCTCGACATGAATTGATCATTGCACAACTCGGTTAAAACTGAGTTCTAAATTGTCTTTTCTTAGAGATAATAAGCAGCTCGGTTACAACTAAGTTGTAACTCGGCTAAAACATAATTCCTTTACTTAACCTTTTGCATCTTACTATGCAAATTTTTTAATGTTCTTTTTGCACATCTGGAACTGGTGTAAGATCTTCTTGACTTCTTAGTTCCACTCATCTCCTTGACTGCCTAGTTGGATGTAGATGCTTCAGCCAACTCGTTGGATTGGATGATAATAGCTTCATTGTCTTGCCTTGTGCTATCCTCTAATTTCCTTACCCATTTCTGCTTCCTCTAAGTTTTGATTTCTTCACCATTATTTGTTGTATCTCTATTCATACAGTTTCTTGCCAAGTGACCTATCTTTTTGCATACATAACATCTCACATTGGTATTTCTTTTTCTGAAGTGAGTCTCTACACAATTTACTCCAATGTGTCCATATTTTCCACAATGATGACATCTCCCCATATATTGTAGTCCCAACCAATAAATTCTCTTTGTCTGGTTTTATTGTGCTGAATGTTTGACCTGCACTCTGAAGATTTGTGACCTTGTTTGTAACATGTAAAACAATTCCCTTAAAACTTTGTTTTGGTTCTACATTCATTTTCCTTGTGACCATACTTGCTGCAATTGTAACAATGACCTTTGAACTTGGGTTGCATAGCATTGCTCCAACAAACATTTGATGTATGACCTACCTTTCCACAAGTGTTGCATGTAGGCCTTTTGTTCTTCTATGCACCTTGTTGTGATTACTTTCCTTGATTAGTATACCCTAAGATAGCAGTGCCTTTGGGTCTATTCAAGGTTTTCTCATATAGTTGATTCACACTTTCTTGTGATCTCAATCTTCTTTCATTTAGTTCCTTTTCAGCCCTTAGTTCATTCTAGAGTTTTTCATATTTTTCTCTTAGATTGGTGTCCTTGATTTGCATCATCTAGCTGATCTGCCATGTCTCCTTGATGTTGAGATAGTTGTTGAACTTCATTGGTCTTTTCTTCTAATTTTGTAGCAAGTAGTCTTCTGTCTTCATCTGCCATTTCTTTGTCATTTATTGCTTTGTTCTTTTGTTCCATGACTTTACATAGCTCGATAGAGTGACTTTCTTGTTCTCTTTTCAATTTTCTTACTTGTTGTAGAGTGAGATTTCTCACTAGTAAATCTTCTATGGCTACATCTACTTCTTCTAAACTTCTTTCTTTGCAAAAATCTATTCTTTTTTATATGTAGAGATTGTCATTCATATGTATAGCCAAATCCTTTCTTCTTTTCAGAGATTGAGTGAGTTGTTCATTGAATTTCTTAACTTGCTCCATAGCTATGTGTTGATCCAATTTTTCATTGTGAATAGCTTTCTCTAACTTGTACACTTCCATTTCCTTAGATCTTTACTCTCTGGTTGTTAAGCCTCTGATAGGAGAACCTTGCTCTGATACCAATTGTTGGAAATGTAATGACAAGCAAGTGACTGAGGGTTGGGGGGGGGTGGTGAATCAGGAAGCAATTGAACTTTTTCCACTTAGATTACTTCTTCTTTACTTCTTTAGATTATCTAATCTACTTTCATTCATGAACACAAAGTAATAAAGAAATCAACACCATAACACTTTGACACAAGATTTGGTAACCCAAAAACCCTCCAAGGAGAAGGTAAAATTGGGGTGGGGATGACACCCTTAATGCTTCAGTACTATAGTAATAAAGTTGGCTTGTTAGGGCTTACAATTGATCACTTCTGATGATTTACTCTATTAGGAGTATGAAGGATTGTTAGGTCCACCTTGTAAAAGGATTTTACAAACAATGAAGTATGTACTCTATTAAGAGATTCAACAAAGCACTGTTAGGTCCACCTGGTTAGAGGATTTGATTGGCACCTGTTAGGATAAATCAGTAAGATGATCTTTGCTTTGCAACTTGATTTTCTGAAATAGATCCTTTGAATAATATGATCACTTGGCTGTGATGGATGAGTCCTTGCTCTGCTCTTTATACTGCCTTGTAGCCTGCTTACTTAATCTGCTCCATATTTGCTCCTTGTCTTCATATATATCTCATATTACACATCTCATTTATTTTCCATACACTTAGACAAATGAATTTGTCTTCCTTATATACCCTTCAATCAATAACTTCATACCAAGTCGGCTCACACAAGAGATATCTTCATAATAATCAAGTTATACCTTTAGGTCAGCCCAAATACTATTGCTCGGGCAATATTGTGCATTTGATGTTCTGTTGATGCTCGGGCAATATAGCAAGCTTGGGTGACACTGTTTATTGGATGCTCGGATAACTTTGTGATACTTAGGTGATACAGGAGCAGTCTGATGTGAACTAGTTAGCTTGGTTCAAGCTGAGAACTCGGCTAACATTGTGAACTTGGTTTCCATTGACAACTTGGATAACTCGATTTATACTATGAGCTCAATTAACATAGTAAAAGCTTCATCTGCTCAGGCTACACTGGAATTTGCTTTCTGATGGAAAGGTCGGTTGTAGTATTAACCAACCTTCCTGTATAGCTTTAGTGGTTTGTCACTAATTGACAATATGTCTTGCCATAGGATCAACAGTCCAACCTTTCTAGTTTAGCGAGTTGCAGGTTGATTCGTGGAGATTCCTCATCTTGAGACACACACCTTATGACATGGTTACCCTTCCAGTACAGGGGCATAGTGATAGCAACGTCATCTTTTGTATTGCTGGTCTTGTTTATGACAATGATATGTGGTGGATTTATGAGTCAATCCTCATGCATTTTTCACAATTTTGGTTGGGCGGTATGTTTGTTTAGTTGGCTGACCTAGGATGATAGGTTGTTAGACATCCATTACTTTTGCCAAGATCGTATTCATAGGATGGTTTGGGATGTAGGTGTTGACTCAATGTATGTGTGGTAGTCTGAGGATTTGGTTCCAGTGCTACACAATTTGAGATTTGATGCAATTATGATTACAATCGTGTAGCCTACAGATGCAACAATACTTCACAAATTGACAAGGGATTTAGGGATTTGGTTGATGGATGAGTTGCATTTGGACACCTTGCTTTGCATTGTGGTAGGATGTGTTTTCAAATTGGGCTATAGGGCTACCAGAAGATTTATATGGGGATCCTGGTACTAATTGCTTGAGGACAAACAATCTCAAGGAGGGAGGACTGCAATGCCCCTTTTTGGAGACATTTTATATTAAGATTGTTTACATATCGGGTGCTCCTTAAGAGCAACAATTACAATTTATTCAAGCTCCTTATGAGAAATCACACTAGAAACAACAATTGGAAGACCAAGAGTCACAACTTAGAATCCACTTTTTACAATGAGACAAATACAACCAATAGAAGACCAAGAGTCACAACTTAGAATTCCACAAAGATGTCTGTCTTGGGATTTGAACCAGGGTGTCCACAATGAGAATTCATTGCTTCAACCAACTAAGCTAAACCCCTTGGACCTTTTTGGGGACATTAGAAAATTACTAGCCCAACTTATAAAAATATTTTAAAACGAATTTAGATTTAAATAAAAAATATTAAAAAAGTCTGTTTTAATTAAAAAGGATAAAATGTGACAAAGTGGAAATAAGATGAAAGACAAAATATGGGAATTTGGAGAGTCATTGTTGAGCATTAAAAGAGGAAGTCTCATTCATCTTGGGCATGCTTGGTTATTGGATCTCAGATCAGTTTCCTCTTGGAGAAACTTGGAAGCAGGCTGCTTTCATTTTTAGAATCAGCTATGAGGACGAAAACCCATTGTTTGTAGGAGACGTCATTTCAGGTGTCTCACTTGTGCTTACATTTTTAATCTTTCCAATCTGACTATATTTCTGTTTTTAAGATTGGACTTGACTGTTATTGTATTGCTGATGCATAGCAACATCAATAATATATTTTCTGAAGAATTCATATGGGCTTGCTGGTTATGATGTTTTATTGCTGAAAATCATAATACAATAGAGACATAAGAGGTTTTCTATATGATGCATTGTTGTTTAAATCTGAAAGTTTATTGCAAGAACTATCTAATATATTCTGAAAATTATTGTGAAAGACACTTTGGAAAAAATATTCATTAGGGATATTTTAGGGTTTCTCATAGAAGTTTGGTGTTGCAAAGAGTAGATAGAAAAATACAGAAACTAGGTTTTTGGTACTATTGCAATGCCTCTTACCTTCTCATTTTGACATTTATATTTTGTGGCATGATTCATATAGCCATACGTGTAAATTTAATTTAGGATTCTTTTTATCACCATTCTTTTCATATTGGCATTAGTATTCGATGCACTTTGTGAGACACTAATAATAATATTATTATATGTTTAGGATGATGTGATATTTAAGTTAATCATGACATGTATGTTTATTTAACTATTTTCTTGATTGTGATGTTGATCTCTTTCAAAGAAATTGTATGTGCTTTGGCTAAGATATATGTATATGCATTGTTACCCTTGATGTGTGTTGAGTGATGCAAATACAAGGTATTTACTTCACTTGGCTCCATAGGTCCATAGATACTTTGACCAATGGTTAGCATGAGATATCACATTGGTCAAATTTCACTTTACCTTACCTAACTATTCAATATGAGCATGAACCCCTAGAAAGTTATCCAACATTATACCTTGGGTACCATGATTGATATTACATCAAGAACCTTAATCCCCATGTGCTAAAAATACTTGTTAGCCTAATCTTTTCCTTGGTCCTTTAGACAGAGCATTACGACTATGCAGTAAATGTTTCAAAATCATTGAGATCACTCATATGTCAATTTGTTATTTACAGCAATGGATAGTTTAGACAATTTTTAATTCCAATATATTATTTTTGGTTGGAGATGGTCTAATTTTTTTGGCTACTTTAATTAGTTAATATCTTATTAATTGTTTAAAATTTTAGATTAGACTTTCCTTAAATCCACTTCTCCATATTTTTAGTAGCTTTTAAGCATTTCCTTTTAATGTCCCAAATATTGCGCATTTGTAACATATACTTAAGCGCTTTGAGCCGATAAATGCAGAGATGATAGTTGATGCTATGCTTATGTATTGTTCAACTGGTTTATTTCTGTATTCAAGTCTTTTAATTAACTTTGAACTGAGTAACATCATCAACTTTTATATTGATGTTTTCTATTCAATAAGTGGTAGCTTTGTATGCAACTTAACAATTTACTTCTAGGAATTTTTTTGTTCATTTCATTTTTCTTTTAGTCTTGTTTGCATTGAATATCTAGTATTTGTTTTAGATATTTGTAAGGTGTCGCTTGTGTGTTTAGTTTAGATTTTTTCATCCTTTGATAGCTAGAAATCTTTCTTGTCAGGAATGATTGTTAATAGTTTGGTAGATTTATCTAAAGCAAAAAGCATAAGTACGTAAATATTTCTTTTGTGGAAGATCCCTAGTAGAGAATATTGTAAAGTGTGCATATCTGTACATTTTGTCTATATTTTTCTAAGTGTCAGTTTAGCTTAGGTTTAGGTTTTAGATCACAAGGAGCTTCCCCTCTGATTTCAAAGAGAGATTTTAACTTACATCATTCCATTTTTCTGTTGTCTTGCAAAAGATAAATAAAAAATCCTAGCAAAACCATGTGTAATTTTTAGCTTATCTATCCTTTTTGCTGGAGCAAGCTGTTTTTCTATTAGTTTTTACAATTTTAGATCTTTCAGATTGATTTTTTAATTTTATGAGAGCTCTAGTTGCTCCAAAATGGACTTTACAAATGTAGCATCTCTTAGGGACAGCAAGAACTTTGAGGACATTGACGTGTATTTCCATGCATACTTTTTGAATACTTCCTATATCTGTATATGGTGTTATGTGTAATATCTGTGAACGAAAAATTAGTTTGTTTCTATATGAAATTCATTCTAGTTTGAAGTTAGTGGCAACATGGATGTGCTACAAAAAGAAACATTATGGAAATTAGATTTCTTTAAAATAGTATAAATGTTTGAATTCACATTTCTATTGAGGAGTGAATATGGCTGTCAGTATGACTTACAATTATATATGTTTAATAGCATGCAAAATGATGCCTAATCATCATGAGATTTTCTAAATAAAAGATGGACTAAGAAATTTATCCCCAGTTGATTCTAAATTTAAAGATCATTGGTGATGATTACATGATAGTCTATTTGAATATTAATATGAATGCAGGTAACAAGTACAAACAGGGCATGCCGTGTCACTGTCAAAATTTATCAAGCAAAAGATTTGAAGAGAAGACTTTTAGCATACGATGTAAGCGATCTATTTTTCAAATTAAGACTGGAGGATATTACACACAAGTCAAGAGAGGTAATTAAATATATTAAAGAACTCTGTTTAGCTACTTCTATATTCTATTTCTTGATTTCCATAACATGTTATGATAAAGTAAGATTACCCAGATCCAGGTTCTGCAGCTTAAAGGATTAGATAACAAGGTCCAGATGACTTGTGAAACTGTATGCATGATTATATTTCAACAGATCACTGGCTATTTAAATGCATCTTGCATGTGGAAAAAACTCATGGAATGATCCACACTCAATTAAGCTTATCCTTGATTATGGTTTTTAACATAACTGACATTTGAATTAAAGTTTTGATTATGTATGAAGTTTGAACATCAGAGCAAATACATTTGGTGCTTCAATTATACAACTGGGCATCAACTTGGTTCATTTTTTTATTTAAAGAGAAACTTTCCATCTGTTGGCTATGCTTCATGTGCACATAATATAGGATGTAAAACCATAAGTGGATGTTGGCGGTCTTGCTGCCCTGAGCCTTTGTAGTTTCCGTTTAATCTGCAAAGCACTGTTTGCTAACTGACATCATTCGCACAAGAATTTTTAGAACCCATACACACAGATTGCTTGCAAAAGTGGATTAATGTTATATGCTGTATAACAAAATTGGAATTTTGATGGTCCAAGAAAATTGTAGTGAATTATTGCATTTATCGGAAGTGCTTTGCAAGGAATAAATTCCAAAAGATTCAGATTCTGACAAATTTATTTAACAAATGCGCTAAAAATTTAAATGTTTGTTTTTGGATATATAAACTTTGATTGTCATTCTAGTTTTCAGCTTTACAATTTTTTTAAAGCTGTTCCTTTAGTATGCATTAGGAAAAAAATTGAAGTTTTCTGAATGAAATAATTTATTGTGATTGCTGGATGGTATTCTTGTCTATTAAAATTGTGCCATTCAACTAGACAATTAATTAAATGGAAATTTAACTCATGTTAATGTAGCATGTTTGCAGATCAAGGGTGTGGTTGATCAAAATGGAGTATTGGTGGTGAATCAGAATTTTACTTTTGATGTTAAAGACTTTCAGGTATGAAAATGGTGGATGTGTTTATTTGGAGAGAGTAGCTCATCGACGTTCTTTCAAACTACCAGAGAGTTATTCAAAGCAAGACACTGTAAGAATCCTCTAACTACCCACGATTCTGTTTTCTTTGTCAGAGTGCCCAGCTTTTAGTACAAGTATATGGAAAGGGTATGTTTGGATTTGATGAGCTGATTGGAGCAAGCCAAAATATTCCTGTTAAACTCCTGATGGATATTAATAATGGTAAGAGCATCTACATTTATTTCATTCAGATATTGTTCAACTTTATATTCAATTTTTATGATTTATTCTTCAACATAGCATCTCAAACAGCTTATTATAATAAGTTTTTTCTTGTCAGGGTATAGTGAAGGGGACGGCAAGTGGTATGATCTTTTCATAAAAGATGGGAAAAAGAAGTTACCAGGGAAGGTAAATCCACATGGCTGTCATACCTGTTTATGATTCATAACCAGATATTTTTAGTTTTCCATATGATGTGGCTACTATATTTTCCTCATATATATAGTTTAGTGTTTTTTTCCTATTAAATATAATAAAAACACTGAGGAGCAGTTCGGTTACAAGATCTCACAGCTTATACCATGCCATATTCTAGCACCTATACCAAGATACAATACATATCATTGAGTTTGATGTGCAATTAGCCAATTACAGATATCTGAAACAAGCAGATGCAGAATATGGGAAATTATTAAGCAAAAAAGGAACAGAGCTATGGTATCTTGAACCAGGCAGTCCATGGCATGGGGCCATCTGCCCATCATATATATAAATTTGCAATTTTCCTTTATTTATAATTTATGTAACTCTGAATTGATCGACAATATATGTCACTCTGTTTGCATTTATTACAATTTGAAGCTTTCTACATTAAATTTTCTACTTTTTATTTGGACTGAGTAGCCTTCTTTCATGCTAGGTTCTGATGAACATTGTGGCAGGCATAGCTGAACCAGAACAACAAATATGTATATTTGTTGGAACCTGGAATGTTGGGAATGCTAGGCCGGTAAGATTTAATGGGATTCTTGTTATAAATATAAAAAATGTATTTTTGGCAGCAAGCTACATTGTTGGAAGTCTAGCATACCTATATATCAAAAAAGTCTATGTAAAAGGCGTTGAGAGAGTTCAAATTTCAAAATATTTAACAGTCATAAATATGACTAGATCACCAGAGTTACTATAAATATTTAAAAAACCAATTACAAAAATATCATAAATATTTATAAAAAATTCTCTTTATGCTTTTTTTAATAGTTAGTCTGGTGATTGAAGATTTATTATTATTTATTAATGTTAAATATTTTGGAATTTGATATTTCTCAACATTTTTCAAGATACAAGTATGCTAATTATGTTTCATTAATAGATTAATGTAAATTTAGTAATGACTGTCTCACTAAAATATGTGATGTTACAGCATCAAACTAGATTCTGCATCATTTCTGAAGAATAACACATCAAATTTATTAGAGTTTCAATTTTATCAAAAAACTATTTTAACATAAAACATTAAAACAAAATTCTATATTATCTACTAAAACTGACATATTAAACAGTTTAGGGTTTGAATTTCATGTAATAACTATTTTGACATGGGCTTTCAGGCTGTTATGTTAACAAAGCTGGCCTGTCTTTATCAGTCTAGATGAACTTTGATATCCTAACCTAAATTGTAGTTTGATTGCCATATTTATTTCTTCTTTTGTTCAGCTTCCTTATCATTAAGGTTTCTTGCTATGCCTTTTTTGTTTAAAGGGACAAATGCTTTTGGTGTGGATCTATGAACTGGTATGGTTACAAATGGGGGTCCTCATCCCTGCTGTTAGCATTCAACAACACCACCACAATGGGCTTTGAACCTTCATGGCAAGTAAAAAATAACGACAACTTACCATCACACTATGCTAACACTGTCAAGTATGTCTTAATCTAAATATGTTTAAATAAATTTTAAAATTTCCCATTACATTCCAATATCACATAACCATTCTCAAAAATAAATGTTCTCTCACATCATAAAACAAAAAAAGGAAAATAAATCATAAAGTGTGGCACACGATATAATTTCTGTCCCTATTTTGTTTTCACAAAAGTTTTTTCCCACCTTTTTGTTACACAAGCTTATATTCGCCTATCAACTGTATTTTTCCATAAAACTAGGCATATTTAATAGCTTTTTGCAGCATTATTGTGCTTTTGCCTTTCAATTTAAATTAATTTTTGTTCCCACAAGCTAGCCACTACACAAATCCCTCTTTCCTTTGGACATACTCTTATTTTGATTTACATTGGAACAAGAAGACACCAAAATTGCCTTAAAATAATTGGACAACTCCTACACGAGCTGCCGATATTCTAAAAGAGTTAAGACATTTGTGATTATTACATTTGCATTAAAAATTTGTAAAGCATAAAGTTATAAACCAATGGAACAACCTCACAAGATGACTAGACCTGGGAGTGGGTGAATAGTGATAACTAAAATAATAAACTATTAAAAACTACATCTCCAAGTACCTTGGTCTCCTATCTCTCAAAAATAGACATGGTTATACTGGTACTAGTGTCTCATAACAATACTAGTACTAGTCTCCTGGAAACCTTGTTTATTGTTTGGAATGGATTTAGCCTATAGATGTCCTCGTTGCCGTCATATTAGTGGTGTATTTTGCCACGAGAGGTTCTTTCATACAACATAAATCCATTCCAAACTGAAATATCCCGTATGAATATTTTCTCTAGATTTTTCCAACTATTTCACAAGAATTTAAACAAATAATTTTTACGCCATTGCAAATCTATTTTCTTTTTATCCAATAGAATGTACTAAAAATCATATGGCATTAGATTAAACGAGAAATTTGGAATTGAATATGTAGATAAATCATTATAACCTTGTGTTTCAAACAGATATAAAATACCTCAATTCCTTAAAGTTTGTTTTCAAATGAAGATTTCACAAATTTGCCTAGCTACTGAACTTTGTTGTGTAACCACCAAGAAAATGAATTGGGTTTATGTTCAATCCACCAAGAAATCCTGAAGGTTACCATCCTCAGATTTCAAAATTAAAGCTAGAAGCTCCCAAAATGTCTAAGAGAAAATAATAAACCAAGTATGTCCTAGATGAGCCTCTGAACGTTCTTTAATAACCCATCCCCATGGCTCTTTGTTTTCACTTTTCTCATCTCTTTGTATTCCTTTTCTTTGTCTCTATCATCCTCCTTTAAATTACAACGACTTCATTAATTTTCGTTAAGCTCAATTAAAGTCATTTTAATAGTTTATTAAATATATAAATTAAGTTGTCATTAAATTTGATATAATTTGACAACTTAATTGTTTAATTGAGTTATAATGTCTCAAAAGGGGACATTATAGTCCTCTCTTCCTTGAGATTTCTTTCTATCAAGTGAATCGCACCTACATGTTGTAACCAATCCCTGGATCCCATATCAACTTGAGCAATGTTGCTCTGTCAATCTACTACACTACTCTGATGTAAACATTACCATACCCGGAATTGTGAAGCCCTCATCAAAATCCCACTAAAATAATGTGCCAAACGTACCACTGCTAGTGTACCAAATAATCATCCTTCACAACTATCAAATATGAAGCGGTAGTAGTAGCTCAATGAGCTATCTGTTGGATGATGAGGGAGATCGTTGGATACCAATTTAACTTGCTGATTGATTTACTTTGTGATCATCATATAGCAATTAAAGTAGACAAAAAAGCATTCACAAAAACTTTGCACAAAATATAACATGGAAACCCAACTCAGGAAAAACCACTACCAAAAAGGCTGCTAGGATCTATTGTCCTAATCGAGCCTGAAATTTGAATCAGTTACACTCTTTAAGGGCTTCAACCCCTACTCATAGAGCTACAACTCTTTCACCCAAGAATCTACTCCTTTACTATAAGCATCAACTCCATAGCATTACAATCAAAATAAGTTATATTTCAGTTTATAGTTTGAAGCTGTAATGTCCCCTTTTTGGGACATTGGAAATATTAAAGGCATATTATGTATAATATTAAAATTGACTTGGAGAGCATGGACTCAAAATATAAAAAGTCAATTTTATATTATAAAGTGGGCATAAAGGACAAGGAGAGATACGACGAAAAGCCACAAGGAAAGTCGAAAAGTCACAGCTGTGAGGATAAAAAGAGAAGAGGCTCTTTCATTTGGGCATGCTTGGTTTTATTATTCAGATTTCAGTTTCTCTCTTGAAAGAGTAATCGAAAAGCTTAAGCTTTCAGCCAATGTGAGGATGCTGCCCCTTGTGCTGGCAGACAGTGGACGCAACCCCATTGTCCGTGGAGATGTCATTTTAGGTGTCTGGTATGCGCTTACAATTTCTTCTTTTAATGTTCCAATCTGACTGTAAATTTTGTGTTTAAGATTAGATTTCGAGTACTGGTTATTGTATTGTTGTTGTATAATGCAATAACATGTTTGAAGGAATTTAATTAGAGTTTACTGGTTTGATTCTGTTTGTATGTAATGTACTTTCATATGTTGGTATTTTGAATATTAATTTGGAAAGAACGGGTTATTATCTTGTGGAGAATCTTCTAATTTTATTTTTGTATCGTATTACATCTGTATATTTTTAAGTTCTAAATGTATGTTGGGTAAGAACAAGCAAATATTCGGTTTGGGGATATTTCAGTGGTATCAGAGCGGTGTATCCTTCTAGCCTGCAAGGTTTACATTTGATCACTCATGTGATAATTTCAATTTTGAGAGTATTGAAGTTTTATCTAATATTGAGAATTAGTAAGTAATTTTCACAGAAGAAATATCTATTTGCTTTCATTGTGCTTTAAGTTTTCAGTATATTTCTGGAAGAATATGAGGCTATTGAAACAAGGAAGACAAAGTTGAAAGTAGATTTGCCGACTGCTGAAGAGAGTAAATTTTTATAAAAGACGACCCTGATAAGAAGTAGTGAATGAACAATCTGGAGAAAATTCTAGCATTGAATCAAGTTTTGAAACTTGATTAAAGTCCAACTTTATTGATATCGTGGGCCGTAAATATTTGAGTGGTCTTCATAATGTTTTCGGGGATAAATTAATATTTTGGAAGCAGCTTGATGGTAAATGTTTTAAAAGGACTTGATTGAAGGAAATCATTGACCAAAAATATTTAATATTCTTAAATAACGTTGGTGGTAAAGAATATGGGAAATTTTTAAATTATGAAAATCTAAGTAGAATTTGACGAAGGAAATAGAAATCAAGAAAAATAAATATCTAGCGCAACAGACTCTGGTGTAGGGTCAGATAACTCAAGGTGGATATTATTTTAAGGAAAATATCATTTCCAGGAATTTATGCTGATGTTGAAAGACCCTTATCTGTAAAGATCTAAGTTCAAAAATATGGGGTCGCTCTAGCAGTGAAAAGAAGAGTCATGTTGCTCAAGGAAAACATATTTTTCTATCAAAGGAAGTCACAAAGATCGTTCATTCCATTTACACCATAGAAAATTCATACAAGAGCAGGAGCAATTTGGAGAGTCCAAATTTTGGCAAACACTTACGATAATAATATGTTCATATTGGTCAATGGTCGGCATCCTACTATAGAGTTGCGAAGGCAGGAGTGGGAAATTTAATCATCCCTCTGGAAAAAAAAACGACTCCAACTATAGAGGAAGCAACTAAGCCGTTATGCCACCTATTGAAGTCTCAGATGAATATAAAAATTTCTGTCAGTCACTGTGATTATTGCGGGCATTACCATGAATGACTGTCATGAAAAAGATCATTCAATACTCATCATTTTAAATTTTGGGATCTTTTAGTAACCAGTGAGTAAGTAACGTCATTCTTTGAAACGGTAAGAAATATTGTGACCAATTGGTGAATCATCGACAAGTTTTAAAAGGAGCCATGATTCATTTTTTATCTGCCACGTGGGGGTCCATAGGAGTGGGAAAGTAACAGATAAAGACACTTATCAATGGACTTTGGCTGAGGGTAACGAGCTCT
Source organism: Cupressus sempervirens (assembly GCA_028749045.1). Lineage (NCBI taxonomy): Eukaryota > Viridiplantae > Streptophyta > Pinopsida > Cupressales > Cupressaceae > Cupressus > Cupressus sempervirens. The sequence continues at coordinate 333,943,215 of CM053790.1, forward strand.
ATAGAATGACTTGTCTCAAGATAAGACACATCATCATGCATAGAAGATACATGGCAGTATTAACAAAATGACTAATTACAGATTGTCGTGTGGTTTGTTGCTGTTATAAGTTCGGTGATTTTTTGTTTGACAAAGAGTAATGCTAGGTATTGAGCAGGAGAAACTTGCATCTTGACTGAGTCTTCCCATCTTCTTTGTAGATGTTATCTAAAAACCACAATTGGTAAAGGCTTTTCAGTGGTTCTTATAGTTTTCGAATATAATTTGGTGTACATTGTGTTTTTTGTGTGAAGTTGGGCATCAAATATATCAATGTGGTTGGAGGACATTAATATTATAGCATTTGCCATCAAATAAATTAAATCACGGATTACGATACTTGTTTGAATATTAAGAATTGGCATAGTAGTTGCTTATATACTGGTCCATATATTTAATCACCCCCTGGATATATCAGAGACAGTATAATTCATCAATATTTTCTCTAGAAAGGTGAAGGTAGAGATAATGACATGATATGTATTAGTGGATTAAAATTTGGAAGTCATTTCTAATTCTAGTGGTGATATCTATCCATTTCCTTGGAGGAAGCTTTTCAAAAAATAACACATGGATGACAATACATGCCATTTTTAATATATGAGACTTCTAAATTATGTTGTGATTATAAATGTCCTTAGACAGGAGTGTGACAACACCTGAAATGTTGACTATGTTCCTGGTTGGTGAAGACAACTACAAAAACAAATATATTATGCTCTTGTAGTTATTGTATGCATCTGGAGAGCAAACATATTAATTTGCATACATTTATCACATACCTGTGCATGAGCTATGTTGTTTCAGGTGGCATTGGTTTTATCATCAATGCATTCAGTGTTAAGTACCAAGGGGGGCAAAAACTACTGATACTGATTGCGGATTGGTAAAGACTTGGAAATCAACAAAAATGTTTTAGATAGCTGTTGAAGAGCTGAATATTGCTCAATGAGATATTTATTTTTTGGAATCTGCAATTTGTGAGAGTTGAGCTTGAAGATATCAATGTTAAGCGACAATAGTTTATATATGCAATGTGATCCTTGTTGCCTTCAAATAGCTAAACAACTTGGTGTCGGTCACAAATTTCCACATTCATGTGTACATTACCCATCTGAAGGTGGGATAGATTCTTATACTGTAAAATATTCAACATTGAATAGTCGGGGTGGCAATAGTGCAAAAGATAATGTGGAGATTGACTATTTGTATGAACTTCCTAAGGCCTAGATAGTTCCACACTATAATAAATACTATCCACAGGTATCTTTTGACAATAGTTGTGGTCTTGCTGTGAAGAATTCAGGTATTTGATTATTGGTGTTTGAACTACAGCTTTCTATTAGAAGTGCTTGATACGGGTGGGGAAACACTTCAAAGGAACGCGATTGAGATATTACCCATTTTAGGCAGCATGCTGAATCATCAACATAATGAAGGTGCAGATGGAATACTCGAGAATCATGATGCTGTTGTAGTGGCAACCTCTTCTATTATCTCTGCACGACCTAAAACAAGAGCAATCAATAGGCAACCCTTCATGAGTTATAGCAATCTTCAAGAAAGAGTTGAATATTCTGGACCATGGGTGACCCAATCAATAGATATAAAAATAGAAATACTCAACATTTACAAAGTGTATCAAAAACTTCCTACTCGAGTTCAGAATAACTTACCATTCAATGATTACTTGGAGCTTCATCTAGAGCAGCAAAATAAGACAAATATGGCAAAAAGAAAGTACTTTGAATTTGTTTAGGATATCCTTGAAAAAGACAATTGCAAAAATTTGTATGAAGAATTTCCAGTAGGCCATAATCATTTAATAGAGGATCTTGAAAAAGAAGAATAGTCAACCACCATTGATTTGCAGCCTTCTCGTGATCATGCAAAAGTTGTTACACAGGGTGCAAGTTTCTTCATTGGTGAATTGGAGGTTAGCTTTGACAAGCACATTGATGAGATAGGTTGCACACGAGGTAATGGTAGGTTGGGATCCTTGTATGATGAGCCCTTATATGCAAATGATAACATGGAAACACTTTGGCCTTTGCATACAAATCAAGAGAACAAGGGAAAGAATACCTATGATTTTGAGAGAGGTGATGAACCATAAATTTTCAATATCCATGACATGAAATTGGAGGAACAAATTGAGACGACACTGCAAGACGATGAACCATGTCAACATGACAACAATGAAATGCATATCTTAAAGAACCAACTGAAGGTTAATGAAGACATGGTTGTGGCCTCATTGGTACGTTATGACAACACACAAAAAGGTTGAAGATCTCTACAGGAAGGCTCAAAAGAGAGTGGAAGGGGATTGACTTGTTTTTGATTTACAGGTGATCAAAACAGCTCTTGAGACTATGAAATCAGATTACTTATGTTTTTTTTTCGACAAGGATTATACTCTTAAGGTTGTTGGATCCTATATCGACCAATTGAATAAAGAAAGGAATGAGATTAAGGAGCACAAGGAGCTTAAGTATGTTTGTGAGGCATTAGTTGATACACAGTTTTCCCTTTAAGAAGTGGAAAATCAGATTTGGAGCACAAACCATTTTAGGGAACATGAGGATACAGAGAGATAGGAATTTTTCCTAGAGGCAATTGATGAACTTGATAGCATTTAGTAGACCTATGATTTGAATAGTTGTCCCGAGCGACCAAGTTCCAAAAATTCAGATCACATTTAGGTTATGGACAACCTGTTGTTTGAGGTAAATGCTGTTTGGATTTTCGATAACCCACTTTTTGAGGTAGAGGAGAGAGTTCCTCTTGATTTCCAAGAAGAGGACGACGTTGACTTCAAAGATTCGGATCAAGCTATAGTTTTTAACATGAACCTTAGTCGCAGGATTGGTGTGGTGAAGTGACTATTGCGGCCCCTCTTTTGTACAACCTTTACATGGTTCCGAATTCTAACTTATATATAGGTCGGATGGATTTCTTATTTCAGCAGTTAAACAGGTCCTAGTGGAGGATTGAGGAGAGTTATGTGTTGATCATAGGGAATGCTTTTTTAGCTTCATTCTTTCTCATGACCCCTATGTTTTTAGGGACTTTTTAGAGTGATGATGGCAGTACTATCTTATAAGACCATGGTCCTTCATAAGTTCAAATATGCAATCTGGCAATAAAGCTGTTGGAAATTGGGTTTGAATTATTAATGTTATAATGATAACATATTTGTATAACTTTTTTATATTTACATATATATCATAGAAATGACAATTGGACTCATTGTGTCCTCAGCACGGCTGACCCGACCCGAGATTCAACAAAAACTAGGTTTCTAGGGATTCTCGCCTAGGGAGGTTTCTAGAGAGTCCTAGGTCCTTGGGATGTATATGTGCATACTTACATTCGATCATATAACATTACAAATGTAGTTTTTTATATTTATACACATACATTTTTATTTTCCTTGTGTGTGTGTATAATCATGAAGTTATCATTGTAAGATTGATAAAAATAATTGAATTTGTTAGATTATATGACCTCTGGATAAATTTAATTTGAGAGTTCTCTTCAATTAATCACATGGATTAAACAAGAGAAGGATCACCTTATCCACACTGAGAAGATGACTGACAACATACAACCACAACTCAACCTTACAACTCTAGGTTAACCAAACAACCCAAGGGTTTCTTATCTCCAAGTTCTAGGCAAGATGGCAACTTTGACCTTTTCTTGTGTTTCTGTCCCCCTCCCTGACTATACTCTCTCTCCCTTTTACGAGGGTGGTCCAACATCTTGCATCCACTTAGGCAGCCAAAGGTAGTTGGATGTAATCTTCCTACCATACTAGGTATTAATATATTAAAATATTACTTGCTAGCATTTTCATCATAATTCTATTAATCCAGCAATAGATGTATATACTGCAAACATATTTCAAATAGAAAAATTACATCTCTAATTATGCAATTTTAACAGTTATATAAATAGTTCATGAAGGGTTGTAACAATGACGACGAGAGTACTATCATTATCTTAAAGGCATTTATAAACATTTTCAGATGATAAGCTTTGATTGATGTAAAGCTACACAGTTCATTCATTGATATGTTCACAACTTATTCTATTCTTCTTGTGTTAAGGAAATCCATGTTCTATCATTAATTCAAAGGAATTATTACTAAGAAAATGCATAGGAAAAAGGAATTTTCTTTTTGTCTGAGGTAAATAACTGAGTGGGTTCATTGAACATTATACAGGGTCTCCAATTTTGAAACCTAAGTCATGTCATTCCTGCACTTTGAGACAAGCTTACCCATTTCTGTCTATAGGATCCCCTTTGAGACATATATTCTTGGTGAAATGTAAAAAATTACATTGTCTTTACTTGACTCTTTGCAGCCAGAAGACTTGTCTGCTTGGATTCCAATATCTGGTGCTTATCAAATAATGGCTATTGGCACACAGGTAAGTTTTCCTTGTTACTGAACTTTAATTTTATATGATTTTTGCTTTGGTTTCTATGAATATGAAATATCTGCAGACATTTTGGGTTCTTCTCTTCTAGATCTTGTCACTTTCTTTGTCATTGAAATCGAAGTGGCCTACTATAGAATGTGGCTAACTACATATTTATTGGGAGTTTCTTTTAGAAATTTTCACAGGTTGTGAGAGTTGATAGGTTATTGCTAAAAAGAGGTGACAGATTTGATTGCAGCCTAAAGTTCGGCAGGTTATATTTTGACTAGCATATCTTCTTAACAGATCTAGTTCATCAATGATTAATTTGATGAACTGCCTTTGGAAACTGAACCAAAAATTCATTAAAACTGAATTGTTTGTTTTACTTTTTAAAACTTTCATAGTAAGGGAGCCACATTTAGCTAGGTAAGAATTTGCAGGAGTTTAACTGTGCCAGCTATATTCTTTGTTTGGTTTGAAGGCTGTTTATACTAAAATTTTGCACTTTCCATACTGTTAATGATCTGGTTGATCATGCATGATTCAAACAATGAGAATTTCCTTGTTTTGATTTACCATGTGGATTACTTTTCTCATTTATTCCTCAGAAAAAAGTGTAGTATATTTTTTCAGTTAAATAATTCTATGCAGGTATCAGATGGATGTTTCAATCAGCTATTTTTAAATTTACATAGGCATCAAATAGTGGAATATCGTTTACTTGTAATGTTATCTATTCTCCTGGAAACAACAGGAATGTGATTATCCACCAAGGCCACCATTTACAGACTGTGGAAAGGATTGGCTTGAGACTCTTAGGTATGGGCCCGTATGTAGATTCAAAGAATTAGGTCTATGTGGAATTTAACCTTCTATTGCATAGAACAAATAGCAGAGTCATAGATGTATTTGAAATGAAAATATATTAACTCTAGAAAGTGTGTTGAAACTAAAAGTTGCCATTCCTGACAGAAAACATATTGGCCGACAGTATAGAGTAATTCGGTACACTTCAAGAGGTCAAATGCGGCTGATTATTTTTGTACGAGATGATGCAGAGGTACCAGTGGATCTTACCGAAACTAATTATCCCATCTTTAATGTCATATTATGTGCTTGAAGATTTTAATCGATTTATTCATTGTTACCGAGCAGAAAGCAATATCTGATGTAGATAGTGGAAGTGAAGCTACTGGTGTTGCAAATGTAATGGCAAATAAAGGAGGTGTTTGCATTGCATTCAAGGTCCATATAAATCAGAATTATATTCTCTTCATGAAAAGCTAATAGAGGTGAGCAGATCTGAATGCATGGATTTCATGAATATTAATAAATTTTTTAAATTGTCTTAGCAGTTCTGGGATACAGGGCTATGCTTTATAAACTGTCATTTTGCTGCTCATGATGGCCAGTGTCAAATTCGGAACAGCAACTATAGAGGTAGGCATCTACATAATGATCTAGTAGATACTGAGATATGTAGCTTTAAAAAAATTAACAACTCCATCTTATACACATATATAGATGCTTTTCATGTTTGGGTGCTTTCCTTGATTTGATCTTCAAAACATGTCTATAATCCTTTTTGATATTTTGTAACATATGCCCATCTATCAACATCTTTGGATTCATGCAACTTGCAAGTAAACCTTTTAGCTTATGGCATCTTATTAATGTGTTTTTCACTCCTGTTGATTAGGTTTACGAGTTAACATTTATTTTATACACATTTTAGGTTCCAGCTCTTTGTTTCCATAAAGAAGTGACAAATTCAGCAAAATAATCTCCCAACTGTAAACAGGCATGATATTTAAGAGGATAAATATTTTGAAGAACTACTTGGGGACCACAAGGAATGTATTGGTGGGATGCACACCCCATGTTATTCAAGATTACATAGTAGCTACTTATTAGGAAATTAGAAAACATACATTTTGTACAACAAGCCAATAAGGAAAAATCATGTAAGTGGGTCAATTAGATTCATGGATGATACACCTTAGTGAATAGGATTATTCTAGGATTAATAAAGCTTTCTATCTCAGTAGAATCTATGAAAAGATGCAGAAAGATGAGGGATTACATGGTATATATATTGTGTAAAACAAGAAAAACATTAGTGGAGCTTGTGAAAGGATACATAATAGAAATAATTTTATTATGCCATAGTTGAGTCTGGTGTTCTCTTTATAGTAATTTTTAGCATTTGATTTCAAATTTATATATTATGTTTGATGTTTTTATATGGACTCTTTGCAGTAGATATAATCCTCACTTTTTTTAATCAGTTTTTATGAATTGTGGATTCACAACTCTTCTCACATAATTCAGGCATAAAATTTATCATGCCATAGTTGAGTCTGATGTTCTCGTAATAGTAATATTTGGCATTTAATTCGAAATTTATAGATTATGGTTGATGTTTTTATATGGACTCTCTATAGTAGATATAATCCTCACTTTTTTGAATCAGGTTGTAGGCATTGTGGATTCACACCTCTTCTCACATAATTCAGGCATAAATCAGTATGGAGTTAAAAATCTAGTTTAAAAAGGATGCAGAGGATACAAGAACCCATTCATGCTTCTGAATAAAACTACATTCTTTTGTGCTTAGTGTCATAACATGAATATGTTATTCAAAAGTTTACTGCATAAATTGTGCTCAATGAGAACAAAGAAATTAGAAGTGGTTGGACGTTTTTTTTCATAGATTTCAAAATTTTCTAGTGCCAGTATCCATAGTTGAAAAACTTGTACTTGATAACTTTTTGCTAAGGCCCAAAAAAACTCGACAAAAAATCAGTGATAACTTGGCAACTTCTTGGCAAAAAACTTGGCAACTCCTCAACAACTTCAAAAATTGCTTAAATTTAATTAGAAATGCTTTTTTTTTTGCAAAATCCAATGAGGAGGTGAATTAATGAGTCAGTAAACGAGTAAACAAAAAAATAAGCTGAGTCTATATATATTTAAATGCAAATTGGGTACAACTTGGCATGTTTATGTGGAATGTTGATGGCTAGTAGCCTGATAGTCTGAAGAAAATTAAAATAGAAAACCGTCTTTATAAAACTATAAGTACATACAAGTAAAACATCAAAAAGTCTACATTTTCCTCTTCCCCTTCCTAGCAACTCTAGTAAAAGCTATGAGAGGGGTAGGGGGTCTAGTCCTGGGAGTCCACTGTGGCTACACCTTCCTCAACACAACTAGCTGTGACTAGACCTCCATCTCGATGTAGATGGTGCTGGCATGGGCAATGACTCCTCATCATACTTAACCTCCTCATCCTCCTCAATGTCTTCCAATTTCATTGCAAATCCACCCCCTTCCTCCATAGCCTACCTCTCCAAATCATAGATCTCATCCTCTGTAAAGAATAGAGGTTTGCTCTAGTGATCTCCAATTACGGTAAGGATTTATGTCATCCAAATCAAGCGTACCAGTTGGTGTTGTATATGCCTTCCTTGTGTGCAAATGAAGGTTTTTTTTTTGATTGATTGATGTGTGCAAATGAAAGTTATATTGCACATAGAAAAGGTCATTGAGGCATTTATGCACTAACTTCTTCTTCTTCTTCATGTGGATGGTCTCAAACAAGCTCCAATTTTGCTCACAACTAGATTAACTACAAGGATGGCATAAGATTTGGAGGAAAGCCCTTTGCATATTTGGGACATTTTCTCTCCAATTTTGCCACCAACCATCTACAAAATAAAATATTGAAGAGTTAAATTGAGGTGAAACCATTTACAAATTTTTATCTACTTATATGGGTTTGAAAGACTCCAAAATTCCAAATATTATACCTAGAGTTTGACTATTTCTCCTCCTTGGCCATGTCTGAAGAGAATAGCTGACCCTTATATTCTAGTACATGTTCAATTCAAAACGAATGAAGTCTTTCACCTTAAACTCGAGTAGCATCCTTTGCATGCATTCAATAAGACCCTTTATGAGCTCTCCATTGGGATTCAAATAGGATGACAAGAAGCAAAAATGAGGGTTGAGGAAGTACCCTTCTGCATGAATGGGTTAGTGGAGCTGATTGCCTGACCTCCTCTCAATAATTTCCCATATGGGGTTAGATGTGAGGCTGTCCCCCATATAAATTTTTATACCCTCCTTGATCCTATCCACGTCCTCATAAAGATACCCCATTTAGGTTTGATCCTCATCTACCTAGTGGAGAACTCTAACCAAGGGCATTTGTGGTCTGCACTCTAAAAAATGAAATTCAACATAAGTTATCAAGATTTAAAACTAAAAGTTAAAAGTTAAAACAGTTTAAAAATTAAAACAATTGAATTAACCTTCCGCACAAACCTGCACAAGAAGGCACCTTGTAGCCCTTTCCAGCCCGGTAGTTGTGGTAACCAAATTTATCCAATCTGGGTTTTTTGCAACACTGAAAGGGATGTTGGTGAAGTACCATCAATTGGCACAAGCAATGTCTACTCACTGATGTGCCTCTCTATTCCACCTAGCTCCCTCCAATTATAGTTGTGCTTTAGGTGTATTTCTATGCTCATTACATCTATCTATAGGTTGGAATTATGGAACCCATGGCAGTGCTCTACTAGAAGTAGCATAAGTGGTGTTTGAGAGGGTGTTGTATCTATGGATACATGTGCCACAAAGAGAGCCCACTATGCCCTCAAGTGGTGCTTCTTCTTCAAGGTTGATTGGAACATGTTGATATTCAATTGTGCATGCTCTCATGGCTAGTTTTTCCTTCACAAATTCTCCTCTTCTTGGGTAGCAAGGAGTTTATTTTTCTTTTTATTTCTTCTATGGTGTTGTCACAAGCTCTTGCATTGTGCTCATGATGTCTGCAATGTGGTATTTCAAGCAGTGTTTGCCTCCAGTAATTAATTTTTCACACTTGATGCAATTTACGGTATTATGTTCAGGGTCCTTCAAAGGCATACTTCCAAGCCTTTTCTCTAGCGCCTTTAGAGCGTGTGCCTACATATCCAGATGGGCATGCATCTACAAAGGTAGTACAGAATGTGAAGATGACCCAGTAATTACTTTTTCAGACTTGATGCAATTTACAGTATTATGTTCAGGGTCCTTCAAAGGCATACTTCCAAGCCTTTTCTCTAGCGCCTTTAGAGCGTGTGCATACATATCCAGATGGGCATGCATCTACAAAGGTAGTACAGACTGTGAAGATGACTCAGTTGTATAAGAATCTCTATTTGCCATCATCAATTAATTTTCAACTTACACGTACAAATTGAAACCACAAATTAATGTTTTAATAAAAAAGTTAGCAAACAAACTAAATCAGTTTAAATAATTTTAAAAATAGTTGAAACTTGACAAAAAGAAGAAAAGAAAAATTGTTAAGGTTTGAAATTGTAGGAAAAGTTGAGGGAGTAAACAATGAAAAAATTGTTGAAAAGTGGTGTCAAATCTTGTTCAGTACACTCTAAAACAATTTTAGAGTACTTAGGAAATGTTATTATAGAATTTCTACAAACCTAGATGCAACAAAGAGGAGATAAAATGACTTAATTTATTAAAAAGAAAAAACTGAAAACTTACCCGAGAATCAGCTTTTTCTTCAAAATCCTCTTCAAATGTGCTTTAAATCCACTCAAAATTGATTTAATTTCTTGCATGTCACCTTGCGATACCTTGGAAGGTTTTTTTTTTTTCCTTGCTTGGACAGCAAAATATAATTCAAAAAATTTAGAATGACCTTTTGTTATGACTTCAAAACATTTTATAAATCTGCAGCCGAGAAATAACCACTGACTTGCTGATTTCTCTGCAAGAAGTTGCAAAAAAATTGAGTGTTTTGGAACTTCTGAGCAAGAAGTTTCGGCAAGTAAATGTGGTGATTACTGACTGCCTCCAATTTCTTACAAGAAGTTAAAAAATGGTCAATTCGTTGGCAAGTTTTGCATCTATATGCTGGTATCAACTCGACTAGATACCTTGTGATTAGGCAGCTGACAGCAATATGATGTACAACCAGTATACATGCAACTGGAATATAATGACTTGAACCTACAGTGTAACAATTAGGCAGTAACAGATATCTTTACTAGATGTCGTCATAGTTGAGAAAATGTATGTACATCAGCTAAATGTATGTACATAGTAGTAGTATGATCTCTGGTATTCTTCTACATCTTGAATCAAAATACATTCATTGGGCACCAGAATAAATATTCTCTTGATCATTATTAATAATCACACTTAAAGGTGTCAATTATAGCTGATCTTAGAACCTACATATTTGCAATTTTTTTTGAGACTCAGAGGCTCTATGACATCTTCATGTTCAAGGTTACTATTATGATACCTTGGAAATGATGACAAAACACAAGAGAACCATTCTTGACTTTGATAGTATTTGTACACAAACCACACAATGATTAAAGCCCAACAGCTCTAGAATGGAGGAAAAGCATTGCTAAAGTACATCAGAAGATGGGAATCCCTTGATGCTCTCTGTGTACGGGGTCTTTAATTTGAGACTCCAACCAATGTGAATTCATTGTGTAACTTAAACATGTAATACACAGTTTAGTGAAATAATCTAAGATAAACACATGTTTTCTATGACTATCTTATACGCTCTTGTATGTTTTTTGCTAAACACACAGTAATAGAAGTATTTCTATATAAAAGAAACATTTTTGTTAACAGATATAGCTGGGCAGCTACAAGTAGGACTGCAAAGCATGGACATCTTGAATCAGTTTCACCATGTCTTCTGGATTGGAGACTTAAATTATCGACTTGACTTTGGGAAGCACGAAGAAAAGCCATTGACGCCGCAGTATGTTAACAGTAATAACTTGCATTATGATGCTTGGTTTAAAATTTTCCCATGATCATACAAAGATAACTATTTGTTTGCATGCCTGTAAAGTTAAACCCAACATATATACCTTATCACTATTTGTGTAGAAGAAGATTTTGGAGTAAAATGGTCAAGCAGATTCTTGATGGAGGATATAGAGAGCTGCTTCAGTATGACGAGGTACTGTTACTGTAACAATATTTTCTAGCCTTGGCACAAATTCCTATTTATATATTTTTGTGATGAGAAATAATTCTAAATGCAGTAGCAAAATCTTTAAAATGTTGGCATGCCATTAGCTGCAAAGGGAAAAGGCATCATCAAGAGTTCTCCATGGCTTCAAGGAGGGAGTTGTTCAGTTCCCCCCAACTTATAAGGTAAGAATATAGAACAGCTAAATGAATTTGGGATGCATTCTGATTTATACACTACTTTTTTCAAGCATTAAGGAACTTGAGTTTTCCAATAAGGTTTGAAAAAAATGAAAGATAATATTTCATATATCAAGGACAAAGAATTGTTATGCATGTTTATTCTTCTTGTATGGTGAGTGATCAAAAGAGTTTACAGCATCTGAAAAGACAATATATTGAATTCTTATTCCTTTTTCTGACAAAGATGCAAAGGGATTCCACACAAATGTATGATCAGAAGCGAATGCCAGCATGGTGTGATCGTGTTCTTTGGCGAACGCTGCAGGGATGCCACACAGACCTTATATCTTATACATATTCACCACAAATTGTAACAAGGTTATGTCTGATGTTCTGCTTAAATATTGTCTTGTAACTTATGGGATGTGATGCCTTGGCTAAATGATAACTGTCATTCAATCTTGCATTTAAATTTGTTCATGTTGCTGTACAGTTTAGTGCTTTGTAATAATTGATTATTAAATGAATATATTTTCTTGTTGAATTCATTTATGTGTCTTTCATTAGTACACAATAATACTATAAATACTTGAGCTTGGGATAAATGACACCGGATGCTTCTCATTGCTTTGTTTAGAAATGTGTTGCAATATTCCCATGTTATATCTATGTGAAATTTAGAAACTAAAATCAGGGACAGAAAGGTATGCATTTCTGTAATATATTGATCTTTTCTTATTTCATCTCTTTTTAGCTATATTGGAGCTAGGTAATAAATAGGTAATATAATTAAGGAAGGAAAGTCTAAGCACTGATACTCATGATAGGGTAGGGGCAACAGCATGCCAAAAAGGACTGAGTGGTCAAAGTGGTAAAGAATGTACCCTCAAGTCAGGATTGATATATAATAATATAGATTCATGATTTCTTTGAGAGGGGTTGCTCCTATCTATAGAAAGATGAAACTAGAGAACTAAACTGTAGGCCAACATGATAAGCAAGCGCATTGTAGGACTTGACTGGTATATGTCCTACTGAGATAACTAGGAGTAGGAGTTATGATATCACAATGGGCTCAAATTCCAATTATTGAAAAATATGAGCTTATACGACTATATAGCTGAATAAATAAAAGTATAGAAGTGTTGTATATCCATGCAACAACAATTACACATGATTCAGCATGTCCTAACTTCCCAAAAATGATATTTTTTGTTTGGATGTTTCTTCAAACATTTTAGCTTCGGATTTTGGTTTCAATGCTGTTGATAGAAGCTTCACTCTTATATGAACATTTATTTAAGCTCCTTCCATTAAATAAATAATATATTATTGCATTAGCCATTTCTGAAACTTACAAGATGTGTTTTTGTTGGGTGCATATTCTAGAACCTACAGTTTGTTCAAATTCAGTCACAAAATAGGATGACTAGCCATAGTGTGTGAGACAAAGTCTCTCCTACCTTGAAGGGAAGGCTCCCCCTTCTCACTGTTCCTTGGATCAACTCAAGGTAGGCAAGAAGTTAATGGTTTTTTGAAAGGTGTTACTAATATTCTTTCCTCTAGTTTCAGGAAAGAATCCACATACTTGTGGAGCTTGTAACGGGCAAGAATGTCATGTCCCCACTCTAGCTCAGTCTAACAGAGACATGTGAGTCAGCTTATTATGGGGTCTCGTAGGCTGACAGGGTTGGATAGAGACCTAGTATGGTTATTCAGTGTTGGGGACTGGGTTTTCTGGTGGGTATTGATCAGTTGGGTGACGTTCCTTGTTTTTAGGAGGCAGTTCCTACATTTATGGGGTTCATTCCTACTTTTTAGGAGGTATGATCATGCCCAGGGCTGGGTTTCCATGAGATGACCCTTTGGGTTTAGTTTCAAAAGGATAGGGCTTGTTTCCTAAATTTTAGGAGCATCCCTAGATTTTAGGGATGAGACTGCCAGTGGATCCTTGATTTTCGACTTCAGTCATAGACAGGTGACAGGATGATTTTATGGTTTGTGATGTCAGTTGGGCAGTTTGTGGCTATTTGGGTTATATTTTTAATATTTCCTAAGTTAGCGTTTAATATTTAAATAAGGCTAAGTTAATAGCCATTTTGGAGTAATAAGGGAATTTTGGCCTCATCTGGATGCGTATCCCATGTTATGATAGCTCGTTAGAAAGGTCTTGAAATTCTCTAAATCTTCCTCTTTGGTCTCAGGGCAATTCGGTGAACAGATTTATTACTATGGTGGAAAAGGTCATTTTCTAGTGACATGGTCACTTTAAAATAAGATTTAATTTTTTTTTTATAGCCAATGCCAATTGGGAGTCACTTTAGGGTCCGAATTGCTTTGCAAGGGGTTATAAGGAGATGGGCGCCATTTCTCATGATCATGCATATTTTTCAAACACTTCTTTTTAGATTTGCTCTACTTGAGCGATTTGCATTCTGGGACGCAAACCCCAGGGTAATTGCTGGCTGGGACGTAACCCTCAGTAGCATTGGGTATTGGTTTGTTAGTAGTTTCAACTTTCAACAATATTCAGGAGGAAGGTAGAAGCCACTTCAGCTTGGGCCTACAGTTGTTTTGTTGGGCATGTTCTTTGGTGTATGGGAGGTGAATTCTAGCAGCCGTACAACTTGCAACCGTACTCTGTCATTTGCAGCACTTGGATACATAGAATAATCGGTTACTCAACAACAGTTTCTTGCATCTTATCAGCCCGTTTTCATCAGCCAGTTGTGGTGTCATTGTTAGAGGAAATGTACTGGATCTTTTATTTGGCTCTATAATTCAGAGATCTGCCTGGTACGATTTGTATCAACTCTGATTTTACTACATATTGTTATTTATTTTCAGATTCTTTTCTTGCCATTTGCCACTTCTCATTTCTATGTGGAATAATCATCAAAAACACAAAAACAAACAAACCCTTTTGCATTTCCGTCTAGTTCTACAAGAAAACATTAATAAACAGGAAAAAACAAAAAAATAAAATAAATCTACAGCAAATTTGCAGCAGAGATCCATCGGGGATCTTTCAGTGGTATCAGAGCTTACATCTTGCCAGCCTGTAGGGTTTGTGAGAAATTGTCACAACAAATTTTGGCATCTGGGTATTGGATAAAAGTTTTTGATAAATCATTTCAGCATCTGGGTAGTCACTAGATGGTGTATTGAATACAAATCTATGCATCCTGGTGGAGAAATACACAGATTCTACGAGCGCAGAAGAAACCAGTGGCAAGCAGAGGTCGCCAGAGATGCACAGATACCAGCTATGGGTGAGGCACAGGGTGCTGCTGGCGATGGCATGCCTACAGAGGCAGAAGAAAGAGAGATGGTGCAGACCCTATTCACTACTCAGCCCAGGATCGCTCAGGCTCTAGACAGGTTACAGGATACCTTGGAGCATTTGGAGATGGGTGGACATAGAGGTAGGCAAAGTAGATCAGTTTTAGTGACTGGTAGTCAGCGCAGCCATCAGTCCCATTCTTCAGTTGGGAGCTCCCTTCATTCCAATAGGAGGCATCGCAATCATACACCTACTACGAATAGGCCACTGCTTCCCCAATTCATACCAGGTGAATGGCTAGCGCAGGTGGAACCACCAGAAGTGGGGTTTCAGGAGTCAGTTTTGGCGGCCACAGCTGAATGGAGAGCTCTACCTCATGAGGTTAGGGACGTCTTCCCTCTTCCCCAGTATTGTGCACAGCGTAGAGATACAACCAGGTTCAGGGGAGATCGTGGTAATAGACTACCACAACAGCAGCAGAATTATGACCTCAATAGAGCTACTGGGAAGATTACATTGGCCCCATATAATGGCTCAGGAGACACTAGTGCACGATCTTGGGTCCACAAGCTGGACATATACCTTTCATTGAGGCCCATGCCTGAGCGTGAGGCTATTCAGTTTGTTGTGTTGCATTTAGAGGGGATTGCCTATGATTGGTGGCACCATGGATTGGTCACCCAGGATCACGCCTTAGTTCACTCCTATGCTGAGTTCACCGAGCGACTCATTGCACGATTTGATTGTAAGGATACAGAACTTTATTACAGGGAGTTGGCTCACCTTAAACAAACTGGTCATGCAGAAGCCTATATTAATGAGTTCCAGCATATTGCAGTTATGGTACCGGATATGGCCCAGAAACATAGTGTGATGTTGTTCATTGAGGGTTTGTAGGATAGACTAAAAGGATTGGTACGTGCTTTCCAACCAGCTACTCTTAAGGAGGCTATTGATGTGACATTGAGATTGGATACTGTTCCCACTTCTTATCAGGCAGATAAGAAACCATTTAGAGATTCACGGCCTGCACAGAAGGCCAATACGACACAGAACAAAGGAGGGACCTCATCTAAAACTCCTTGGATGAATCAGGAGACGAGGAATGAATTGAGGAGGAAAAAGTTGTGTTTTTCCTGCAAAGAACCATGGGAACCAGGACACCGTTGCATGGGTAAAGGAAAGGTTCATTTGATTGAGGTGACTTCTGAGTTAGGGGATGAGGAGGTTCCTGATACTGATATTGAGGATAATACAGAGGATGTTGAGCAATTTCCAACACAGTTGGAGTTAGACACCGCTGAGCCTGTGGCATCAGCTAAAGTAGCTATGGCTACCCTCTCCAGTTATCCTAAGTTTCATGCCTTCCGGTTGAAAGGTACACTTAAGGGTAAGCGGATCACCAGTTTGTTAGACAGGTGCTACGCATAACTTTATTGATCAAAAATTAGTTGAGAGGCGTGGCTTACAGTACGAGGAGTTTGGTGGTTTTGGAGTGAAGGTGGTTGATGGTGCCATTTTGGGTTGTACCAAGCGGATTCCACAGCTTAGTATTCAAATGGGAGATTATACTTTGATTGATGACTTTTATGTGCTTCCCATAGAAGATTATGATGTGGTTTTGGGCATGCAGTGGTTACAGGGTATTGAGCGTTACATTATTGATCACCACCGTATGCAGTTAGAGTTTCTTTCTGGCGGGCAGAAGGTGATTTTGAGGGCAGTGTCAGATGGTGGACCCAGGGAGGTGACTTCTCGCAGGGTGGAGACCATCCTTAGGCATAATGATGTGCTTTGGGCTACACACTGTTTGGTTAAATCCAAAACACCCATATCTCAGGATGGCCATGTATTTCATTTGGACATTCAGTCAGTGATGGTTCGTCACAGTAGAGTGTTTGGTAATATACCTCCTGGAGTGCCACCAGATAGAGGGTTTGAGCATGGTATAGAGTTGGAGGATGGAGCGAAGCTAGTGATTACTACCCCATACCGTCATCCTAGAGCCTATAAGGATGAAATTGAGAAGACTATTCATGAGCTATTGGACATGGGTTTCATTCGACCTAGTTCCAGCCCCTTTGCTTCTTCTATAGTGCTTGTTAAGAAGAAGGATGGGACTCTACGGATGTGTGTAGACTATAGAGCTTTGAACAAGAAGACAATAAAAAACAGATATCCCATTCCGCGCATTGATGAGTTGTTAGATGAGTTACATGGGGCTGTCTACTTCTCTAAGATTGATCTTCGTTCAGGTTATCATCAGATAAGTGTCCGAGCAAAGGATGTAGACAAGACCGCCTTTTGTTGTCATTATGGGCACTATGAGTTTCTGGTAATGCCTTTTGGCCTTACTAATGCACCAGCTACTTTCCAGTCCTGTATGAATCATATCTTCAACAAGCAGTTGAGGAAATCGGTTCTAGTGTTTTTTTGACGACATATTGATTTACAACAGTACTTGGGAGGACCATCTCAGACATCTCGAGGAGGTACTTAGCATAATGGAGAGTCAGTCTCTATTTGCTAAGCTTTCCAAATGTGAGTTTGGATTGGGGGAGGTGTTATATTTGGGTCATGTGATCAGTGCTGAGGGGGTGAAGGTGCATGAAGAGAAGATTCAGACGATTCAGAATTGGCCTGTTCCTCAGAACATTACTGAGTTACGAGGGTTCCTTAAGTTGTGTGCTTATTATAGAAGATTTGTAAAGGGTTTCTCACAGCTGGCAGCACCTTTGATAGATCTCACAAAGAAAGGATCGTTCAGATGGACAGAACAAGCACAGGGGGTCTTTGATAGACTCAAGGAGGTTATGAGTACTTGCCCCGTTTTGGCACTACCTTATTTCTCGCAGCCATTTGTCCTGGAGTGTGATGCGTCAGGCTTGGGTATAGGAGCGGTGTTGATGCAGAATAGACACCCCATTGCCTATGAGAGCAGGAAGTTGCAAAACAATGAAAAGTTGTACTCTACCTATGATAAGGAAATGTTGGCTATTATGCATGCGTTAGCCAAGTTCAGACAGTATCTTGTTGGCAGTAAATTTGTGGTGAGAACAGACCATAACAGTCTGAAGTATTTCCTAAATCAAACAGAGCTCAATGATCGACAACAAAAATGGGTTAGCAAAATTCAGGCTTATGACTTTGATATCGAATTCATAAAGGGGAAGAATAATACTGTGGCTGATGCACTCTTTAGGAAACCTTCATTGGCTGCCCTATGTTCATTGAGCGAGATTTCAGCAGATTGGAAGGCTCAACTTTTAGTTGAATACTCCAAAGATCAGCATGCTTGTGAGATTATGGAGGGATTGATAGTGGATGACAGATACAGTGTGGTAGATGATATTATCTACTATAAAGATAGGGTTTACCTTGTTTCGGGTTCTCAGTTGAAGGAACAAATTTTGCATGCTCTCCATGATATTCCTACAGTCGGACACCCAAGATATGGTAAGACTTACAGGGTGGTATGTGAGAGATTCTCTTGGAAGGGTCTCAAAGATGATGTTTTATGCCATGTCCGTGAGTGTATGACTTGTCAGCAGAACAAGTCGGAGCATACCTACCTAGCGGGATTATTGCAGCCCTTGCCTATACCGAAACAGAAGTGGACAGGGATCTCCATGGATTTCATTACAGGTCTTCCTCGGGTTCAGGGGAAAGATTGCATCTATGTTGTTGTGGATAGGCTAACGAAGTATGCCCACTTCTTTTCCATTGCATTAGATTTTACAGCATCGCAGGTGGCTGAGTTGTTCTTCAGGGAGGTGTTTAGACTTCATGGTCTTCCCAAGACCATTGTGAGTGATAGGGACAGCAGATTCATGAGTTCCTTCTGGCAGGAACTTTTTACACTAGTTGGTACTTTGTTAACACCTAGTACTAGTTACCACCCTCAAACAGATGGGCAGACAGAAATAGTTAACAAATGGGTGAAGGGATATTTGCGTAACTATGTGTTAGGGCAGCAAAAAGCATGGGTGCGTTGGCTGCATTTGGGCGAGTATTGTTATAATACTACGCATCATATGTCCATTGGCATGACGCCTTTCAAAGCTCTCTATGGATATGAGGCATTATCTTTCACTGATTTGGCATTTGGTGACAGTAGAGTTCCCTTAGCTCAGGATTGGTTACAAGAGAACTAGGATGTCATGAGATCTCTTAGGGAGAATTTGCAGCAGGCCCAAAATCAGAAAAAGATGTACGCTGACAGGCACAGGATTGAGAGGGCATTTGAGGTGGATGATATGGTCTTTCTGTGTTTACAACCATATCGGCAGAGCACCCTAAAAAGGGGGGGGAGCTGAGAAGCTCAAACCACGTTTTTATGGTCCATACAGGATACTCAGGCGAGTGGGAGAGGTTGCATATGAGGTTGAGTTACCACATGGCAGCAAAGTTCATAATGTATTTCATGTATCTTGCCTGAAAAAAGCCCTTGGACAGCATATTATAGTTTCAGCTGAATTACCTCCTATGGATGAGGAAGGTAAATTGATTTTGGTTCCTGATGAGATTCTTGAGGTGAGGGAACGACGGCTGAGAAGTCGAGTGATTCGAGAGTATTTGGTTCGATGGAGAGATCTTCCCATAGAGGATGCCACCTGGGAGGGTGAGAGCATTTTACAGCATCTTGCATTACAGTTGCTTGTGGGCAAGCATCTCCGAGAGGGGAGGACTGTCATGTCCCCACTCTAGCTCAGTCTAACAGAGACATGTGAGTCAGCTTATTATGGGGTCTTGTAGGCTGACAGGGTTGGATAGAGACCTAGTATGGTTATTCAGTGTTGGAGACTGGGTTTTCTAGTGGGTATTGATCAGTTGGGTGACGTTCCTTGTTTTTAGGAGGCAGTTCCTACATTTATGGGGTTCATTCCTACTTTTTAGGAGGTATGATCATGCCCAGGGCTGGGTTTCCATGAGATGACCCTTTGGGTTCAGTTTCAAAACGATAGGGCTTGTTTCCTAAATTTTAGGAGCATCCCTAGATTTTAGGGATGAGACTGCCAATGGATCCTTGATTTCCGACTTCAGTCACAGACAGGTGACAGGATGATTTTATGATTTGTGATGTCAGTTGGGCAGTTTGTGGCTATTTGGGTTATATTTTTAATATTTCCTAAGTTAGCGTTTAATATTTAAATAAGGCTAAATTAATAGCCATTTTGGAGTAATAAGGGAATTTTGGCCTCATTTGGATGCGTATCCCATGTTATGATAGCTCGTTGGAAAGGTCTTGAAATTCTCTAAATCTTGCTCTTTGGTCTCAGGGCAATTCGGTGAACGGATTTATTACTATGGTGGAAAAGGTCATTTTCTAGTGACATGGTCACTTTAAAATAAGATTTAATTCATTTTTTATAGCCAACGCCAATTGGGGGTCACTTTAGGGTTTGAATTGCTTTGCAAGGGGTTATAAGGAGATGGGCGCCATTTCTCATGATCATGCATATTTTTCAAACACTTCTTTTCAGATTTGCTCTGCTTGAGCGATTTGCATTCTGGGATGCAAACCCCAGTGTAATTGTTGGCTGGGACGTAACCCTCAGCAGCATTGGGTATTGGTTTGTCATTAGTTTCAACAGTATTCAGGAGGAAGGTAGAAGCCACTTCAGCTTGGGCCTATAGTTGTTTTGTTGGGCATGTTCTTTGGCGTATGGGAGGTGAATTCTAGCAGCCGTACTTGCAGCCGTACTCTATCATTTGCAGCACTTGGATACATAGAATAATCGGTTACTCAGCAGCAGTTTCTTGCATCTTATCAACCCATTTTCATCAGCCAGCTGTGGCGTCATTGTTAGAGGAAATGTACTGGATCTTTTATTTGGCTCTATAATTTAGAGATCTGCCTGGTACGATTTGTATCAACTCTGATTTTACTGCATATTGTTATTTATTTTCAGACTCTTTTCTTGCCATTTGCCACTTCTCATTTCTATGTGGAATAATCATCAAAAATACAAAAACAAACAAACCCTTCTGCATTTCCGTTTAGTTCTACAAGAAAACATTAATAAACAGGAAAAAACAAAAAAATAAAATAAATCTACAGCAGATTTGCAGCAGAGATCCATCAGGGATTTTTCAAAGAAGAACTTCTAAACTACACTTCTATCTAAGAATTGGAACCAGTGATACCGATAAACCAACACCAACTCAAAGGCTGATTGAAAGCGTATTGGCTTGGATCTAAGTCCAGTTGGTCTACACTATAAAAGTAAATCACTAATATTGGAGGACAAAGACTTCTAGAAGTAGACGATCTCCTATAAGTTATTTCAGCTCAAAGACATGAAAGTAATTTAAATTTAACAAAGTGTACGAATATCAGATAGCAATATAACCTATAGTAAAAGCTTCTAGTTTTATATTACTACAATCACTCCCAATCAAAGTTTTGGCTCCAATTGTTTCTTTTACTCACTTGCTCTAATAAGCATACAGTAGTAACATGAATCAAAGACAATAGACACAAATCAAAGTCACAACTTGTAATTTTTTCTATCACAATTTCTCCCAATAAAAGTTTTGGCTTGAATTGCTTCTTTGTATTTACTTTTCTTCCAAATTGGTACTACACAATCAAAGTTATGCTTGCACAAGTTTGGTAGAGATCTCTTGCATAAAATAAAAGATGAGATTTACAATGAGAGGGGCACTCCTTATATAAGAAAAGGAGTGAGAGAAAGGAGGAAAAAGTGGAAGCAACTCAATCAACTTGACCTAGTCAAGCTAGGAAAGAAGATTTATTGAATACATGTGCTGAAGGTTCGTGTAATCGAATTACACGTAATCTATCTTCTGAAACTGCAAAGCTGAAAAACACTTAAAATATGTTTAAGTTGTTGATTCTAAATGAATCGATTCTGTTTATTATCAACAAAGGCCTTGTACTTATGGTGCAATCCTAGATGATCGTCGAATCGGGAGTTCTTGTATTCTGCGTCACTGCATTCCTTTTAATGAATTGTCAATTTTCATTTGAAAAATTGATGTAATCAAGCTTTTCCTCATTCCATAGTTGTTGTGAATTCTTCTTTATCAAATTCGCACATTCTGGAGTTTCTAACACTTTGAAAACCTTCTCAATGATGCCCAAATGTAAATCCGGAACAACTTTCCCATCAAGATCTTTAACTTATTTAAAAAAAATTTTGGATCAAAATGTTTGGTGCATTCCCACACGAACTCAGGTTCCAAGACTGCCTTTGGGAAAGTTGAGACCACACGAATAATTGCTTCTTGAGAATCAAAGCATGTCTTCTCAACGAGATGTCTCTATTTTTTGAAGAAGTTTTGATAGATTTTGAAGAGTGTGTCGCAACATGAAGATGAAAACATCTTCCAATGACATTGGATATATGAAAACTTTGGGATTTGAGTTACAATGACGGATCCATGAGGGTTGAGTATTCGAAGTATGGATTAGATACTTATTGACCACTTTGGAAGGCGGCAAATGTTTTTGACAACTTGTATTTTGGGCGAAAAATGGCCAAAATTGGGTTTAAGATGGTGGATTGCATGTGGGAAAAATGAGGCTTTTGCTTTGGGTGACGAAGAATGCAAGTTGGAAGCATATGGACATGTGCAAAATGAAAGTTTTGGCATTTTAAAATGTGAGTTTTTACCAAAAATTGGGTTTAGGAGATGCAATTACATGTGGTAAAAACTTATGCTTTTTACTTGATGTAAATATGTAATCGGGTTTAGAAGGTACAATTGCATATCTAGGAAGATGAAGTTGAAATGCATTTAGAAAATGGATTGAGTATGGAAGATGAAAGAATGGATATGCACTTGCATTCTTGGGTGAAAATTGTCAACATTTCTCCAAAAAAAAAATCAAAACAAGCAACAAGATGTATACCAAAATTAAAAACAAAAAGAAAGGCACACCTCTTGCTTTGACTCAAAACTTTGATAACTCCAAAACTTCTCTTTGCATGCAATTTCATTTTTGAGATGGAAGAGCTTTGCATTTGCAACAAAGATAAAGATTTTAAGCTTATTTGATAACTTAATGCAAAAAACTAGGGGTGCATTTCAACAAATGGATAGCAATAAGCCTAAAAAAGCAACAAATTAGCAAAACAAGAAGGAAATGCAAGAAAAATCAAATGCTCACTTACTTGGAGAGCAATGAGCAAAATCTAGAAGAAAGAGAAGTTAGTATGAACTTGTGTTCTCCAAAATTGGGTTCTCCAGGTGCGTTTGCATGTGGTAATCAAATGTCTTTGAAAAATTCCAAGTTTAGCTTCAAAATGTGGTTGCAAGATGCAAATGCATGTGCAAGGAATTGCCAATGTGATTGCAAATGTCTTCCTAAGTGCAAATCACACTTATGAGAAGAATTTTCATGTTTGAAAATGTGTCAATTAGGAAAGTCGTGGTCTCCAAGGGGAAACACATGCAAATGTGTTGAAAATGCTTTTTGCCTTCTTTATGCAAAATTGGGTTCTCGGGGTCCTAATACATGGGCATTTTTTCCCTTGAGAGGTAAATTGTGGTCTCAAACATTGAACGCATAAAGAAAAATGCATAGGAAATGCATGCTTTTAGGTTTTGTAATGCAAATTGTACTCTAGAAGGGCAAATGCATGTTTTAAAATATGCAAATGTATTGCCTAAGTCCAAGCGTTTTTACTTGGAGAGCAAAAACGGACACTTAGAGGGAAAATGCATGTAAAGTAGAAATATGTTCTTAAAATGCATTTACATGTAGCCATTTTGAGTGCAAGAGGCAAATCGCACTCTCCAAGCCTCTTTACATGTTTTTACAATGTATTAAAATGACATGTGTTTTGGGCGTTTTTGTAGTTGAAGGCCAAGATCAGGGTCTTCACATGCAAACACATGTTTTAAATATGCAACATGGATGCATGTAAGTCATATTGCAAGTAAAATCAGGGTCTCCAAACCCGTTAACATGTTATGTATTGGCCCCTAGAAGGAAATCACACTCTCTACATGCCATTACATGTGACGTTTTTAGAAGCAAATGCAAAATTGGGTTTAGAGTGATCAAATGCAAGTTTAAAATGTGCAAGGAATGTCATAAAACCCATCTTTAGACAAAAATCAGGGTTAGAAGGGCTCATTGCATGTCATGTTTTCTTGCCCTGCATTTACATGTTATGTACTTACTATTATTTTGACTAGAACTCCACCTCCAAGCCAAGATCACTCTCTAGGAGTGATTGCATGTTTTAAATATGCAAGGAAAACACATGCATTTGGGTATTTTTGGAGTCGAAGAGGAAAAACGTGGTCTTGGAGGGCATTTACATGTGCATCAAGCCAAAATTGCACTCTCTAGATGTAATTGCATGTTTAATATGCAATGCATGTGCACAGATTTACATATCTAGGCCAAAATTGGGTTCTCTAGATGCATTTACATGTATTCTATTGATTGTTGACATTTGTTCTTGATTCTATTGATTTCTTCATCATGTTTGGCCATCCAGGAATCTTGATTCTTCTTTAGCAATTTGTTTAACAACTTTGTATCTTCTGCAATATTATGATTAATCTTGCAATGTAGTTTACTAGGTCAAGTAACTACTAAAGTTCCTTGATAGAAGTGAGTCTCATGGAGGCAATACGCCTTGGATTGTGTTCTTGTGCCTCCATCTCTCCCCTGGGTAGAAGTTTAATTCCTATAAAAATGATGGATTCCTGGCAAAAGTGACATATATCTGGGTTCAATAGAAGACCATGTTGAAGACAAATAGATAGAAAGGTTTGAAGATGTTGCAGATGGGATTTTGGACATTGACTAAAGATCAAGAAGTCATCAATATATGACAATATAAATTTGGAATACGGGCGTAAGATGTTATCCATGTGGTATTGAAATATAGATGGTGCGGTTTTGATACCAAATGGTAAGACATTCCATTCATTTAAATGTTGTGGGCTAGTAAAACCAATTTTATATCTGTTAGCGGGATGAACAGAGATTCGCCAAAACCCTTTTGTTAAATCAAATCTGGAATAGATATTTGTACCTTATATAACTTGCCAAATATGATCCTTACTTGGCAAAGCGTATTGGTTGTCTAATATGTATTCATTTAGTGGTTTGTAATTCGCAGTCAATCTTTTTTTTGGAAGGTCATTTCCAAATTCATCTTTCTTGGGAACATATATGGCTTGGCATACAAAAGATGATTGGGTTATAGATATTATACCCTTTTGTGGGAGCTTAGCAGTCTCCTTTGCTAATTCACCTTCCTGTTTTCTCAACAAAAAATAATTTTCTTTTTCTTTTGGGAACATTTCTTTCCCTTATGCATCATTTTTCAGAGGAAGTCTAGCTTCCAAAGTTCTCCATAATTTGGTCAGGTCCTTTGATATGATTTTTTCTTTGAATTCCAGTTGTAGTTGTTGGTATTCACCCTATAATTGATCATCTTGTCTAGTAAACCAAATCCTATTATCCCTTTTCTTTGAAGTAAGTACTGACTTAGTTTTACTAGTAACTGCCTCAGGTTCATTTAGTCGCTCAAAGTTTGACCATTGAGTTTAAAATGATTGGCATGTAGTTTAACAAGAGAAGAAGAATCATGTGTATCTAATCTTGGTGTCAAAAGGTTGCCATTTGTTGGTAGGGAAACAATTGTATCTGGCTAGATTTATATCCAAACAAGTGTCCAATAGCATGTGCAAATCATACATTTTATGTCTTGGAAAGTGTATTGACAATGTTATACCAAGACATGGAGTGGACTTAATCATGGAACAAGATTTTTCTTTTGAAGATTCATGAGGATCATTTCCCTTTGTTTGAAGTTCTTCAATGTATTATTTTAATTTGACTTCTTGTCCAAATAGCTCAAGGGAGACTTTTCATTCCTTTTCTTGTTTTTCTTCTACTTGTAAATTGTCCAGTTCAATAGATACTATAGAAAGAACCTTTATGAGAAAATCGATCCTTTCATGCTGCCATGTTTGGCGATCAAGATATCCCAAAATTGTGTGGTCTTTTGAGCTTGTTGCTGCTACTGAGCTTCTCTTTTCTGTGTAATGTTCCCATTTTTGCCAGCATTGGAGTTTTAGAGATTAGCTTATTATTGTGATCCTCGTAGGCTAATTATTGTGGATAGAGGATCTTTTGATGCAATGGCTTGGCTTGGGAGGGTCTTGTCTTCTCCACATTTTAGTAAGCTACAAGTTAGTCTTCGTTTGGGTCAGATTGGACTTCGTTTGGGCTTAATTTTGGTTTACTTACTATTTGTGGTAAGTTAGGTGTTAATTGAGATGGACCGTTTCTATTTTTGGGAAGTGCATTTGGTCACATGGAGAAATAATAGGTATGACTCCTATTTCAGACAACATATTTAAATGATGAGTATTTTGGCAGTTATTATATTTTTAGTGGCCAAATTATTATTAAATAATTAAATGACTTATTATAAAGTTATAATTTAAGTTTATTATTTCACTTAAGTTGAATATTGAATTATCATTGGAAAGAGTCATTTATTAATTAGTTAAGCCAAGTCAAGTGAAAGAATCTAATGGAAGCTTCTAATTAATGTTGTGTGGTGAAGCTTCTTGAGTGAAGTTACATTTTTGCAACAAAAGGGCATATGCAAGTTATAAATACAAGCCCATTTGTTGAGAAAAGCATGCTTGAATATTTATTTATTTTTGTTGCACTTGTGGCTTTCCTGAGTTCTGATTATTTGTGCCCTTGCTGAAGTATAAGGGTTTGATTTTGATCGTCTTCCACTGCTGAAGTATAGTGGTTTGATTTAAGAGTTTGAATTTAGAGATCCCTCTTATTGTATCTACTGTGGCAACTTGTTTTATGAGGAATTTGGAATCAGAGTTATATATCGAATCTACTGTTGAAGTATAGTAAGTTATTACTAGCCTTGCTAAATCTGAATTTTAGTGTCTTCCTTCTGTATTTGTTGTGACTAGGAAGACTTTGCTAGTGATTGAGAAATTAATTGCAATTGTTCCTGCAAACTCTTGGAGTTCGAACTTGCAATTTTTATTGTTCAGAATTGGGGTTTGGTATGGATATAGGGTGAATGATTTAAATGCAAATTATGGAGCGAATTTCTCTTGCATTTTGAGTGATTCTGTGATTGCAGCTAGTGCCTAAGTTCTCCTATTGTTAGGTGTTTATCATTTATGTTTTGTGGGAGAAATAAATCTGCAATTGAGGCACTAGATTTCCAGCTCTGGCATCACAGTTAGCTGGGGTTCTGGGCAGCATTCCAAGCCCTATCAGGTGACTGAAAATTGTTACAGTTGGGCAATTATTACAGATTAATTTCAGGGCCTTTCTTGACATGACATTCAGCCTTGCTGTGGAACTGGAAATGGGTCAGGCATCCGTAATTAATGTCCCTGTTTGACTGTTGGAGATACTGGTTGCTACAGTGCCATGTTTGGGTGAATGGTGGAATCCTGTGTTCAGTCCAAAGCATGGTCTAACACTACAAAAAGGGAAACTGCTTGTCATCAATCAGGTTTCTTCAACCATTGTTTGCAAATTTTTCTATCATTACAGTATAAGTTGGTGGCTAATAAATTGTAAATCTCTCAAACACATTGCAGCAGTAATTTGTGAAAATATTCACATTGCAATATATTCAGTGTGGCATTTAGCTATGGTCATTTTCAGTATCTCATTTGCTAAATCACTAAATTGGAGTTGCATTCAGTTGATTTGCAAATACAAATTAGGAGTTGAAATAAGTGGAGAAAATAAATTTGTGAAATCTTGATTCTAGAATAATTTGAAATCTATTAATTAGCTTAATTAGTTGGAGCAGTCATTCGCATATATCAGTATTGTGCTTAAGAATTCATAAGTTCAGTAGTGTTAGCCAATAGGGTTCATTACATTCTGGCAGGATGTTTCCTCTAGGAAATCCTCAAACTCTTCTTCCTCATACTCCTCATCTATCTCTGCAATGTTTTCCTTGATGGTAAGTCTAGTGTAATGAGGTCTTTTAAAAGACTGGATTGTTCTTTTTTGTTTTCTTTTCTCAATGATAAGAGTTTCTAATTCTTGTTTTTGAGCCTTTAAATTACTAAGCTCATTTTTTTCTCTTTTCTACTATCCTTCTATTAGCATCATTTTTGCTAGTTAAGCTTTTGTATCACTTATGTGGATCTTGGAAATGAATACTAATCATCATTTTGTAGATGAATGACACTTCACTATCACTTGATTCGGTGATTTTGCACATTGGAAATTTTCTTCATCCTCTCATGCCTAAGCGGTTGGAATGTCATCATCAGAAGAAGGGATGCCATTAATATATTCATAACGCTCTTCGTCACTAATCCCTAGGTCTGGTGTGACTCTTCTAATCTTTTCTTTGCCCTTTATTTTTCACCTTTCTCCCTTTATTTTTGACCTTTCTGGGCGTTTATTTGCATAATGATCTCCTTCACAAATATAACATGGAGTCCAATTTGTTTTCTTTTGAATGACCTTGAACCTTTTCGACGAAAATATCCTTTCTTATACTTCCTTCTATGATTTTCTTTTATCATAACATGTACATTCCTTTCCTCTTCCACGTTTACACTTTTTGTTCTTCCTTCTCTTGTAATCACTCTTGTGTGAATAACATCCATAATTTGGAGTTAGGCTTTTAGAAGAAGCCCTAGTGATTACTAGTGAAACCTCTTTCTTCTTTTTCCTTTCTTTCTTTTTTCTACATAATTCTCCATTTATAGATTTAATGAAATTTAATAATTGTGGAAATGTTTTATCTTCAAAATTCTTGTCTTGTGCAACTAAGGATTGTAATACCTTATGCATATAGAAGCTTCCAACTTCTGGAAAGCTTTGCAAAGATGTGGTGTAGATATGTGCACAGTCAAGACTATGACCAGACCAATAAAAATTGAAGTATTGGTCATCAAAGTACTCATTGATTTTAGCCAAATCACAACGTTTTCTTTCAAGAAATCTTTTATAGCAAATGTTTCCAATTCGTCCCACATCTTCTGCAAAAGGACTAACTAATTGATTTGAGACCAAATCAATTCAAGATTTAATGAGATCAATCTTATATTGGGTATCTAAGGTATCCCATTTTTTTTGGCTAGACCTCTAAGGCATGACAAAGCTTGGTGTATATGTTGTTGACGTGGAATACCTATATTAGTGGCTTGAGCATTTTGTTCCCAACTTCTCATAGATTTGATTTCTCATAAGTTCTTTATTGGGTTTCTCGAATCAAAGTTGATCCACGATGGAGTAGATCCTCAAAATATTTGTGTATTATCCCATTGGGGACCTTCTGACCTGGATCATGTCGTGGACCTCTAAAAGGTCCTAGTGCAGCTGAAGGAAGAGGAGTCTCGAATGGCTGCCTTCCAAACAATGCATTAGATTTTTTCATAGTTACAAGAATTGGACTCGCCTCTGACTTGGAAAGTCAAGATCTGACTCGGACTCGAACTCAACTACTGGACTCGGCAAGGACTCGGAAAATTGAAAAACCCATGAAATTCAAAGATTTTTAAGGATTTAATTTTTTTTTCATGTGTCTTTTAGTCAATTAACATTACATACACAATAATTGAGATAAATAGAAGCTACTTAATACACACAATTTTGCATAGATTACATAAGTATAAAAGTAAATTTTTGAAGGAAAAAACTGAATAACACAAATTACAATATAAACTTAAACTAATAAACCTAGTGTCACTGCAGTGTCAAATGTCTACAATATTCATGGATTACGAAATCCATGGTATCAAAAGTTCAAAAAAATATCAAAATAACTAGAGTGCAGAATAGTAGAAGACTAAGGCTCATAGTAGCCTATGTCCTCCTCTGAGTATGCCTAAGATAAGTCATGGAAGACTATAGAGCCATCCTCTCTCCCTCTGTCTGAGGCTGAACCTCATCCTCATCCTCACCCACATAATCCTCATCATTAGACTCAGATCCATCACTCGTAGCCTCAGGGTCCTGCACTCTGTCTCCTTGTGCTCTAGCCTCCTTGACTGCCATCACTACTGCCTCAACTTCCCGATCCACTTGATCAACCCACTCCACATCTTCATCACTGAAGACAAGATCAACAATCTCCGTGTTCCACTTTGCATGTGGATCAACATTCTCTAATACAATCGGTGATATATTAGTGCCCAGGATCTGTCTATGGTGAAGGCGAAGGTTGTAGTGAACAAAGACAAGATCATTCAATTTTTTCACTGCCAACCTATTGCGCTTATTCGAGTGTATATGCTCAAATAGACTCCAATTACGTTCGTATCTTGATGCAAGAGATGGCTAGTTCAAGATGCGAATCACAATCCTTTGTAAATTTGGCACCTTAGTGCCAAACATCTCCCACCATGTATATGAAACAAGAAATTTTTAAATCAATTCAATAATTTTGAATTTTTCAAATTAAAATGGTAATAGAATTAGAAATTAGAATGTAGAATCAAAGATTTTGCCAGACATCAATTCTATCTTATTTTTCTTGCACAACTCCCGTGCAAATAAGTCCCCTTGAGCTTTCTTAAATAACTCAATCTCACAAACTACAATTGTTCCAACTCTTGAATCAAGTGACATTCTCTCTATGTCATAGAGGCCACTCCACAACTTATCATGAACCTTGAAATGTGGACTGAATTGGTATTCTGGATTAAGGAAGTAGGCCTCTACATGTATAGACCTGTGAAATAGATTGTGCCAATGTCTATCAATGACATCCCATATAAGCCCATACCTATCTCGATTCCTTGCAAAGGAAGAGCGAATGGTCTCCTTAACCCTATCCATGCCCTCATAAATGTAGCCAATTGAGGGCTTCTTTCCATCAACAGTTCGTTAGAGAACAAGCGGCTTTATGAACTGTAATCATTATGAAATTTGGAAGAGAAACAATCAACTTTAAGTTTTTTCTTTAAAAAATGAACACTAATTTATAACATAATTTCATAAACAAAAAAAGTTGAAATTAGGACAAAAAGGAAAATTACCATCACAATATCAGTGATCGGTGTCCAAAAGGAAGCCTCATCAAAAATGCGATCAGCTGCATCAGTCCCTACAATGGTCTTTGCCTATGATGATGCAATCCATTCCTCACTTACAAACATGCATCTCAAACCTCCCGTTGAATCAAGCAAAAGTTGCAATGTGAGAAAATTGGTTGCAAATCTAGTGACCCCTGGACAAGACAACTGCTTTTGGTCAATGTATTTCCTCATGAGGCTGAGGACCCATGTATGATTATATATGAATTTGCATACACTCCTTCCTTGCTCTATAATTGTTTTTTATCCAAGGGAGTTTGCCAAGATCCTCTAACATGAGGTCAATGTAGTGAACAACACAAGGGGTCCAAAATAAGTGAGGGTGTCTCTCCATAAGAAGCTTTCCTGTAGCAACACCTATAACAACATAATTTACTGCATTATCTATAACTATCTGCACCACATTCTCCTCACCCACGTCCTTTATCACTTCATCCATTACCTCACAATGATATTCAACATTCTTTGGTTTTCCTAAGGCATCAATTGATTTCAAAAAAATCGTAGCACCTGAAGAAAAAGAAACAAATTAGTATAATGATCAATGATCAATCATAAGTTCATAATTTATAAACTTAATCACTTAAGTACTAGTTCTACTTCTAAATTTTTAATGTCTACAATTACCTGATGAGGAGACAAGAAAGTTGAGTGTTCCACTCCTATTAGTCCAACCATCAATCATGATGGTGTAGCCCTTTGTCTTCCACACCTCATGCTGCTCTTTGATTGCACCTTCTACATCAGCCACCCTTGGGCCTCCTAGCTTGTTAGCAGTAGGGGTTTTGAACCTCGGACCACAAACAATAACAACATCGATTGCAATTTGCCAATAGGGGACTTAAAACAAATTAAATAAAATTTAAAGTGAAACAAATTAGTATATTATATTATTACTATTAAATTTGAAAATAAATTAAAATAAACAAAATAAGCATATTATTGTCTCTAGAAACTTGAAAGCAAGAGAAGTAAGATACAAATTAAAATTTAAATAAATAAGTACCTTGCTGCATTGAATGAAATGTTGTTGTAGATGAAGAAATCTCCAAGCGCCAAATTTGCATTATCATGCTTCTCCTTATTCCAACCCATGCTCTCAAACGATGGTTGTGCACCTGGAGCGGTGCGTGGAACAAAGATGGAATAAAGTGTCGATCTTTTCTTACGAATGCGAGGCCCAATGGTCACACTCGTAGAAGCAGTAGCAACAATAGGTGGACTAGGGGATAATGGGAAGCAAAAATTAGATCCTTGTTGGGGTGGTTGTGTCATTTCTTCTTGTTGCTTCTTTTTCAATTCTTTTTTCTCCATTTTTTTCTCTAGAAGATCTTGCATGTCTCGCATAACATCCTAGGGTACTTCTTCGCATTTTTTAGCATCACGCCTAGGTATGTGCTAGGTGATACTTCAATCTATTTATGCCTCCCGCGTTATATATTACACCGCAATTCCAACATGTAACAACTCCCTTTTTGTGGCCCGGGATGACATATTTCCAAGCCCTATCCCTTGCTATTGCAGCTAGGTTTGCATTAGGGTTAAATGCAGTCCTAGTTCCACTTTCAGAAGGCTCACCCTGAGGCATGATGTCAATGTGTTTGCTGCTGCAATATGAATATATTATAAATAGAAAAAAGTTAACATCAAATCAGATTTTTAAACTTTAGGGCCTTCTTACTTATCAAGTTTGTCATCAAGATAAATTAGAATAAATCTAAATAGTAGATACTAGAAGTATAGACTAAAACAAATGTATACAAAATGTGAAGTAAACAATATGAATGTAAAATAATTTATAAAACAACACAAAGAAATGCAACTTGTTGCTTACCTCTTCAAATTTTGTACAAACAATGGAAATGCAAGTAAGTTTGTAAAAGCCTCCAAATGCTTTCTTAAGCTCTTCTAAATGCTTAAGTGCAAGTTGCAAAGTTGCACAAACCATCAGCAATCGATATGGGAGAGCCAACTGGTTTGCTAATTTCTCTCTCAAAACCCCAATACTCTTCTCTAATTCTTTCCTCTCTATCACAAGCATTAGCAAAGGGTGGAAAGACCTTTTTAGGTCAAATAGATGTTATACAAACCGAAAAAATGCAAGTTAAGTCTTTGGTTTTTTTTATTTTTTCACTTTTTGGCCTTAGCCGCCTGTGAGAGTCTTGGGCTCAAGACTCAACCAGTGCACGTGGACTATGCCAGGCCTCGGCCGAGTCTGAGTCCAGAGACCATTTGCCTTAGAAAGGTTGCCTCTCCCTCGGACTCGTAGAATCCTAGAATACTGGATTTTTTCCATGAGTGGATTTAATTCACTCTTTTGTATCTTCCTTCAACTGGATCCCAAACCTATTCAATTTCTTTTCCTTATAGTGCAGTTAGCACATTAGGCTTGGTGATGAGATTGTCAGAGGAAGAAGTGGCTTTTGTAGGAATGGGAAATGATACATCATATTGCTTTTGTGTAGTGATAGAGGGAACAATTTGATCAATTAGAGGCTTAAATTCCTTAGTTTGACGAATTGTTTCAAAAACAATTAGCTTTTGAGTTCTCTTAACCTCGGTTGTTATTGTTTGTTGATCAACTGTCAATGTACTTACATTTTGAGAGATAGTGTTAGCTTGCTGTTCTATACACTGTTGTCATGTTGTACATTGTTTAGGAATTTTTCTTGCCGTGCCCACCTTGCTCCCATAGACTACACAAATTGCAAGTATTGGGAATGTAAGGTTTCAATTTTCTTTAACAAAAATGCCTGGATTTAGGTGAGTATGGATTGAATACACACAATATGGGCCATGAGCTCATGACTATGTTGGTTTTGAGAAATCTTAGCAAGGGCCTGAGCAACTTTAATCTGGTGTTGCGTATGGAAGCTATCTTGGACTAGTAAGGTATTACATTGGAGACACAAATTAGTCCAATTAGTTAATTTGGAATTGGATTATGGATATGGATCATTAATTTTGAGGATATGTTGTGCCCAATATTGAATTTTAGTATTTGAGTCAAGATATGCATAAAATAAATCTTGGATTGGAGGAATTGTTCCGACTGTAAGACTTCTCATATTGTGGCCAGCGATTTCTATTTCAGTTTCTTTTTTTTTTGTACTATAAGGGAGGTCTGGCATACACTTGATCATTCTATTGTATCTATTTTTGAACTGGTAAGAATAGTTGTTACACTTATGTCTACCAAGATCATCCATTGCCGTAAAGTCTGCATGAGAGTGGACTAATAATGGTAGTGCTAATACTTGTTGGCAAATATCACATTTATGTGACCCGGAGGATTTAGGAATAATGGGTCCATAATTACATTGTGACTTTGGCTATTTAGAAATAGTTAAAGGAAAAGATGTGGATTGTGCATTAGATTTTCTATGGACCAAAGGCGTAACTGGCTAACTTCTTTCTCCAAAATCAAACAAAACTTGATTGCCTTGTTCAGTGACTCTTAAGGCACGAAGTTGTTCTGGTTTTTCTTCAAGCTAAACAAATATAGACATAGCCCAAGTTTTTGGGGTTTTAATCTGACTAAATGGAATGATGGGTGGGTGCTAAGATTTTACCTATTTGGGATTTTGTTTTCTAGACAACACTATATTGCTCTTGTTAGGCCAAAGTTATGCCCTAGGGTCTTTCATGATAGGCATGGTTGTATTAAACAACCGGTAGTGAATAACCAAATGTAAGGTATGATCTATTGATCCCTTATGGAGTTTGAGATATCGAGTTTTGAATTCAAAGCTTAAGACATCATCAAGATTATCGTCCAAAACATTGACAAACTAATATACCTGTAGAGTGCAGACTCAATAAATTTAATATTTATATGATAAGCAATATGTGTAGACTTAATAAATTTTATATTTATATGATAAGCAATATTTGTCTTTTGCATACATCATTATTCCCCCACATCATTATTTGTAATTGCTGCCATTTTAAAAAGTCAAAACTTTCCATCACAGTTCTTATATTATTCTATACATAAAATTTTTTTACAAAATTTGGTGTGTATGTTTGTGTTTTTAAGAATATTTTAAGAAATTGTATATTTTCAAATGTTTGATAAAAACACTAATTTATTGCCCAAATTTATTTTCAAGTTTTTGCCGGTTTTGAGATTTTCAATTTTTTTGGGCCAGCCAAGATGTTGCCAAAACGGAATTTTTAAACTATGGAATACGAAGCTATGAACAGTGATTCTCCTGACTGGTAAAAGCGTCCATTATAAACTTTTCTGAGAGTGTTTCATACTTTGATGATAAAGTGATTATGGACTAAGAATATGAATATCAATCTCTATGTAATCCAATATTTCCTATTATGAAATTTAAAAAGAAAATGAAAAGAAAACTGCACCTTTGCACTACATTTGGCTGAACATGTACGAGTCCTCAACAAACTCATTTTGTGCATATTTTGCAATTGCAATATTCCATGAGCCAATGTATTAGTTAAACAGTACATACATGCCTTGTCTATATTTCTGCATTTTGCACATGTCGACTAGAGAATTTCTATGCTCTCACACTACTTACTAGAATAGTTAATTATTATGTAAATCTATAGCCTCCATGATGCTCAATGTCACAACCTTGTTCATGATCGATTTTGGTGTCTCACTTCTTCTATTGAGTAGTAATCGTTCAAGATTGCCTTACCAGCTATCTGCACCAACCCTCACATCGTAAGGAAAGCAGTCAAATCAGAAACGTCAAATAAAAAGGGAGAGCAACAAACATGAAACTATGGATGGATAGGATCCCTCCAATCACCTTCCATCATAAAGACATAAATCATTCTAACAATTGCACAATCCAACAATGAGTAACATTCTAATTGTCTTGCATGCCTCTCGTTATACATAGACCATTGATTTGAAAAGCCAGATGGTCCATTTCAAATATGAAATGCCTTTGGCGTAACTATGTTCAAAAAGTAACATTTCTCTTAAATGTTTTAAAATAAAACATCAAAGTAAATCTCAACATTAAATTAGAGTATATAGTGCATAAAGTCACTTGAGTGAAAAATCAAAAAGCAACTCAACATCAAATTATAACATTAAGTGCACTATAGTCACTTAAGTGATAAAGTAATTTAAAAACATAACATGAAATCATTTTAAGTTAAATTTTTCAAAAAGTGCAACTCAACATTAGAATATAACATTGATATTTTAAATATGCAATTAGATTTGGAGAACCCACTTTTTAGACACCGAATCAAAGGGAAAACTAAAAGCAATAGATTGAAAGAAACCAAAAGATCAAAACAATCTAACAAACACTCAAAAATGCAAAAGGGACTTTGGAGGCCTCAAAAATCAAGTATAGGCTAACAAACTGAAAAATCAAGAAAAACTTGATGATAACCTTCAATAAAAGGATTCCCTACCCAAATTGGGAACGATTGGCTGATCAATGTTCGTCAATTAAACAGTAAATTATCTCAGAAATACACAAAACTTAGTGAAGAAGTTTTGTATTGTTACCTACATTTTGTAGTGACAAATATAGGACAACAATTTTCAATTCTTCTCATAGGGAAGCTCATTGGATGGTGTTTGCACAAATTGATACCAAATGTGAAAATTTAATTGACCTCATGAAATCATGTATTGAATGAGTCATGAAATCCCAATAGCTACTTCGTGAATTACATTTTTGTGATTTTTATTT
Source organism: Cupressus sempervirens (assembly GCA_028749045.1). NCBI lineage: Eukaryota > Viridiplantae > Streptophyta > Pinopsida > Cupressales > Cupressaceae > Cupressus > Cupressus sempervirens. Next base: position 333,979,914 of record CM053790.1, read on the forward strand.
TTTAATCTAACATTCAACGATAGTTGTTCCAAAGAATTTACTTGGTCTTTTATTCCTATTGGCTAAGTATTTTTTAAGCCATTGTAACCACATCTTACAAAATGAGAATTTTGGGCAACGGTGTAGTAAGACAAGTCTTTCCTCTCAGCAATAAGGAGGCTCCCTTCTTACCATAGGTGGCTACAACAGAGACCTAATTGGAATTAACAAATGGGTGGTTGACAGGATCAATTCCCCTTCTTTTAGGAATGATCTTATACTAACAACAACTATTTGCAATTTAACAAAAGGAATCTACTGCTACAGTAATACTAGTGGCTTAAGGGTTGACATAAGAACAACCTTAAGACACTAGTTATAACTTAACTTATTTGATTAACAACAAGAACCCAGAGTCTCCTACAAGAAATCTATTTGAAACAAAAGGACGGACAACCAATAAAGCTCAAAATCTTTGTTCAACTATTCACATATGAAGTAATATACGAAGAAGTAAAGCTCAAAGTCTTTAAATCCTAGACTTGCAGCCACTATCAAACTATATGAATCTTGTTTATGAAAATTCGAAGTCTTTCAAGAACAACATCAAATACTCAAATGCTTCACAAAGAAAGAAGCAACAAAGATGAATCGATCAATACAAGGTAAGAGACAAAGATTAGTTCCAAGTATCAGAACACAAAGTTTGGGAAAAACTTGCTTCTTTATTCACTTCAAAGATTTGCAACAAGAAATACAAAACCTTCTAGTCACAAGCCCAACCTTCTCCTATAAAGAAAAAGTTGATTGTTCACAGTGAGCTCTCTACTTTATATAGGAAAAATGAAGAGAGAAAGGAGGAGGAAAAAGTGGAACAACCTCAACCATCTTAACTTATCTCTAACTAACTACTTGGACTTTATTCAAAGTTGCATGCGATTGCAACTTAACTACATGAGCTGATTGTACAAGTACATGTTATCTTGTACTGACAACATAGATACTCTTTACATGTATCTTTCCTACTACTATTCTACTTAAAACATATGAAAAATTGAAATGTTCACAGAGTCTCAACAATCTTTGCAAATTTTTGCAATGAGTTGTGCACAACCTCGACATTGGGCTCACTGGTGTACTCAACAACCATTATGATCCTTCGATATGTACTGGTTGCCGTTGCAACTTCCTTGATAGAATTTCTTTTTGCTTTGTAGCTCATCTAGTGAACATTTCCAGATTGCAAATGTATTCATTATATTGAGATTAAAATTATCTGCTTCAAGCTATAAGCGAATTGCTTTAGTGAACCTTGTGAGAATATCCTCTTCCTTCTTGAGTTCTCTTTTCTTAGTGATAACTCCACATGACAACCTTTTGTAGTATTCATTGATCATGTGTTCTTGCTCACCGATCTTCACTACCGTTGCCTCTGCATCCTTCATGAGTTGTTGCACGACTTGTTCCTTTTTTATCATCAGATGCTTGTAATCATGATACATCTCAACAGATGAGATGACTTCATAATCACATAAACCATCCAAATCAAGCTCCATCATACTTTTCCAAGCATCAAGCTCCCTGTCCAACAATTGTAATTGTTGTTTAAGTGACCCTTGAATATCACTTAATTGAGCAGCAACTTCCTTTCCTTTCCTTAGCACCCTGCAAATATCACGACTGAGTTGATAACCTTGTGATTCAATGCTGGCTGCCCATTCATCCACAACTTGTTCCTTTCTATTGATCTTCTTAGTAGAAGTATCTAGAACAGATTTAGTACTCGAAGAAGACTTCTCCAATTCCTCAATGAACCCTAGGAGACATACATTCTCCTCTGAGTTTTCTCTTCTTATCCCATAGTTGATCATTCTTCTGAGGTAAGAAGTTGACAACCTCATGCACATCTCGTTGACAACTCAGCCTAGTTTGTTTACCCAGTTCAACTCTTGTAATTCTAATCAGAAGGTTGCATGTCTTTAGTAGATTTCACCACAAGTGGTTCAGCTACTTCAACATACTTAATATGGTTTTTCATCAACCACAACTCGAGAAACTATTTGGGCTTTCTTATTGTTTGAAACCCTTGGTTTGGTCACCTGCTTGTCAGATTCCTTAGGTGAGATTTTCCCTTTCTTTCTCTGTTGCATGACAATAGTCAACCATGGAGGAAGGTTGAAAGAAGAAGCATTGGCTAAAGCGGTATTCACAATAGTTAATTCTAGATTGCTCTGCATGACAATAGTGACTATAGTAGGTGCCTCAGTTTGAATGGCCACGGGAGCAGGACTAATATGTGTAACTTCAGTCATGAATTGCTCAAACTAAGCTGGAGTCACATCAAGCATTGTCGAAGAACAAACTATGAAAGAAGGAATTGACAAGGAGTATGTATCAAAGGCATTCTCATAATCATATTGATCTTCCCCTGTTTTTAGTGCAAGTGCAGTTGAGGACAAACGCAATGCTATAGTAATGGTCACAGGATCCTCAAGAGATGGATGCTTTGTATAAAATGCATCCATTGCCATGCCTAGGGGTGAATCATGAGATTCATCTGATACTGGTGCTGAATCTGGAAGACAAGTCGTAGCAAGAACCTCAGGAGGACTTCCTCACTTCATCATCACTTGAGTCAACTTTAATTGATTGAATTTCAATCCCCTTTACTTCAAGTACTCTCTAGTCCTTTTCTCCTTTGATAGATAGCTTGGGAAAATTCTGAATAGGAGGTTCAAATGTAGATGATGATGTCCCATCTGATGGAACTCTAACTTTTTCAAAAGATTAGAGTCTCCATTTGAGTAATAGGATTGGAGACTTGTCACCCACATCAAACAAGGGCATGGAATCATACATTGTAGGTACAAGGGTAGAAGTGTGAGTGATGTCAAAACTTGAGACATAAGATGTTCATATAAGTAGGTGAAGAGGCAATGAAATTTTGATTTTTAAGAACAAATGTTTATGCATATATACTAAGGAGATGAATAGAAGATATATACATATTACACACAAAGGCATAATATTAAGTTACAAAGTTCATCCGATAAAGAATGTCTTTTTAGGAAACAACAACACATAACATTGTCATCAGTATATGCAAGGATGTAAGGGAACATCTACTTACTGATTTAAGCATCAAAGTATAAGTTCAGTCATCGATTTAGAGAATGATCACATGCTGTAGAAGGTTCTCAGAGATGAGTCAGCAATGATATTGATGAAGGGAGCACCATGTAATTGAAATGATGTCCAAAATCAAAGTCACGATGGATAGCAGTAAATATAGTTGCGGAGATATAAGATTGCATGCTCATAAATACAAAGTATCTAGGTCTGAAAATATCAATGAAGATGGAAACTATTATAATGCATACTTGCCATTTCTAAAAATGAAAGTATTGAAGATGGAGGACATGTTGCATTTCCAGAGGGATATACACCCATTTGCACTTGCACAGAATAATCAGATCTTGAGCACATATAGGAGGCATCACCTGAGGTGAAGAAAGCATAGAGAAGAACCATTACCATGCAGAGAAAAGGCGTGATTTGGCCCTTCTTCAGGATATCATTTCCCAGGTTTAAAGAATGACAGAGATTATTGTGCATGAGATATTAAAATACTAATCAAATGGTGGACAGAAATGGCTATGGACAATCAATTCAACTCTATAAATATATGGCCAATATCGTCTCTGAATATGCTTAGAACTTATCGCATTCATTTTTGAGATATATGGGAGTCTATTACCGTGCATTTGATATTGTCGCCTGGGTAGGGAGTTTTGATACTTCCTAGTGTTAATCACTTCCAGATTATTCACTCCTAATGTGAGTTTATGTTTTGTTGCAAATCTTTGAGCATATACGGAAGAGTCACTAGTAACATCTGCAAGTTGGAGACAAGGAGTTAAGCAATTTCAATGACAATAAAATTGAATAAGCACGAGATGAGGAGCCTACACAAAATCAAGTCATCTTATTCAATCATAGATGCAGAGTGATCATTGACATCTAATATGGGGAATATTTTGAAGTTCAGATAATCACTATATGGCTCCAACAATGTCGTCTACGCACATGTGATGCATACATAAATATTTACCTCCAGTTTGGAAGATGGAAATTACATCTATGATATTTCTCGTGATGATACCAAGACTACATCATCTGTTGAAACGATGTCACCCTGTTTGCCATGGAATCCAGAGGTTCACAACCTAGATTCTCAGGTTGGAACCACGCAAGGAAATAAAACACAAAAATTCCTATGTTTGGAGGCCGCATGAGAGATTTTGTCAAAGCATAGATTTGTCATTAGTTCATCAAATAATTTTAGAAAATCCATTTTACTTTCCAAGCCGCCTCTTTTAAGTTAAATATTATAATTTGTTTTGGATTCATTACAAAGGTGATTGTAACTAGGTGTTGTGAAGGGGTGTGCCCATTCATTTCACACTGTTTTATTGTTTATAAATATGTAATACAAATGGAGAGTGAGAGACAATTCATATTCATATATATTCCTACAAATTTTGCACACCCAAGTTATACGCGTGCACTTTGATATATTTTATTCTTTCATTGGTAAAGAAATGAAGTTTTGAACTAAGCCTGTGAATTGTGGTTTATTGAATATATTCATATGCGATTATGGAGTCAAACTGTATTGGATGGATCACCTGTAAGGAGTGTCTCCAGTACAATTTCCAGCATGATCAGTAAGAAATATTTATTTTATTTTATTTGCATGAAGCTTTAGAGTTCAAATATTATATAGTTTCGTCCATTATAATAATTATTTTAATTTTATAAATAATTTATATGATAGATAAGTGGACAGGATCAATTATAGCATTTTCAAATTGAACATCATAGATATTGAGAAATATTTAATTGTTTCTGAATCTATGTTTGGTTTGTCTCCAAACCACAGGAGTTAAAGCACATTCCAGACTATTTTAAAATTTGCATCCATATATTTGATTTGTCGCATCTTGATTACTAAATTGTTTATAATTAATGTGCGTAGAATTTTATAAAGTTGTATGTTTTAAACTTATAATACTGACTTTCACCCTTCAACACTAGTCTTTATATTTTCCATAGTTCGTAATCCATATGCTAGCAATTATTTCATATCTTTCCTTTGAAGAATTAATGTATTCATTTGTTGCATTAATCTATATTTATTCTAATTTTGAAAATATTCATATATTCATCTATTATTCTTAATTCGTAATTTGCAAACTTAAAGTTTTCTATAATCCTTGCCGTTTGCCATTTGGGAAACTTTTCATTGTATTCGTTTTCTAACCAATCTACTATAAGGATCTTGGACTTGAGTGATTTTTTCAGGATCAAGTACACCCACCTTGGTTTTGCATAGCTAGAAGTGCAGGGGATTTGGATTGTATCAATCAATCCCATCAAGTTGGCCATTAGTTGTTGGATATCCAAACATCAAGTTGGCAAGGCTCGTAGGATTCCAATCTATGATTTTTGGAACCAACAGATTGGCAACTTTACTAAGGAGAGTTGCTTGCAATAGGCGTTGTGAAGTTACCCAAAGTTTTAGATTTCGTAAGACTAGAATCAGAAAGTAGTTCTATCAATTTGTTCGGAAGCGCACTCTGCTGGAAGTGAGAACCTTGAAGATTAGAAATCAATACATTCCTCGAAAGAGGTGGCGACTCTATTTAAAAAGATTTCAGTTGGTAACTTTGTTGATGGAAAAGACTCAGAAGGAAGTGATTTGATCGTGTACTATGGAGGATACATACTATGATTAGGAAGTGGGTCTATGTTACACAATGGAGGAAGTAGACATACACCCCCTAGATGCCTTTTTCAATCTAGAAAGATATGAAGGTGAGACATTGGCACATTTGTTTATAAGGATGTTGAATATTTTTTAGGAGGTACCTTCAGACATTATGCCTCCACGTAAGGAACTAATAAGAAAATTTCGTCAATTGGGAATCTTGCCAAATGATCTTGATTTGAAGCTTCTCTTCCAAATATTGTATGAAAGTTCAAGTTATATAATTCCTTTGGATGCATTTTGGAACTTAGAAAAGCAAGAAGATGAATCTGTAACACAATTCTTTATGAGGATGTTTAATGCCTATCAAGAAATACCATTAGAATACAAACCTGCATCATCTGATCTTCTTAATAGGATGCAAGAATTAGGTCTCTTATATGATCATCAATTTCTTGACTTTCTCAAACTTATGGATAATGAACTAGTTGCAAAGGAAAATGAATGCAAGACTGAAGTAATAAATGAGTTAGGTGAAGCTTCAGATTTGAATGAAGATGAAAGTTTTGGATATCCTGAAGAAGAATTTACCCATGATGACATTCATATGCCTACAAATGACAATGAATGTGAAAATGAGGAAAAGGATTCTCTCAGCGTGGAAGAAATCTCAGCTTTGTTAGATATCGAATATCATAAGCATGTTGAGAAAAATGGCTCAAATCTTTTCTCGAATCACCATGGTGAGCGAGGTGATGGATTAGTGCATTCTCAAGAGGTATTGGATGAAAGAGCTTATCATTCCGAGGAATCATATAGTGAGGATGAATTTAGTACACTACTTGATGAAACATTTGCTGATCTGGATGAAGGATCTCTTGGAAATATGCTCGAACGCTCTATATTCTTGAGTTCATTGTTTGAAGAAGATTTTTAATATCAAATATATCAGCACTATGATAACATGCCTAAGGATGATTCTGAAAATAATTAAAATCATAGCGTATGTGGAGAAATGTGTTCAGAGGAAGAGCCATTTTCCAATCCATTTTATGTTCGATATTTGCATTTAAAATGTGAGGATGAGATGGAATCGAATGTACATAATAAGGACGTGTGGAAGTTAGTCTTGAAAGTTTTTCAAATATCTCAATTGATCAGATTCTTGACAAAACAGAAGTAATAATGCTTGAATGCGAGTTATATTCAAAATCTTCTTGTGAAGAGAATTATTCGGAATGTGGGGCAGATTGTGTGCAAAAGGAAAATCAAACAAAGGTGACTTGTTCTAATGCAAGTATGACTGATTACATACATACGAACTTTCCATTCAGTAAAGATCACAATACACTTAACGACTTCTCAACAAGAAAACAAAGGTCAAATAGCAAGGATTGCATTGAAGAAACACAATCAATAAGTATTGCACATAAGAATGATGCATTTGATACAGGTATGAGGTATGAGTAGCCTACTAAGGTAAGTATCCCTAAAGACTCAGTGATAATATTTGTTAATAATTTGCTTAAGGAGATTTTTTAAGTTCTCAACACAATTCTTTTGAGGATTTTTCTTCTCTATATACTAATCAAACAAATAAAGCAAGGGATCAGATTTTTGGATTAAATGATGATGACATTTATTTCTTCTCAAATGATACTATTGGTAAGGCTAATGAAAATTTTAATCTTGAACAAGAGATGCACATGTCATGTGATGATTGTTTTTTATTTTCTAATGGATTAGATCATACTAGGGAACAATATGATGCATCTACTTCAGCAAGGTTCAAAGTGTTCAAAGTGTTACATGATTAGAATTAGGTGTTCGATAGAGGAAAGAATCAGTGTTCACTTTTTTGGGGGGCTTGGGGGCCACCCAATTTCACTTTGCATCATGCTCAGCATGGGTGCTTGGTCTGCTCTTCCAAAGATAGTTGGAATCTCATTATGCCCACAAGGAGCATATGTCCCCAATATGATTCATTGATGGAACTCTAACTTTTTCAAAAGATTAGAGTCTCCATTTGAGTACTAGGGTTGGAGATTTATCACCCACATGAAACAAAAGCATGGAATCATATGTAGGTACAAGGATAGAAGTGTGAGTGATGTCAAAACTTGAGACATAAGATGTTTGTATAAGTAGATGAAGAGGCAATGAGATTTTAATTTTTAAGAACAAATGTATATGCATATATCCTATGGAGATGAATGAAAGATGTATACATATTACACGCAAAGGCATAATATTAAGTAACAAAGTTCATCTGATAAGGAATGCCTTTTCAGGAAACAACAACACATAACATTGTCATCAGTATATGCAAGGATGTAAGGGAACATCTACTTACAGTTTTAAGCATCAAAGTATAAGTTCAGTCATCGATTTAGAGAATTATCACATGTTGTGGAAGGTTCTCGGAGATGAGTCAACAATGATAGTGATGAAGGGAGCACCATGTTTTTGAAATGATGTCCAAAATCAAAGTCACGATGGCTAGCAATACATACAATTGCAGAGATATAAGATTGCATGCTCATAAATACAAAGTATCTAGGTTTGAAAATATCATTGAAGATGGAAACTATTATAATGCATACTTGCCATTTCTAAAAATGAAAGTATTGAAGATGGAGGACATGTTGCACTTCCAAAGGGATATACACCCATTCACACTTGCACAAAATAATCAAATCTTGAGCATATACAGGAGGCATCACTTGAGGTCAAGAAAGCATGGAGAAGAACCATTACCATGCAGAGAAAAGGCGTGATTTGGCCCTTCTTCAGGCTATCATTTCCCAGGTTTAAAGAATGACAGAGATTACTGTGCATGAGATATTAAAATCTTAATCAGATGGTGGATAGAAATGGCTTTGGACAATCAATTTAACTCCATCAATATATAGCTAATATCGTCTTTGAATATGCTTAGAACTTATCGCATTCATTTTTGTGATATGTGGGAGTCTATTACCATGCGTTTGATATTGTCGATACTTCCTAGTGTTAATCACTTCCAGATTATTCACTCCTAATGTGAGTTTATGTTTTGTTGCAGATCTTTGAGCATATATAGAAGTCACTGGTAACATCTGCAAGTTGGAGACAAGGAGTTAAGCAATTTCAACGAAAATCAAATAAAACAAGCACGAGATGAGGAGCCTGCATAGAATCAAGTCATTTGATTCAATCATAGATGCCAGGTGATCATCGACATCTAATACAGGGAATATTTTAAAGTTCAGATAATCACTATATGGCTCCAACAATGCCATCTATGCACATGTGATGCATACATAAATACTTACTTCCAATTCGGAAGATGGAAATTACATATATGATATTTCTCGTTATTATGCCAGGACTATATCATCTTTTGAAACCATGTCACCCTGTCTGCCATGGAATCTAGAGGTTCACAACCCAGATTCTCGGGTTGGAACCACGCGAGGAAATAGAACACAAAAATTCCTATGTTTGGAGGACGCATGAGAGATTTTTTCAAAGCATAGATTTATCATTAGTTAATCAAATAATCTTAGAAAATCCATTTTACTTTCCAAGCCACCTCTTTTAAATTAATTATTATAATTTGTTTTGGATTCATTACAAAGGTGGTTGGAATTAGGTGTTGTGAAGGGGTGTGCCCATTCATTTCGCACCTTGTTATTGTTTATAAATATGTAATACAAATGGAGAGTAGGAAAAAATTTATATTCATATATATTCCTACAAATTTTACTTACCCAAGTTATACATGTGCGCTTTGATATATTTTATTCTTTCATTAGTAAAGAAATGAAGTTTTGAACTAAGCCTGTGGATGGTGGATTATTGAATACATTCATGTGCGATTATGGAGTCAAACTATATTGGATGGATCATCCGTAATGAGTGTCTCCAGTAAAATTTTATATCCGGCATGATCAGTAAGAAATTTTTATTTTATTTTATTTACATGAAGCTTTAGAGTTAAAATATTATATAGTTTTGTCCATTATAATTATTATTTTAATTTTATGAATAATTTATATGATAGATAATTTCTATGTCTGATTTGTCTCCGAACCACAAGAGTTAAAGCACATTCCAGACTATTTTAAAATTTGTGTCCATATATTTGATTTATCGCATCTTGATTACTAAATTGTTTATAATTAATGTGCATAGAATTTTATAAAGTTGTATGTTTTAAACTCATAATACTAACTCTATCGCCCTTCGACACTGGTCTTTATATTTTCCATGATTCGTAATCCATATGCTTGCAATTATTTCATATCTTTCCTTTGAAGAATTAATAGATTCATTTGTTGCATAAATCCATACTTATTCTTATTTTGAAAATATTCATATATTCATCTATTATTCTTAATTCGTAATTTGCAAACTTAAAGTTTTCTGTAATCCTTGCCGTTTGGGAAACTTTTCATTATATTCGTATTCTAACCAATTTGCTATAAGGATCTTGGACTTGAGTGATTTGTTCAGGATCAGGTACACCCACCTTGGTTTTGCAGAGCCAAAAGTGTAGAGGATTTAAATTGCATCAATCAATCCCATCAAGTTGGCCATTACCGGTTGGATATTCTAGCATCGAGTTGGCAAGGCTCGTTGGATTCCAATTAGTGGTTTTGGGAACCAACACCATTGTTACCTTTACCCTTTATTTCTGATCTCAAACCAATCAGACCAATAGGATCAAAGTCTTTTCCAGGCTTTATTCTAATGCATTTCAGACCCCTTTTCATCCAAGTGTTGGTGTTAGAAAAAATAGATTGAAATTGATTCTAAATTGAAGTACCTAACTTACATGACCATGTAGGAGGAAGAATGGGTAACTTCTGCACATCATGTTGAAAATATTCAGGATCTAGAATTTGATCATCATCCTCAAAACTAGGAGGGATTGATGCTAAGTTGAAATTCACAATCTGCTTCATAGTCAATCAAGTAAAGTCCATGCACCATATGTCCACCTCAATACATACATCAATCCAAAGATCTTCTAGACTATGTATATGTAAGAATTGCTCCCTCATCTTATCATGTAGCCCTCTCTAGTCAAAAGAACCCCTGGCTTCAAATCTTTTCAGCATGATCCTTTGAAGTTCAAATTCCATGTTCTTCACTTTAGGCATAGTATCCAATGACTACCCACCAATCTTCAATGGGTTACATGATGAGATCCCCACTCCTGGCTGGTGCAAACTTGATTGATAAGCTTGTACCTCTATGAGTTGTCTTGCCAATTCCATGAGTATAGTTTTATCAGTAGGGTACTTAGGCAACGTTTATGGCTCTCCCTTGAAGCATCCAACTCGTGGATATGTGAAGTTGGGAAACTGTAAGAACATACAACTATACTCATTTACCTTGTTCCACACTTCATTAGAGACTTGCTTGTTTGGGAGTTCTTTATAAATTAAGCACATGAAATGCCCAAAAAAGGCATCTGAGCCCTTTAGAAATGTATCTGACTTTACTTCAAAGGCAATTGCTCACAGTTGTCCCACACATGAACTGTAGACATGTCATTTTTTGTTGACAAACTAGAAAAAGTACCTAGGGCATCATCAATATATACCATGTAGGAGTTCATGTTGAACACATGATAGACAACACATTCACCAACTACTCATAGATTGAATTATTCGCTAATTCAAGCCAAAACACATTCTTTTTTGACCTTATTATGAGTGAGATGTATTTATACATCCAGGGTTCGAAGGTGTTTGAATCCTTGAGCCCTGCCAAGTGATTGAGCAATGTAATGAGGTGATTGATTTCTTCCTTGAAATCACACCGACGCATGCCCTTTATTGGCCATCTAACCAGATTTGGCCTCTTAGAGACCAACCAATTATCATTGACAAACTTGGTACAATAGGAAGTATCCTCGTTCCACCACTCCATAGCCTTTTGTCTTTTGATGTTTGTAACAACTGGAGTATGAGAAACATGAGAGATATGATCAATAGTCTCGGGATCAAGACTAATGATAGTATTGCCATCCTAATATCTGTTGGTTCGAGAGGACACATCAAAGTGTTTCGCACATGCAAGGATATATTCCAGCTCATGTGCTGCCAAGGGAAAAGTAGACAATAGATGGATCTGCCATATTCTTGAGGTTGTTTCTGCATTGACTCTTGCTAGGAAATCTTCAATGTTCATGTGAGATATATCAATATTCCGCACTTCATCACAATAGGAAGTTACTTGTGACGGCGGAATGGAATTATGATACTAATCATATTGATACTTCATCTTCTTTTTGTCTTTACCCTTTGCTGTAGTAGGTTCTCTTGACATTGCAAAATGATACACGTACACAATTGTCACATTAAAATCCCATAATATGAGAACATCTTCATGTGAGGGGTCCATGATAAGTCTTTCGATATAAAAACACGAGTTTTGGACAAAATATGGATAGGGAAAATGGATGGAATGAGTAGAGATGGAGAATGAGCAAATGGGTTAAGCTCATAATGGCTCCAATATGAGTAAAATAGCCAAAAATGGGTTTTTTAGAGTGAATTGCATATACGAGCAGCAAGCTTGGAATTAAGTGAACAAGGGAAAAAATGAGTAACACGTTGAGCATCGCATGTTTTAACAAGTGAAAAATGTGAGACTTTATTTGGTAAGCATGTGGAAGAAACTTCAACCATAGGGCAACCATATGGAGGCACATGAAATGTATGATGGTGGGGTTTTAACTTGCATTTGCATGTGAGGCAAAAATGATTTTGCCTTTCTTTTAAAAATGAGATTTTACACCTGACTACATATGCAAGTAAAATGAGATCTTGCATATGCAACTTGGAGAAGAAGACAAAAGATAGAAGGAGCAACTTCATTTTCATAAAAGGCGATGCAAATCTGAAAATGGAACTGACAATGATTTGCAAGAACAATCTAAACAAATATATACAACTGCCTTTAGGAAAATAACCAAGGAAACTTACGTCAACTCCACCAAGAATGAGAAAAACAAGTCTATATCCAAAACTTGAGCAAATCTGAAATAAATCCAAGAGATTTAGGATTGTATCCAATGCCAAAGACTGAAATAGATTTTGAAATCCAAATAACATGGTTTGAATTTGGACATGTGGAGATGGTTAGAGAAATGCAATGCCTAAAATGTGGAACAAACTTTGACATAACAACTCAATGTGCAAAAGCATATAAAAATAATGTTTAGGGCAAGAGATTAACTTGCTAATATGATGAAAAACAAGTTTAAAACCAAAACACTTACCCTAGAATGCTTCATGAAGGTATTCAATGCCAAAAATGCCTTGGAAAACAATGTTTCTTAGTGAAGATCAAGCTCAAAATGGGCTGTTTTTGACAAAATGCATATGCAAACTCTCGAAAAATCGACACACAGCTCTTAAAGGGAAAATGCAGCCTTCAAACAACTTTTAGAAAGGCATTAACATTTCACAAAAATGTGCTTCCTTGGCGAAAATTGCCGCCTAGAATACATAGGGCAAAAAACACATTTTAGAGGAGTTCTTACATATTTCAAACAAATGTACTTCCAAAAATCGCCACTTGGGAAAGACGAAATATTTTTATGCCAAAATGCTTTTCTTGGAGGTCATAACACGTGTTTATCATATATGTTTTCCCTTGAAAAATCACCACTTCTCTCTATATGAAGGCAAACACATTTTATAAAGTCAAAACCATGAGTTTTTAATATATGCCAAAGCATCAAAAATCGCCACCATAACGAATGGAAAAGCAACTAAGTGTAGAACGCGTTTATAGAGGGTTTATGAATATCATTTAAAAAACATATGCAATAGGGTAGAAAATTGCCACCCTTGACTCTTTCCTTTATGACCAAAAGCATAACGCATTTTTAAGATGCATATACGCATTTGAAATGACATGCTTTTGAGCAACAAATCGCCACTTTCCTCTTAGTAGGGAAATATAAGTCAAAAATGCATTTCTCATAGCCATTACATGAGTTTAAAACATATGCAGTTGGCTTCAAATTCGCCACTTTGACTGAGGCCAAAGGGAACAATGTATTTTAAATCAACAACATATGTATTTGGGTCCTAAATTGCCACTTTGGCTTAATGTGGGTAAAAGCTCATTTTAAATTTACATTGACATGTTATAAAGATGTGCAAATGAATTTTGAAAGCCCACTCAAATGGTGATTTAAAATACATATGCATTTGATTATTGAAAATGAACTTTAAATACAATAACATATATAATCATATTTAAAAATCACACTTTCAATGATGCTGGGACTTCAAATTTATTGGGAGTGGATTTTCATGAAGTATTTTGCATGTGGATATATACAATATGAAATAAAAATTCCACTTTATGCACTTAAGTTGTCTCAAGTATTTATAGTTAATATTCAACTATAATCGTTAATAAAGTAACATGAAAAATAGCCAAGAAATAAGCTATTTTCATTATAAAAAAAACTATGCTCAAATCAACTCAGAACGAGTTGAAATTTAAAAATAGACCACAAAATCCACTTTAGATATTAAATATAATTTTATATCGTGCAATTGCCAATAAAAACCCACTTTAATGAGGTTTTTAATAAAAATATGCAGTTGACCTGGAAAACTCCATTTTTTCCCTTTAACTTGAGCTAAACAACTCTGATTTGGACCTAAGTTAGCTCCAATCGAGCTGAATTCTGAGAGCTATTCACCTAAGGAAAAAAAACAAGACCAAAAACTATTACAACATAAAAAAAAACAAAGGACATGAAGGTTCACCAAAAATCGAGTGTTTGCAATGTGAGAAGAAAAACTCTTACCAACAAACAATTGGGGATAATCTCAATGGAGAACCTTCAAAAGAACACAAAGACATGACTACATGAAGAACAATTCCGAGATAATGAATTTTTTTCATGGTGCCTCATCAATGCATTGAAACAAAGAGGATTTGCCTACGAATCCACGAGAAAATTGTGTAGTTTTGCCTCAATTTTGTGATGTCAAATTGAGGACAACAATTCCATAACAATACATATTAGTTTTTCCAAATAGCTTGTACACTTTATATATTGCATGACATCTAAAAGAAATCAAACAGAGATTGGAAGTATTTTTGCACAGTTTTATTGACCTCTAAAAGCGTTTGTAGTTGACTCTGTGTGGATAATGATATTAGATATTACCTTTTGCGTATATGCCCATTTGCAATACATAACATTGCATGGTGCATGGTTCTCATGCTTTAAAAATGGTGAAGGTGGTATGTGTGGTCCTAATAACTGTCACTCAGTGTGGTGGGATATTGAATATTTAAGGAACTTATCTTTTAATTTGTATTTTTTTATGAATGCAATATATCTTGATCTTTTTATTATCATCTTTTCATTGAATGTGTATATGCTTAATATCCTTTAAAAGAATCCTGTACTATGTATATATTGGAAGTTTGATGGTATCTACAGATTGTTGGAGGCAATTATTGCTGTATGTAGTGCACCTAATGCATCACAAATAATTTGATTTATCTGTACATATGTACTTATTGCTAACCATATGTCTATTCTTAAAGAGATACGTAAGCACACATTATGCATGAAACAAATCCATCAATACAACTTTTACTGAATGCTTTCCCGTTCTCTAAATTGACTGCTGTCTATGTGCAGTGACCACAAACCTGTTAGTGCAACATTTGGATTGACTGCTTATGCTCTTCCTTCATCAAAATCACGAGCCTCAAATGATTCTGATGATAAAAGATGGCATGTTCGAGTATGTAATTCTTTCATTATTACCTTCTCTAAAATCATGCAACGAGTTTTCTTTTTTAGCATAGAATACAAAATAAATCTTATGAGCAAGGAAATTGTACTTTCTTAAGGTGTATTTGATTTCCTAAATGCAGTAACCCCAGCAGGTTATCAAATATTTGTCCTAAATGTTCAATATGTCTCAGAGGGATTTCGTCAAACATTTGGCAAGTAAAGTCTGTTATAATTTTCTGAGTTACTATGTCACCCAAAACACCACACAAGTTACAAGTGCTTTCCATAGAAACTCTGTCAAACATTTATAAGGTCACAACATGCTGAAGTAATCACTTAAACCACAGAGACAATTCGTCAAACATTTGGTGTGCCACCTCTTGACATGAGAATTCCTCTTTATTCAGTTCAGGAAATGATTTTAGTAAACTGAACAATTATTGTAACACGAAATGAATTTATGACAATCTTGAAACCCAGTATATAAGCGCAGCAATGAGTTATTGTCTTAAAATTAGTCACAGCATAAATATGTGGCCCAAAAACATCTAGACGCCAAAGTATGAAGTTCAAATGCCTCTCAAAACCCACACACATGCGCTTGAATATTTGGCATCATTTCCAAGGACTCACACAGCTTAAAGTCAGAATGCGGAAACCGTGAAACACTCCATACACTGGTCTAGAAGGCTGCAATCTGGTTTTTAGATGTTCCTTATTTCTTTGATGCAATGCTCTTTGAATGTAATCATAATTTTTGATGCAATAACATGACTCCACAATACCTGAGAGGAAAATCATGAACACATGATTGCATGAATGTTGTTGAAGCTTGCCACATGCTAGATATGAAGAAGGCCTTGAATGCTTGAATACTTGAATGAATTGATGGATGTGAAAATGAGGGAGGGTAACTTGCTTTTATACATCTTCAATCATTTGGGGTGTTAATTTTGGGGTAAGCTAACCATTGAGTGGTTTGAATTTGGGCGAACATTGGCGAGCAAATTGCTCAAGGCGACTTACTCCCTCCAATGCAAGACTAAATTGAGACCAGAGGTCTGAAATGCCAAGGAGATGCAAGAATTTCGGTTGGAATTGAGCTATGATGTTGGAATCACATACCAAAGGCAATACATACTAAAATAGGGCCTAGGTAAATAAGAAATTTTATAAGGATGTAGTTTACGATGCTACAACTGCACAAAATGGTAATGCCACTAACTCGTTTTTGGTGTTACATGTGGAAATCCCATTAATCAATATACTTATGTCCCACTTCCTCTACTTTCCCTTTTCTCTCTCAAAATGTTAACCCTATTAGAGTTAAATCTCTCTTTTTTTGTTTCTCTCTTTCGTATATTTATTTCTATTTCTATTGGTCACTTCTCTTCCATGTTGCTATATTCTTTCTTTGTTCAATATGAAAACTTTATCTTCCTATTTCTCTCTTCAGAATGTTTCTATTTCACTCAGTTTGTTCTTTATAGAAACATTCTTGTGCATACATGTATACATAGATCATTTATGATCTTTGTTTAGTAACACATTCATTATTTTACCTTAATAAGTTATCAGAGCTTTTTTTTTTTTTTTAAATCATTATTAAAATTTTCTGAGTTATTTTTTGAAATAGGGTTTGAAAACCTTTAATTTCTTCTTGAAATTTTAGATTGGTAAGATTTTTAACATAATTTGCTGGGGTGTGTTCAAATATCAATTTGACTTGTCTCTCTGTCAATACCTGACTAGGATATTTTTTGAAAATTTCGTAGCCATTTTTTCCTACAAATCTTAGATTTTATTTTGTAGCATTCATTTACTTTACAACCTGGGTTTTGGCTTCTACAACTCCTGTCGATGGCCTAAGCATTTTTCACTGCATTTTACGATAGTCGTCTATGGTTGAATGCCCATTTTTTCTACCGTTTTCTTCTCGAATACCTATGCTCTGAGCTTTTTTTCTAGAGCTCATGCTCCTTCAGTTCATGAGTGACATTTCAAAAAAAAAAAAATTGTCTTGGTCGTTTTTGGTCATTTTTTGCATTCAAAGGGATTTTTTGAGCTTTTGTTTTTTGCAAGGGTTCTTGTCTCTGTCGCAATCTTCTCTCTACAAATTGTGTTTCTCCCTTTTGCAACCGGTGCAATTTCTTTTGCATTTGGTGTTTATTTTTGCTAATTTTGCAAAGAAAAGAGTATCCTCCCACAACCATTTTTTTGACGATATTTTGGTGACCCGTCTCTGCAAATTATCTCTTTGGCTTCTTCTGGTCAGTCTTGCTTCCTACAATTGTAATCTTCCCGCCAAGTCTTCCTACATTCTCTAGTCTTTGCTCAACGAGAGTTTATCTGAGCTTCATGGGATTTTTTTCCCTACAAATTTTCACGAGCTTTCTTTGCTATAAGAAACAAATTTTTTTCTTATTTTGTGCATGCAAGGTTGTGTTTAGCCTCCTCCAATAAGTTTTTTTGTTGCAGATGACATTATTTTACTGTTTTTTTTACTTAAACTTTTCTGATTCGCCCATGGCCGCCTAGGGTTTTTGCACATCTTGGCCAGGGTTTTCACCCTTCATTTCAAATAAAAAATTTATTTTTTCTGTGAAGTCTTTAAGGGAATTTTATAAGCTTAATTTGGGTGCATCATTATTTCGTGCCTCCATTTTTGAGCCAACGGATTCAAAATCTGACATCAAATTGTTTTTTGGGTTTTCAGCCATCTTCTAAACGTGTTTTTATTTTTTTGGGATCTTTCGTCAATCTACCTCATGTTTTTTTAGATATTGACATTTTTTGCTTCAAAAAATTGTGTCATGGTATCTCTCACCAATCTTCTCTTGGAAGGTAACCAATGATTCAAATGAAAGAACTACAACATTTGGAAGAAGAGAACGATGACAATCTTTGAGTATCATCGCCTTGAGGCGAATATTTTGGGTATCGCGAGTCATCCTACCACAGTTGATATGACTCGAGATGTTTGATGAGTGTAGCTGTGAAGTTGCTATGCTCATTAAGCTTTCTGTTACTGATGATCAAATGCCTCAAGTGCCATCTTGTAAGACAACTGCAACAATCTGGATTACACTGAAGGATCTCCATGAGACATCAAACAAAAGTAGAGCTTTCTTTTTGAAGAATGAACTATTCTCTATTATTACAGATGAGCACATGTCCTTATGGGAACATCTTCTGAAGATTAAGAACATTAGAGATCAGCTTGAGGCCATTGGTTGTACAATGGAGGAAGATGATATAACAGTCATTACTCTGAAAAGTCCACCACATTCCTATGAGCACTTTATTGAGACGCTCAATATTACCGTAGCTAATGTTGATCTCCATTTTCAAAATTTGTACACCAAACTTGTGCAACAGGACCGTTGAAAAAAGCAGTTTGATAGTAGTGCTGCTTTATCCTCCTTTGTACAAGCATTTACAGCCCAATCCTTTTGCAAGGATAAAAGTCACATCTCAGTCATCAACTTAGTCTTGATATAGCTCCAAGAAGAAGCAAAATTGGTGCAACTAAGCCAGAAATTTGGTCACATGATTATGATTGTAGGGCTCGCATTGCTTCTAAACAATGGAAGTAGGGAGGGTCTCAACCGCAGGCCAATAATGCAGAAAATGTAGAACTCACTTATCAACCCAAGTCTGCCTTTTACGCCTTCTAAGAATTCACTTGCAGATTTTTTTTTTGAAGTTAGATGACCATTAAGGGAGTGTATTAGAGTTAATTCTCTCTCTCTCTCTCTCTCTCTCTCTCTCTCTCTCTCTCTCTCATTGATTTATTTTTATATTTTTAATGGTCACTCCTCTACTATGTTCCCATATTCTCTCTTTGTTCAAGATGGAAACTTTTTTCTTTATATTTCTCTCTTCTAGATGTTTCTATTTCTCTCTCTTTGTTTGTTTAAAAAAAAAACTTGTGTATACTTGTATATAAGATCATTTATGATCTTTGTTTAATAACACATTGATTATCTTACCATTATAAACTCTTTAGTATCACACCGTATCGTTATTCAATCCCCTCCACATTTTACTTACCTTAATGTTCCACCACCTACAATTAATTCTATTCTAGCTTAAAATTCCACTCTCTGACATACCAAATCCACTTCCGATTTTGTCATAAACCAACTATAACTAAATGTGTCTTCATCATATAAACAATTAGCCATCATAAACTGAAGTCAATCTTAAATAACACTTCCATCATATTGTACCCATAGTGTATTATCGTGCACCATTTCATAGGCTCCTATTTCAAAAAAGATTTGGTCATTACATTTTAATAAATGCAATGGGTAAGGAGACCCTAACAATAATGTGTGCACTTTTACCACATTATGCACCATCTCATCCTTGAAGATGCTCTTCTTGCAAAACTCTTTCCTTGGTCATGGAAAGATATGGCCCTAGATTGGTTTTGCTCATTACCTAACAATTCAATCTTCTCATTCTCACAAGTTTTCAATCAATTTTTACAACATTTTAAAAATAGCATTGGACCTCAAATCATGTTAATCGACTTATGAGGGAAAACTACTCTAGATGATTTATTGAAACAACAGTCAATTCATAAAGGGAAATTACAAATACTAAATGTTGCAGGAACAAGGTGACCACCCAACAATAAACTAGCTATAAGAAAAGTCCATGTTTAATATGAAATTTCTTATAAAGTGTAGCATGGAACTGGTGTCTTTTCTGATGGAAACTAATCATGACTTAGTTATCATCCTAAATATTATGATGACAGAGTTTTGAAAGTAATAAGTTGAACCTAGACATGAGAGTGGCTGTGAGGTGCCATATGGAATTTCATTCATGCAAAATTCTTACTTATAAGAGCTCTTAAAATTCAATGGTGTAAAGAAGATAGAATCGCAAAGAAAAAAACAAAGCGGTAAGAAAAACATTGGAGATTATATAGACTCTAGAGTGTATGTATTTTGTGGAGTTACCTGAGATCACAGTTATTGATTTTCCTTAATTATTTAGTTGTCAACTTTAAATTTGCATTATCCGGCCACCCTTAAACATCACACGCTAAGGAAGCAATCAAGCTTGAAAAAATAAGGCAACTTTGACTATTTAGCACTTTTGACCTAGAAATTAAGTCTTAGTGTGTGATGTTTAAGCCATCCCACATTATCCACGTATGGTTCAATGATAAAATTGATGATGACTCCTTTATTTAGTGACAAGGAAACTAGGGGAGAGGACCTAGTACTTGAACGTGTTCCAATAGTTGTGATAGGAGTTGTTCACTTAATACCTACACTTATTGACTTAATGTCCAATTTTTTTGAAACATTGTACCAATACTTGTGACTTTACAGTTGTTAGTAGAATGCTAACTACTCAAAATTGAATAAAATGTACCCTTAGTTATAAAAATTAACCAATGATGTGATGCCACATCAGCTATTCAACTATGGGTACCCTTTATGCATGACCATTGGTCTCACTTATTTTTTGGGCTGTTTTGGACAACTTGGCAAATTTCATGCTGATGTGGCATCATAATGGGTGACGTAGACTTGAAACCTTAGTTATAAGTAGACGACTTGCCAAGTAAGCTGCTGTAAAAAATTGGGAGCGATTTAAAATTTTTACGTAGGATTTTGATAAGCGCAAAATTATGGTGTTCAAGTATTGGGTCCTCTCCCCTACCATACATGTCAATTGAAGATGGGTGTTGGTGGATTTGTAAAATATGATGGTGTTTCTTAACATGGTCCATATCCATGCTGATTTTGATTTTGTTTTCTAGTTCACATCTTTGAGAGCAAAAAATCTGCGGGCTTCACACATAAATGGCTTTTCAGACCCGTAAGTATTAGTTTCTTCTTTCCTACTCTTGATCTTTCAAATTACATTGGTGGGCTTGCATAATATTATGCATAGATAGATAACTATGTGAACTGGCACGAACAATATGTTATAGTTGTCAGCTGTTTGCTGACTCTTGTTATTTTTGTTTTCTTAAACAGATATATATCATTTGTTGGACCAAATCTAGTTCAAAGTTTCAGGTCTAAAGTGAAGTATCAGACCCTAAATCCTGTATGGAATCCCCTGAAGGTAGTACCTCAATGTCCCTATCACATCTTCGTTGAAGTAATAAAAAAAAGTTGGCTTCTCTTACAATTTCCTTTATAAATATATGCAATATGCATTGACATATCTCACCAAGTTTACTGTGTTTAGCATATTGGTTGGATTTTCTTAAGAAAATTTAAGGATTGATTTGTTCAGATTGTTTCTTGTGGCAATTCTTGAAGATTATCTTGATATATATTGTGCAAAGATAATTCATTGAATATAAACAATTGATTTTTAACATCCCTTATATCTGTCGCTTAGCTGGTCATTTTGAGCTGACAAGCTAATACTATTGAAGTGGCATGGAATTTTATTCCATTCTTACCAAAACTACTGTATTGAGGTACTTGCTATAGCTGAAAAAAGGGTGCTGATTTCCTTTGTCTTTTACTGTAAAAATGCAAGCTCAATAAGTGTGTGAAATTCCAAACTACTATATGTAATTCTAAGGGTCAATTTCCGGAAGTTGTTCTAAACATACTGTCAAGTTCTGAATATAAACTCTGAATCGAGTCTGAATAGTGATTTCATTTACCAGTACAAAATCTTTCTTAAATATGAACTTGAGTTGTATATAATACTGGAAAG
The DNA here is from genome assembly GCA_028749045.1 of Cupressus sempervirens. Taxonomy (NCBI): domain Eukaryota; kingdom Viridiplantae; phylum Streptophyta; class Pinopsida; order Cupressales; family Cupressaceae; genus Cupressus; species Cupressus sempervirens. The sequence continues at coordinate 334,002,143 of CM053790.1, forward strand.
TATTTATTGAAAGTATGCAAGGATGTTACTCTTTCACAAATTAATTCAGAATATTATTATAATTGTGTATCTGTGACATTGCATCAGTGATCGGTTGCTAACCAGACTCCTTGTTTGGAAGTTTGTCTTTACCATTGGTATAAAACTGTCACGATCGATTATTTCCAGTATTCCTCCTGCTTCTTGTCACGCTCCTAATTACACTATTCTCTTGTACGGTTCAGATTGTATGCATACCATTTCATCCAGTTCTAGAAATTAACAGACTGAAGGATATTGTTTATTTGCAGATATAAACTACGCCATTAAGTTCATACATCAACTTGTATTTGATGGAGAGGATACCAATTCCCATCTTTGTTTGTCTTCACAACTGGGCACCCTTCGATTCATACTGGCCCTTGTGTTAATACTTCCACTGAAAGACGTCGCACATTGACAAATAATCTCCTATTGAATCAGACTCAATTCTGTAGATAATAAACTGGACGTTTTCACCCATGTATTCTTCTTGGGCAAAATTGTAAGTCCATCTGATTCTTCCTGAATAAAATGGTTATCAAACCTCCATCGATTTGAGTAGAACTGTGATTGCTATGAATCCAATAGGCCAACAATATGTTAGCAAAAGGATGGAAATGATGTCTATGTAGCCCAATAGACCAGCAACACGTTGGTGAAAGGATGTGAGAATATATCTAAGAGACAATATGATTGATTTCACCATGTCCCTCTTTGAATTCCACCATCTTATTTAAATTGCAGGAGATGGGTAGAATTCCCGATAACTTCCTGCAACTCCCATAGGAATTTCTCACCCGATTAAAATAAACAAGGATTTAATAATCTTATTATTTAATTATTTATTTTACTAGAGATAAAATAATTAATTAAAAAATATTATTTGTCTTTATAGAGACAAATTGAAAGGGATATTGCAAAGTGATGAAAAGACTCATAACAATATTCTCTTTGGCAGTAAAGGATTTTTCTTTTGGTATTTGCAGATCACTATTAGTAAATAACATAAGCAGTACATCCTTAACTGTTATTAAGTTTAAGTTTATTCCACATGAAGCACAAGAATATGGACATTATTGGATCTTGACAGTTCGGCTATCCTAGTAATATCTTCCAACATATGCATAGCTAGTTAAATTTGTGAAAAAGCCAAAACATTATTTTAGGGAGATTTGTGTGACGTACACCCTTACTCTTCTTTTGTTGTTGTTGTTGTTCTGTTTGAGCATTTGTGTTATAGGAAGCTATGCCAAATATTTGTTTCCCAATAATATATTTATATAGCAATATAATAACTCAGAAAATGACAATATATGGAGAACTTCTCAACTATATAGCGTTCAGATTTTATTTCAGAAGAAGGGATACAACGTATTATCAAAATAGGCAATACCCAGAAAGCTAAGATGAATTATAAATACATTTCAAGCATACTCATTAACTCCAACACATAAGCCTGAGATGAGATGAAAATCAACAAACTAGCTTTAGCAAACTTGCATGTCACTCTCCAAAAACACTTTCAAAGGCCACAGTAAGGATTGGAAATATAAAGCAGGCCCAAAACATCACCAAGCAACAACATATACCCCAAACCCTAGCTGTCACCTCTCCCGTTGCACACGCTACTCCTAGGGCTGTATGACCAAGAAATGATGTGTGGCCTCTTTAAATGTCCTCCGTGGCCTCCTTAAATGTCCTCCAAAACTGCACACACCACAACTTCCTCCCCCAGTCTCCTCTTGTGAATGATCTCTAATAATAAGAAGCCCAAGATTGTGTATTGCTAGCAATGTCACAATTTGACTTGTAGTGGACATTACCTCCTATTCAAGAAGCCTTGAAATCTGAAGGCTGAACCAAATATCCATTAAGCTCTAATGTGATTCCTAAATGGAACTACCCAAAGCATGCAAGTGTTAGAGTTTTAGGTGACTTTACAACACCCCCAGGATCAAATGAAAGACCAAGATAACTTCCACAAGAGATTGGCAAGACAATTGCATGAAGATGCAGGAATGCTATTGTTGATAATGGACTTGATTGACATCCAATGGATTGATTTGAAATGTACATAATAGGCCTCCTTATATAGGAGAGGCGATAAGAGAATGATAAGGAGAAGATAAGCTATCACCCACACAAGGTGGAATTACATGTCCACCAAAGGTGGATCATCCTCCATTATGCAATGAAGTATGTGCAATGATGAGGTTGATAATGTGATAAGTGCACTAAAGGTGGAATGAGATAACAACTATGACCACCTAGAGTGGAATTCTCCTACACCATGTGTTTAATTGAGGTGCAAACTCCTAAGTGTCTCAATCACAAACTACTATGCAATGCATTATTCTAAGTAAGCTTAAGTAAGTGTAATTAGTGAATATTTAATTACACCAACACCCCCTCTTAAGTGCAACTTAAGGGAATGCACTTAAACTCACAATGTAAAATGGGTTCCGGCTACTAGGCCATTTTAGGTACCCATGTACAATATGCAATGCAATACATGAAATGCAATCTGTCATAAAATGGAGGAAGAGAGAAACCTCATGGGAAAAACCCTCCTCCAAAAAGAGAGATGAAAACAAGATGCATGGATGGATGGAGCACTCAAGATCCTCCAAAAAATGCATAGATCATATATATGCAAAGAATGATCCCCCCATACGAAGGAAATAAGGAGACATGATATCCCCCCAATAATGAAGAAGCTCCAATGTAGATGAAGAGTACCTGCAAGCAAAATATAATCCAATGCCTACAAGAAACATGTTTCCCCTTAAGAAGAGATAAATACATCAAAAGATGAAGAAGCCACTCCATGTAAAATGTGAGGAAGGAGGAAGAAGGTCTCCATGTATGCATCTCTAAAGACTGAATAGGTGTCTCCAACCTCAAAGATTCTGTCACACCATCAAACTGACCTATGAGATGTGAAAAACCAAGAGCACATGAAGATTTGGGAAATCCAATCTCCAAAGAGGTGAAGAAGTATCTCGAAGAGAAACCTCCTCAGATGTATTAACCAAATTTGCATTATGAGACTTATCTAAAAGAGCATCTAGGAATTCATCCCACACTGCAAAATTTGAAGCACAAAGATCATCCTGCTGAATAGTAGAACTCATGTTTGAAGAAGCAAGAGGTGGAGTAGGAAGTTCAACACTTGTCTCAAGATCAAAATGATTCAAATGTCCAATGTTCTCCTCACATGAATTATTCACCCTTGATAAAGGGTTAGGTACATCATGAATATCATCGTCATTATCAACAAAATGTGCAAAAGAATACAAGCGTGATGTATGATCAACAACTCCCATAGCTATGACATCTCTAGTCTCCATATCCTTAATATAGACACAATTAGGAGTGAACTCAACAATTTTACCTTGTGCCCCATGAGTAATCTGGTAAATGGAAAGGAGGTTAGTGGTCAAGGATGGTACACAAAGAACATCATTAAATGTACCCTCTCCCAAAGGAATAGAACTTTTTCCACAAACCTTCATGTATGTATTATTACCCATCAATATAGGTAGAGAAGTACAAGGCTCAATAAAAAAAAACATATCCATAGAAGATGTCATATGATGTGATGCACCTGAATCAAGAAGCCATTTACCTTGCTCAGGATGTGGTGAAGCAATGAGTGATTGTCCTTTGCCTCTGGATGATGATGTAGATGTAGTAGTTGCCTAATATTGAGAAGAAGGAGAAGACACTGATGAGCGCAACTGGATATTGTTCTTTTGAAGAATGTGAGTAAGCTCATCAATCTTCTTATGAAAAAATTTATGCTCATCATATCCAAACTTTTTGCAATAAGCACATTTATCTCTCTTTCTTCTCGATGATTCCTCTCTTGAAAAGGACTTGGATTCAATATTATGTTGTGAAGGAGAGTCATCACCTTTTTCATGATGCTTAGGATCCTTCTGTTGTTTGTTTCCCTTTCCTTTGAGAGCCTTTGGAGAGGAGTCATTTGCAACCAATGCTTGATGCTTTAAAGGCTTCAATTGACCCATGTGTGCTAACTTTGCTTGTTCTCTTGTGAGCTGAGCTGTAAATTCATCAAGAGAAGGCATTTTGTATGCACTACCAAGAGCATCCATAGTAGTGTAGAATGTGGAAACAAAGATTGAATATTCAAGACCTAGCATGGAAAGAATAGATAGTATCAATTGCTCATCATCTTTAGTAATGCCACAATTAGAAAGCTCCAATCTAATGGAATCAAACTTAGAGAAAAAGTCTTGAATATTGTAATGTCTCCGTCATAAAATAAATTAATTTAATTAAACTTTGTAATGGGCCGATTGATTTAATTTATCTTGGTCCCATTTTTATTTTTGTGTTCGAAGTTTGTGTCGCTGTCAGCTATCTTTGTACACTCTCGGAATGGTTTCCCAATGGGTATGTAAGCATGGCTTGCAGGAAATCTTAGGTATGCTTTTTGATTATATTTCTCTGTACTATGAATTCCTGTTGGAGTTTAGAAGTGTTTGGCATTTCGAAAGTGAAAGATCTTCTCTATTTGGCTCATGCAGTTTCGGTGGGATTCAACCCTCACCCTATTCCATTGTTGCATGTAATTCTTTGTTTAGATTTGGCAAATTGGAGCATTCTCTTCTGCAATTATTATTTGTATTCCAATCTCTATCATTTTGTGAATTTCATCTATTATTTGTGTTCGTATATATTGAATTGGTTTCCAGTATCCAACTGTGTGTGTTCTGCTCATTCCTCCCTTTTTGTCGGCATCTCTCACTCCCCCGCACATTCTCCCTTCCATCCTTGTCCCACACTTTACGCCTTACCTACTCCTGATGCCGTACAACCCAAATTTTAGGTACGACCATCACCTAACCCTCTCCGTACTGCACTTATCTTGTCGTACGGTCTGCTACCTTCTCCGTACAGACTCCCCACACAGTTCCTCACTGTACGGTCATTGCCTTGTCACCTGTGTTCACCGTACGACATCCATATTCATTGGAAGGCTAAGTAACCAACCGTATAGCTTAACTAGCCTGCTCTGTACGGCCTTTTAATTGCCACTGTACGGCGTGCAACTTCCCATCGTACAGCCATTATACTTCCAGCTATACGGCTTCATTCATTCATGCTTCTCTCTCATTTCACATTGCTATACAGTCTCAACTCGGGTGTAGCTGTACTTAATTGCTTTCATATGCGTCATACTTGTCCGAAACTTTACAGTGGTATTAGAGTGCTTCGATCGTGCCAGCCTGTCTACAGTGAATGAGAGTATAGCCAGAAGAGGACACATTTTGCTGATCGAATGGCTAATGAATAGGAACCGACCACTGCCGAACTTGTGGCTCTTCTGAGGGAACTTGCTAGGAATCAAGCACAGATCACTGATATGCAACGACTTATGGAAGAAACTCTCAAGAAGTTGGCAGAAAACAAAATATCTGGAGAACAAAATGGTCTCAGCGTGGACTTGGTGTCGGGGAAACCAAACCCTTAGCCAGCATACTCTCGACCCTCCATGCCGACTTTTTCACCACGGACGGAGGCACAACACGAAGGGAGACAACCAACTTTCGAAGAGATGAGAGAAGACTAGAAGAATGCAAATCTTGAAAAAGATATATCCTATAAAGATTATGCAGATCTAAGAATGAGATATTTAGGAGGCGGAAACAGAGGATACTTTAATGATGATCTCCGGAGAAAGTTGAGTAAGGTAAATCTGTCTCCATTTGACGGATCGGGTTCCATATTAGTGCAAGCGTGGAATATGAAAGCCGATACCTACTTCTAGCTAAATCCTATGCCAGAAGAAGAAGCAATCAAATTTGTCGCATTATACTTGGAGGGAGTTGCGCATGAATGTTGGCACCACGACACCATCACATTAGGGCATGATCAAACAAAGACTTATGCGAAATTCACGAAGAGATTGATAGAACGATTTGATGGTAAAGATCTGGAGCTCAATTTCAAAGAATTGGCTCAACTGAGACAAACTGGATTGGTAGATCAGTTCATTGCAGAATTTCAGAAACTCTCTATTTTGGTCATGGACATTTTCGAAAGAAGGCGGGTAGTACTCTTCATGAATGGAGTGACTGAACCTCTAAAAGGTTGGGTGAAGGGATTCAATCTGGCTACCCTGTTGGAAGCAATCAGTAAAGCACGAAGTATGGCATCATCGTCGGCATCATCCTTATCCTCTCGAAGTTACTCACATCCTAAATTGTCGTCGTTTTCGAGGGACAAACCTCTGCCCAAGAAGCCGTCGCTGGATGAAGCTACCAGATAGAAACTCCGAAGGAAGAAATTGTGTTTCAACTGCAAGGGACCTTGGGAGCCGAGTCACCGATGCCTCGGAAAGGCGAAGATCCATTACATTGAGGTCGTGTCCGATGATGAGGACGAACAGTAAGAAATGTCGGCCGAAGATAACCAACCCCACCATGACACCAACATCAGTCTAAATCGTACAGTGAGAATTGCCGCTTTCGTACAGCGCGGAGGAGCCATTGCATTGACTAGCAGCCCTTGCATTGACTAGCAGCCCGAGGTGCATAGTTTTTGTGTATGGGGTACCCTTCAAGGACAAAGGGTTACAGTGATGTTGGATAGTGACGCTACTCTAAATCTCATCAACTCATCCTTGGTAAAACAAAGAAGTCTCCCTACGGAGGCACATGCAGGCTTTTAGGTCAAGGTAGCTGGAGGACTTTTCTGCCCTGCATGCACCTTGTTCCTCAACTGAGCATCACAATGGTGAATCACACGGTGACTGAGGACTTCTTCATAGTGGACTTGGCTAAAATGGAAGTTATTCTTGGCATACAGTGGATGGAGACCCTTGATGAATACACCCAGAGTTCCAAACGGATGGACTTCACTTTTGTGATTGACGGGAAGAAGGTTGTCCTCCGAGGAATGGCAAATGAAGGTCCGAAGGAAGTTTCTGCACATCGGATGGAGGCAATTTTTCTGCACAATGATGTTGTGTGGGCTGTGCATTGTTTTATCTCAGCGAAACCTATGAAGGGACATCGAACAGCTCCACAAGATTATGAGCTTTAGGATATTTTAAGAAGACATGATAAAGTTTTCATGGATATTCCTCATGGCATACCACCACATCGGGGGTTTGAACATACTATCAAGTTGGAATCAGGAGCAAAACTAGTCATAACCACACCGTACCGCCGCCCAAGAAATTCAAGGATGAGATCGAAAGGACAATTCAGGATCTGTTGGAGAAAGGATGGATCCGTCCCAGTTCCAGCCCATTCGCATCATCTGTTGTGTTGGTCAAAAAGGATAGGATGATGCACGTGTGTGGACTACCATGCGTTGAACAAAAAAACAATAAAGAATAGATACCCCATTCCAAGGATAGATGAGTTGTTGGATAAATTGCATGGCACGGTCTATTTTTCAAAAATAGATCTCAGTTCCGGATATCATCAGATCCGCATGAGGGAAGAAGATGTGGAGAAAACGGCTTTCCATTGTCACTATGGACATTATGAGTTTCTGGTCATGCCGTTCGGATTGACCAATGCGCCTGCTACATTTCAATCATGCATGAACCGTATCTTCAACAAATAACTGTGTAAGTATTTGTTGGTATTCTTTGATGATCTTATTTATAGCAGGACATGGGAGGAGCACCTGAAGCATCTAAATGAGGTTCTAAGTATCATGGAAGAACAGTCCTTGTTCGCCAAGCAATCCAAATGTGAATTTGGTATGACAGAAATATTGTACTCGAGGCATGTCATCAGTAAATACGGAGTTCAAGTGCATCAGGAGAAGATTCAGGCTATCCTTGACTGACCTCCCCCAAAATCACTCACGGATTTGTGAGGATTCTTCGGACTATGCAGTTACTATAGGAGGTTCGTTAAAGGATTCTCGCAGCTCAGCGCACCTTTAACAGATCTGATGAAGAAAGGGTCATTCCAGTGGAACGAAAAGGCACAACTCACCTTTGATAAGTTGAAAGAGGCCATGAGCACTTGTCCTGTGTTGGCACTACCTGACTTCACTCGACCGTTCGTTTTGGAGTGCGACGCGTCTGGGGAAGGCATTGGAGCAGTACTAATGCAAGATAGACATCCCATCGCTTATGAGAGAAGAAAGCTTACGCCAACGGAACGCCTATATTCCATTTACAACAAAGAAATGTTGGCCATCGTACATGCACTAACCAAGTTCCAGCAGTATTTGGTAGGTGCCAAGTTTGTTGTCCATATGAATCACAACAGCTTGAGATATTTTCTGGAGCAATAGGATTTGAACGAACGACAATAGAAATGGGTAAGCAAAGTTCAAGCTTTTAATTTTGATATTGAATATGTGAAAGGGAAAAATGTGGTTGCAGATGCCTTGTCCCGGAAACCCACCATCTGCTCACTAGACTGGATTTCCATTGACTGGAAGGCACATCTATTAGTGGAATATTCCAAAAATACATTTGCCTGTGAAATAATGGATGGCCACACCCACGATGATCGGTACAGAGTGGTGGATAACATCATCTACTATAAAGACCAGATATAACTGGTACTAGAATCCAAATTGAAGCAGAAGATCTTGAAGGAAATGCACGACTCTCCTCCAGTTGGGCACCTAGGTTTCTTCAAAACTTACAGAAGTCTTTGGGAGAGGTTTTCATGGAAAGGACTTAAAGGGGACATGTTGCGGTATGTAAGAGAATGTACGGTCTGCCAACAGAAAAAGTCCGAACACACTCTTCTTGCCAAGCTGCTATAACCTTTGCCAATTCCCAAACATAAGTGGCAAAGTATATCAATTGACTTCATAACAGGTCTTCCCAAAGCGAAAGGAAAGGATTGTATCTTTGTGGTGGTTGACAGATTAACAAAGTATGCACATTTCTTTAACATCCCCTCAGACTTACAGGCTGCACAAGTTGCCGATCTGTTTTTTAGAGAAGTCTTTCGTCTGCACAGATTACCCCGAAACATTGTCAGTGATCGAGATGGACGATTTGTCAGTATATTTTGGACAGAATTGTTTCAGATGGCACGGACAAAATTATCGCCAAGCACAAGCTACCACCTGCAAATGGATGGTCAAACCGAGATTGTGAACAAATGGCTTGAAGGCTACCTTCAGAACTACGTCTCGGCACAATGATGAGCATGGGTAAAATGGAACCATCTGGGGGAATATTGCTATAATACCATGTATCACATGTCTATCAGGATGACACTATTCAAGGCTCTATATGGGTACGAACCCCTCTCCTTCATTGACACAGTTCTGGGTGACAGTCGCACACCAAGGTTGAAAGATTGGCTTCAAGAAGGACAGGACATATTGAGGGGCTTGAAAGAAAACCTACAGCATGCACAAAATCAACAAAAGATGTACACCGACAGGCACTGAATAAAGAGGAGTTTCGAAGTGGGGGATCTGGTCTATCTTTGGCTCTAGCCGTACCGACAATCTTCATTAAAGGGAATAGGAAAGGAAAAATTGAAGCCACAATTTTATGCCCCTATCGCATGGTTCGTCGCATTGGTGAGGTAGCGTATGAATTGGAACTCCCAGAGGGAAGCCGCATTCACAATGTCTTCCATGTTTCATGTCTGAAGAAAGCCATAGGGCAAAACATCACAGTTGCTACTGACCTTCCACCCCTCAACGAAGAAGGAAAGCTCATTTTGGAACCTGTCGAGATCCTCGAAGTACGTGAAAAGACCTTACGGAACCACATTGTGAAGGAATACTTGGTACGCTAGTGACACCTACTTTTGGATGACACAACGTGGGAAGGCGAGCACATTCTCCAGCATCCGGCATTGCATTTGCTTGAGGCCAAGCAAATTTTGGGATGGGAGGACTATAATGTCCCCGTCATAAAATAAATGTATTTAATTAAACTTTGTAATGAGTTGATTGATTTAATTTATCTCGGTCCTATTTTTATTTTTGTGTTTGACATTTGTGTCGCCGTCGGCTATCTTTGTACACCCTTAGAATGGTTTCTCAATGGGTATGTAAGCATGGCTTGCAGGAAATCTTAGGTATGTTTTTGGATTATATTTCTTTGTACTGCGAATTCCTATTGGAGTTTGGAAGTGTTCGCCATTTCAAAAGTGAAAGATCTTCCCTATTTGACTCGTGCAGTTTCGGTGGGATTCAACCCTCACCCTATTCCGTTGTTGCATGTAATTCTTTGTTCGAATTTGGCAAATTGGAGCATTCTCTTCTGCAATTATTATTCATATTCCAATCTCTATCATTGTGTGAATTTCATCTACTATTTTTGTTCGTATATATTGAATTGGTTTCCAGTACCCAACTGTGTGTGTTCTGCTCATTCCTCCCTTTCTGTCAGTATCTCTCACTCCCTCGCGCATTCTCCCTTCCATCCTTGTCCCACACTCCATGCCTTACCTACTCCTAACACTGTACAACCCAAATTTCAGGTACGACCATCACCTAACCCTCCCCGTACTGCACTTATCCTGCCGTACGGTCTGTTACATTTTCTGTACGGACTCCCCACACAGTCCCTCACCCTACGATCATTGCCTTGTCACTTGTGTTCATCGTACGACATCCATATTCATTGGAAGGTTGAGTAACCAACCGTACAGCTTAACTAACCTGCTCCGTACGGCTTTTTAATTGCCACTGTATGTCTTGCAACTTGCCACCATACGACCATTATACTTCCATCCAGAGTATAATATACTGGCGAATTTTCGTATTTTGGTGAATTTGACGTTTTGCCAGTGTTATTTTTGGAGATTTCTAAGCCCTTCCATGGTTTCCTGGTTGCCAAGCTTTGTTGGGTTTACCTAGTTGCCTAGCATTGTAATCGCCAAGGCAAATGTTACGTTTGAGTTTTTCCCTGGCAGTATTTGCCTTTCACGCAGCTGACCAGGTAACGCTTATCGTGGAATGTTCGCCGGGTTTCAAGTTTCTGTTTCATGCAATGTGGGAGAATTCGCCATCCCAGTTTCATTTTACCATGGAGGAGTCGGCTCGTTTCACGTTATGGGAAGTGGAGGAGTCGGCTCGTTTCGCCAACACACTTTCATTTTGTCGTGGAGGAGTCGGCTTGTTTGGCGTGGTAAATTGGTAATTGTATTGATTTGTAATATGTATAAATTCGAATTCGCCCAAGCAATGAGACCTTCACTAAATACTGTTGGCACTCCATCAAATTTCTAGCAGCGTAGGACACATCGCGGGCAAGACTCAGACTCCAAAGATAGCTTCCACAAGTGGTGGTACACTAGTATGTGTAGCTGTGCTGTAAAATACTCTCCTTGAACTTATGTAGTTTAATTTAATCAGAAGCTTATCTACAGTTTCCTTTCTTATCTCATTTTCATTAGAAATTTTTCAAAAAGTGGACGCAATGCTAAAAGTTGCTGGTGACATTAATGGTTTTTAAAGCTTGCATGCATGGATATTGACCACCTAAGGTCAATATCCTATTTCCTTTTCTGTGGAATGTCAATTCACCAACTGTCAAAAATCAGATTTGGAATTTAACTTTTTTCTTTAAAGTTTCAATTCCTAGTCTGAAAGTAATACTACTTATTCTCAGGGAAGTAAAGTTTAAACGGATTATCAGTGGATTGAGATGTCAGGGGAGGGTGAGTTTGTAACTAATATTGCTCTGTCTCAGGGAAGTGACAAGGGTAAGACCCCCAAGGGCAGTGAAGGGATTAATCTTACATCAAAATGCCGAAAACTTAGAGATACTACCATAAAGGCTTTCTTTGGAATTGACAATGTTTCTGGTCCACCAACTTTGGCAAGTACAAGTGTAGAAGGAAATCACAATACCTCACCACCACTAGAAGAGCAGGTTGTTATTCAATTAAATCAAAATGCATCAAATGAGGATAACAATGTTCCAACAACAGAAGATGTTGTAACAGAAGATAATATTGATGTTGGTAGGAAGAAAAGAAAAAGGAATGTAAAAATGAGGTGGGACTGGGAAATGAAAAGGACTTTCCAGGTTGATTGGGTAGAAAAGTACTGGTTTATTGAACCAGTCACAAACAATGATGAACCACCAACATAATGCAAGTGTACGATTTGTACTTGAAAAACTAAAAGAGAGAAAAAGTTGCAGTTAAAGCTCGACACTATAGAAAAACATATTGGTAAGGTTTATGAAAAACAAATCATAGATGGAAAGGAAGTAGCGACAGTGAGATGGAAATCAAAGGAAGAATGCCTTCATGTTAAGTATGCCATAGAATATGAAGAGCATTTCAAAAAAATAGTGGTAATTGCTAGTGGCAGTAGTGGCAATCCAATCAAGGATGGGCTTCAACATGCAGCCAATGATGCAAACTTGGCAAAGATCGTTCAGATGAGTGTTATTTTTCATATTCTATCTAGAGGGCGTTCCTATGAGAGAATTTTCAAAATATGGTAATTTATTATCTTTTTTGAGAGTTCCTCACTATCCTATGTCACATTGGTCAATATACGCTGGATGGGAAATGGCAAGCTGTCTTGCTGAGGTGGAAAAGCAAAATGTACAGGAGAGTGTAAAAGAATCCAAGTTCATTTCATTATCCTTAGATGAAGTCACTGCGGTAGATAACACTGCTTGGGTCTGTATGCATGTATATACTGTAAAAGATCATGTCCGTCAAGCTAATCTACTTTGTGTTCGTAAAATGAGGGCCAATTCAACTGCAGAAAATTTATATTTAGAAGTTAAGAAAGCTTTGAATGAAATTGCTGGTATGGATGACTTGACAATTGCAAAGAAGTTAGTGTTTGTCGGAGCTGATGGACCTGCAGTAATGCAAGGGCAAAGGACTAGTCTTTGTGCAAAATTACAAACTAGTATTGCACCTTACATGCTTGGCATACACTGCATGGCCCACCAAATGAATTTAGCATATAAGATTGTAAGTACTTTTCCTACAGTGTCAAAAGTTGAAGATCTAATCCGTGAGCTCCACTCGTACTTTTGCAGAAGTCCTAAACACTTTGCAGAATTTAAAATTTTTTCTGAGGGAGTAACAGCAGGAAATAAGATTCTCAAGGATGTTGAGACCAGATGAATATCTTTGCATGGACCAGCAGAATGAGTTCTAGCAGAATATCAATCCTTGATTGGAGTTCTATATGAGCAACGCCTTATAGTGGACAGAGCTCCTGATTTGTTAAATAAGTTAAGTGATATAGAGAACCTATTAACTTTAGCTAGTCTTTTCCCCATGCTGGATTTAATGAACAAACTTGTTAAGAAAGCCCAAGACAGAACTATATATATTCATGAGTATTCTGATTTACGTAAAATGACATGCATGGCTCTAGATTCTTTGTATTCAGATCTCTCAGGTCATAGCCCAATTTTTTCAAGGTGGGAGATAATTACAGATTTGAATCATGCTAAGAATTTTTTACAATTCAATGGGAAAAATGAGCTATGTGTGTTTGTGAAAGGATTTGAAATACCAATGCACCAATCTAAAACAACCAAGAGAGGCAGAGTACTACCAGTTAGAAAGGATGATTTTGAGAAGATTGTTAAATCTGTTAGTGAAAATTTGAAGTCTATTTCCTACCAACTTTCAAGTGAGATTCGTGAAAGATTCCCTCCAGAAGAAATTCTTGAAGCCATGAGTTGTGTGTTTCCTCAATTTTGGAAACACTTTGGACATAATCCAACTAATGCAAAGTTGTTTCATAATAAACTTGACGATAACACAGTTTTCAAAGCATATAGATTGCAATGGACAACTAATACAAGGAATCTTAGATTCAAATAATCTTAAAAATCAATGTAAACTTTTTGCATTGTGTATGAAAAAACAGATGGAAAACTTTGAGAATCCATTCGATCCTGGTGCAATAACAAGGCTCTAGAAAAGGATAAGTCAGAGTGAAGTATTACATAATTCAATATTTCAGGATCTGGAGTCCATATGGGATATAGAAGCATCACATTTGAGACTGAGTCAATGAAGTGAATCGTGATTTAGTAATGTAGCATTCAGTTCTAAGGAATTTATAGGTATACAGTATACTCTACTTCAGTTCTTCCATATTCATTATTCAGTCATATTTCAATTACAATTTACAAAAATTGAGTTCAAGATTTTTGTTACTCTATTGTTGACATAATGTTATTTTTGTACCTTTATCTTGATTTGAGTTCAAGATTTTTGTTAGTTGTTAATCTATTCATATTGTTGACACAATGTTATTTTTGTATCTTTCTCTTGATTTAGTTGTTGGATAATAAAAAAAGAGATAATAGAGACATGTGCAAAGGCCATAACATCACAGAGAACTACTGACTACAAAACATAATGGAAAATTGAAATACATAGAGTTGGAACAATATCTGCTCTTAAAGAAAATTATACTTAATTTGAAAAATAACAACAGATCGGACCATTTCTAAGCCTTGGGAACTCATATTTATATCACTTGAGTTGCAACAAGCTTCAGGCTTAGAAAGGTTACATCATGATTCATTACAAAAGAAAAAAGATAACAACAATTAAGATAATCATTACAATTTGTTGAAACCTTTTGTGACATATTTTAACAAAAAAAGGGGAAACAATTACAAAATGTGACAAGTGGCAACTGATCATTAAGCCTGTCTTCCAGTTCTAACTGCAGCATTACCCACAGCGGATGTACCGCAATGGTAAGGTAATCTGTTATGATGAACAGCTTCTCTTTGATATTCTTCTGCAACACTTGTCCTCCAATTGATTCCCCGGGGCCACCATCTTTTCTGCTAATCATCTTCTACTAAAGGGATTGCTTTGATATCTGCTATAACCTCCCAGATGACAATATCTGTATCCACAACAGGCCATGCTGTATTTCTAATTGCCTCTAATTCACTCCTCTATACATCTGATATTAATTATTCAAAATACCCTAGCTACTTCCAGCCAGCAAGGCCTTTATTTCACCCACTACTTCCTAGACATAGATTTCTCTTTTGGTGGGCCAGTCAGTGTCCTTTGCCCCTTGCAAATCTTGTATCGCTTTAGTCCATCTGGCATCCATAATCACCTTAGCCTCAACAATAAATTTGTTTAGATTTATCTCTGCCTTGAAAAGATGATCAATCAGTGAGTGGAAAGGGGAATCTGATTTGTCTTCAAAAATTGCTGATGTAGATTCCTGGGTCAAAATGTTGTCAAATGAAGTTGACCACTCTTGCCAGTCCCTTACTACATTAGTAGTATCCAAAATTGATGGTATACAAGGTTCCATTCCATCTGACAATGTCCTCAACTTGCCTTGTATAACCTGTAACTTACCAGAAAAGAAACCACTCAATTCTTTTACCATTTCTAGGCTCTCTTTAACCGTGAAAATCTTATCTAGTAAATCTGGCTTCTTAGCCATCAGCATTATCAATCTATCCAAAAATTGCATATATGGTCCCCAGAGGTTGAAGGTAGGAGTTAACCATGAAAGTGCTTCATTGCAAACTTGCTCAACACTCTGCAGAGAAATGAATGAACTATGAGCTTGTTGAGATAGGTTCTTTAGAGTACCAACCCTGTGGCTTATCATAGATTTAAGGATCCCAGTCCTTAGATTTTCCCCTTGCTGAATTGACTGAGAGTCAATGCTCATCCTCCTAGGCTGTGAGGATTGTTCCTCTTTTGTGTCTTCAGTCTGTACTAGAGCCTCAGCAGTATCCCTGGCAGGCATTGAAGTCCCTTGTCCCTCCTCCACCTGAACTGGAGCCATCCTTTGTTCTGCTTGTGTTAATTGATCCTTGAGGGATGCAATTTCATCCTCAAGTGTTTGGACCTTGGCTTCAAGTTCAGCAATTCTTTCTCTGTTTACATGACTACTTCTGAGCTCATTTTCATAGAGCTTTCTAACATCAATGTAATCATGTATAGCTTGGGACAGTTTATCTTCTATCTCATCGATCTTGGCCTCATTCATAAATGAGAAATGTTGAATTGCCTTGGAGATTTCCTTGTCGGAGGTGCCATGCAGAGTCCAAATTATCATGTTGCCCTGTTCTGTGCTCTACACATCCATCAATCTTGGTTTATTTGAAGCAGGGGCCATGCACCAGACTGCCAAGGATTTGGTATCAACATTAAAACCAGTGCCCCTCTTCAAACCACCAGCACCAATTGCCCCATAGGAGATGGCATTCTGTTGTCTTTTGATTTGATCAAGCATAAATGCTTGCTCCAAGTCCCAACCTGGTACCAACAACATACCACTTCTCTGAACCAGATCCCTAGCTTCCTATAAGGTCATTACCTCACTTTCAGGATCATAGGCCTGCAACTTTTCAATCAATTCCATCCTCTGCTCGTCTGGTTCATCAGGTTTCATTTGGAGGACCAACTCACTCTATTTTATCTTATATAAAAAGCTTTTGAATTCATTGGATTTGATGAACTCATCATCCTCCAAGAATTCTTGAGCTTGGATAATCCTGTCGTCCAATCTTGCTGTTGCCAGTTATAGATCTGTCAAATTATTCTCTGGTGCATCAGCCCTAGTTTGGATATAGTTCTGTCTCATGTCAAAAAAATACTGACTATTTCCTGGCAGATCAAGGCTCTTTGCCTGACCTGAGGAGGAATCTGTACAACCTTCTGTCTTTTGTGTCCCCTTGCCATCCAAGATGATTGGGGTGCCTCCTCCTCTTCAACCTCAAGGGCTACATCAGGTTCAGGGCTATCTGGGCACACTCTTTCTTCTTCCCCAATTGGACCTTCTGGCATTTTAGCCATTATGTCAGCATGGTCTGCAACCATCTTCCTGATTCTATGGGGATAAGGGATATCCATATGAAATCCTGGGAATTGGGGATCAACTCTTTTTAATTCCGTTTCTACCCTCAATACATCTTGCAACTTTGAAAGTTTATCAGCTGCCTCCCCTTCTGCTACTATGTTTGAAATGATGTCTTCAAGGGGTGATTGTTTGGAATTGGGCAGCACATAGTTTCTCATTTCTTTTAAAGTAGCCCTTATCCACCCATCAGGGTCATACATCTTATAAGGGCCAGTGCATAGATTATAGTGGTGTAGGAAGGCATGGACAGGCTCTAGGGCTTCTTTTTCAATGGTAAAATCCCCAATCTTAAAACATCTACACAAAAAGGTTCCCTTATGTACCTCAGGGCCTAAGTATTCCCTGTTAACCATGAACAGTTGCCAAATGAATTCAATTATTCCCAATCTAGGAGGAATGTACTTTGGTAAAATGTGGGGTGGTTGAGGGCAACCATACACTCTCATTAAAGAAAAGGTAGGAAAAAGGAAAATATCTCCCCAATTATGGTCTAGCCTTCTTCCCTCAGGCAGCAATGATGGTCTTAGGAGACATTTTAAAATTTCAGGGGCCCTAAAGTACCTCGGGTCTAACATTTTCATAATAACAACACTAAAATTATTGAAAAATGAAAGAGAGTCAGACAAATGGTAAGAGCTATCCCATACTCGTGTCCAAAGTTGTACTGGCAAGGCTCCATGTAGATCAGAAGTTTGCTCAATAAAATTAGGGCTGATGTATCCCACATTTCTATAGAGGATCAAATGCATCAGCAAAGAGTAATATGGGAAGGTGAACTCCCTCATTTCTCCAAACCTTGCCCTGGCAATATTCTCCCTCATTATATCCAATATATGACTAACATAGTCATATTCACAGGCATGGAAAGCATCTTGTACATCTCTAGCAATTATATACTCTGCTCCCCAGACTTCATCAGACCCATCCTTGCCTACAACCTTATGGACACCATATATGGTTTTGACAAAATAATTATTGAACTTGTCCATGGGCATCTTATCCTTTACCTTTTTTGGGTAATCTCCCACCCTTTTGAATTCTCCAGGGATATGTTGCAACAATGAATTTTCAGTGAAAGCAATAGGGTGTGCCTCAAATCTTCTTTTCAAGTCCTTTAAATCCAAAGGTTGTCCCATTGCTCCAGTCAATCCAAATGCCTCAATGAAAGATTCTCTATCTAGTGTGCATAGAACTGTCCAACTCTTCTGTGGAAAGACTTGGTGGTCGGATTATAACATTGAAACAGAGCTTTCACCAAATCCACATCCACGAATACCTTTGGAAAAATTAGCTTGGCAAGGTTCTTCTTCCATGGATTGCAAACAGGGACCTTCTTCTCCTAGTTGCAGTAGAAAAAATAGAAAAGCTCAGCACCATTAGTATCAGGGCACTTAGCATCTCTGTAGTTGGCATACGCGTCGAAGAAAACATGATCATCGGCAGAGTTTGCGTTTGTGGATCCTGGAAACAATCTGATCCACTCTTCCGAGAACTGACTAGGCTTCCTCTGTCTGGCTTTACCTCCCTTTGAGGTAGATGTCTCTGATACTGTCATCTCTGTGGCTGAAATTTCTTCCACTTCCTGGTCTGACATTCTAAATTTGCAACTGGAAAATCTGTAACTGCAATTAGACCTTAGAAACAATAATATAACTTTCTCAGGCAACACAGGATGAAATTCCAAATCTGAACTTGTGAATACTTGAAGAATGACGATGGACATTTAGAAAATCATATAAGTTGACAAGCGTAGCCGAATGTTTAAATTGCATTAATTTCAGCATACTTGGGAAGGATATCAGTTGATTTTGCCAACTTGGAGGAACGTTGTTATTAAATTCTATCTATGCATTGTTTGTACCACATTCAAAATTGATTGGCCGAGAAGTTCAAACTTCTTTTCTTGTCATTATGTTCACTGCAGAGATTAGATTCTACGATATTATGACAAGGTGACTGAAAAGACCTTTCGTACTATCGTAGCACTGATCTATTAGCTCTTCCGACCTTACGCCAATCCCTTTTTTTATCTTTATCGAGCAATCGAGAAAGCCAAGGAAATCTTTTACGATCCTATGACAACCTCCTTTATCTCTGCACCGGCAGCTTACTCATTCTCTTTTACGATCCCATGACAAACAGCCTCGGGGCATCATAAGTCATCTTTATAAACCCTACGATTTCACGAACACGACTGAGCTTACCACTTTGTAACATCGCAACCCTTCAATTTTCTCTCTACGATGTTACGGTTAGGTTGAAAACAATATATCATAACATCGTGGGCTCGCAAATTTATTGCTACGATGCTACGACAAACCATAATTGCAACATCGGGAAACCCTGCCTCAGAGCCCTGAGATCTTACGATGAAAAGGTTATCGTAAGATCGAAAACCATGGGCCATCGGCCACCTCACAACCCTCAGGTCCCATAATGCTGACGATGAACTCAACTGGCATGTACCTGCTGGCTCTGCCTTAATAGGAAGTTGACATCTGTAGACTGTCACTATCAAGAGGGGACGCCTTTATCTTTATAACGCTTACGATGTTACAACAACAGGTGTCACACCATCGCAACAAATCTTCACCTCCTACGATCACACGACGAGGCTTTGATTTTCCCTTTTAAAACTCCCGTCATAGAATCGCAAGCATTCAAATCTAACAATCCTGATCATACGACAAACCACTCCTCGTAGCATCGGGCTTCTTTTTAAATCATTCGCCAAGCTCAAATCATAGCACCAGAGGGGCCTTGAAAGTCTTTCCCAATATCACGAAAAAGGTACACTCGTATCGTCGGGGGGCTCCATCCATCTATTTACGACCTGACGACAAAAGACTTTGTCATAGGGTCGTGACCTTTTTGTTTTCTGCTTCCGATGCTGCGAACAAGTGTCAATCATAAGATAGGAAAAGACCTTTTCACCTACAAAACACAGCGCAATACGATCTCACGATACAAGAACCATCGTGAGATCGCGGAAGATCACAACATATGCTCGTGATATTGCGCCATTTCCCTTGTTGCAAGATTGGAAAGGATCATTAAAATATGAAAATCACGCTCGAATTATGGCTTAAGGCTAGGGCATGATGATGCATATTAAATTCACTAGGATTTCTCTTTTTCTTAACCTTGAATACAATGAAATGATTCGCCCAACAAATTAAAATTTTACTCTGATTATTATTTTTTGTTCGCCAATGTATAAATTTTTTGTGGTTTTAAAATAACACAATTCGCCCAGATTTTACACATTGTTTGAGAGACTATGAATGATTCGCCAATGCAGATTATTATTTTTTCTTTGTAAACTATTTTTTTCGCCACAAAAAATAAATTTTTTTGTTCGGTGTTTTACACCTTTCGCCAATTTTTTACACCTTTTCTAAAGGAGGGGTTTCTTAAAGTATACCCTGCTTCCATCCGTACAGCTTCCTTCATTCATTCATGCTTCTCTCTCATTTCACATTGTCGTATGGTCTCAGCTCGGGTGTAGCCATACTCAATTGCTTTCACATCCGTCATACTTGTCCAGAACTTTACAAATATTGTCAAAATCACATGAACTTAGACCTATAAGCTCATTCTCCAATTTGAATTTTCTTAGGTTTACCAAAGATTCCTTCCAATGTAGTCCAGGCATCATGAGGATGTGTGCAAGATGCAATATGATATAACAAATCATTGGAGATGGTAGATCTAAGAGAGCCAAGTGCTTTATCCCTTCTATCAAACCATTTCCTTCTTTCTGCAACACTTATGGCTAGTTCTAGATCCTGTTCAAGAATCATTCTAAACAATCCAATACTCATCAACTGATTAGAAACTGCTTGTTTCCATTCATGACAATTATATGGAGTGAGTAATGAAACTTTTGAAAAATCCATAATGAATCAAATGATGACTGAAATCAATTGATAGCTCCTTCAAATTACTGACTCAATTAAGAAAATTGAAATCCAAGTATTCACCAAGTGCAAATATAGCCAAAAAAGACATATTTTTGAAAGTGGTATGCCCACTTCAAATCACTGAAATCTGATAACAGATCTAAAAAGTAGAGGAAAAATCATGCATTTTCATAAATCATTGCACCTAAAAATGTTGCCGAATGTGCCCAAATAGAGCCTTAAAAGTTGCAAAAAAACGGGATTTGCGATTTTCAGAAAAATTCTGAGATAGAGATCCAAAATCACCTGCACAATTGTGTAGATTGTGAAATTCTACCCCAAAATTAAAAAAATTGCTCAGAAAAAGGAGTTTGTATATGGGAGATATTGCTATTTGAAAATTGCCTCTAAAATTATTTTTCCTGAATCGTCACCACTGCATCTTCAAAAATCAAATGGCTCTAGATTTGGCCTCAGATGTCTGATTCGGATGAAACAAAATTCGGTTTAGGGGTTTTGTAACCTCCTCTATATGATGCCAACCTCCGATTTGCATCAACAAGCTTCAATTTTCACCTGCAATAGGTGGTCACAAAATACGACTACTGAAATCTCCTCCAAATTGTGATGTCCAAATTGTCAATGCTGCACCAACAATAAGTCAAGCCAAGATTGCACTTCTTGAGAAGAGATCTTCACACTATGAGAGCTCTGATACCATGTTAGAGTTTTAGGTGACTCTACAACACCCCTAGGATCAAATGAAAGACCAAGAAAACTTCCACAAGAGATTGGCAAGACAATTGCATGAAGATGCAAGAATGCTATTATTGATAATGGACTTAATTGTCATCCAATGGATGATTTGAAATGTACATAATAGGCCTCCTTATATAGGAGAGGCAATAAGAGATAGTGATAAGGAGAAGATAAGCTATCACCCACACAAGGTGGAATCACATGTCCATCAAAGGTGGATCATCCTCCATTATGCAATGAAGTATGTACAATGATGAGGATGATAATGTGATAAGTGCACTAAAGGTGGAATGAGATAACAACTACGACCACCTAGAGTGGAATTCTCCTACACCATGTGTTTAATTGAGGTGCGAACTCCTAGGTGTCTCAATCACAAACTACTATGCAATGCATTATTCTAAGTAAGCTTAAGTAAGTGTAATTAGTGAATATTTAATTACACCAACATGGATAATGTTGCCTACAAGGGATTTTGTCTTCAGAAACCTTCAAGAAGAACAAGTTTCATTAGAAAAGAAGAATACCAAAATATCAACTCAAGCATACCCAAAAATGAGTTCTGAAACATACTTAAATAGGTTGTCCAATGCTTTTTATTAAATCCTTATATCTACCTCATAAAGAAGCACCCACTTCTAGATGACTCCTCATTAGTACTTACACTCTATCTTATAATTTGGGCACCCATATCCACTATTGAACAAATGGAATAAAATTAAATATTTACTTTAACTTTTTTTATTAGTAAAAAGGTTGAAGCCCTATAGATTATGTAAATAAATAAAAAATTTACAAAGTCTCCATTTAAACAGGCATTGGTAGGATTCAAAGAACAGAGAAGAAAATCTCTGGTCTTGCTCGAGACCTAGGTCCTAGACAAAATACAAATTAAAAAGGGACATTCCCCAATTTCCATATCTTGATGAAGGGATAACCCTTATTTACAGCTGTATCTAGGCTACTTGATTATTTTAAGTTTTAATTACAGGTGCCCCTATCATTTTTGGGGTCTTGAGAAGGCATTCCTTCATTTTCTTCCTTGTTTGAATGATTAAAGGGTCCCTTAATCATAAGATCAGTTTGAATTTCTGATAAAACGTACATTATTAGAATCTCACTTTGCACCAAATATCTAGCTGAGAACGTAACTTCATATGGCTTGGGTATCGTAACATCAAATCCTTCCTTTTCCTGAATTTAGGAGAGCTGCAAAGCGACTCATCTTGGCAAGATCATTGTTAGGAATAAGTGTCGGAAAAGTGTTATTGATTTCAGCCAATAATGATCCAGAATTCCTAGCAGCTACGATTGCTTCCTAGAGTTCCTAACCTAATATGTCCCAACTTTTCTAGAAAAAGAAGACTTGGAAGCCGTCGGGTCTAGATGAATTGTTTGGGTTTAGTTGAAAGAGAGCCTCTTTAATTTCTTCTTTGGAGAATTTCTTATTTAGGTTTTTATTATCTGCATTTGTTATGATTTTTGGAATGTTTTCTAACATTTTATTTTGAGCTATTAAATTTGAAAATTTGAAGATATTATAAATTTCATTAAAATAGTTTGTCATTACCTCTGGTATTTTATTAGGCTCTTCTACTAAAGTTCCATCGATATCCTTAATTTTAGATATTCTATTGATGTTTCTATTGTTCAGCTTATTGTCATGAAAGAATTTTGTGTTCCTATCACCTTCCGCTAGCCAAATTTCTTGAGATTTCTATCTCCAGATTACTTCTTTAGTGAGAATATCTTCTTGGATTGCCAACAACACTTTTTCTTTTGGTATTTGTCATTGTCCATTTGTTCTTGGATTACTTCCTTTTTAAGAGTGTTTAATTCTTGTTCATTTTCTAACTTAACTTTGAATATATTATTGAAGTGTTCTTTATTCCAT
Organism: Cupressus sempervirens; assembly: GCA_028749045.1. Classification (NCBI taxonomy): domain Eukaryota; kingdom Viridiplantae; phylum Streptophyta; class Pinopsida; order Cupressales; family Cupressaceae; genus Cupressus; species Cupressus sempervirens. The sequence goes on from CM053790.1 coordinate 334,025,540, forward strand.
TTCAGAATTTTATCTTTTAATGCCTTAAGTTTAGACATAAAACTAAACATTTTTGAACCTTCAAACTCTTCTTCCTGCCACCATTTCTCTAAGTTTTTGAGGAATTCTTTCTAAGAGGTTTGGTTGCTTCTACTATATCTAATCTTACTAGAAAGTGATGATCCCAAATGGGGTAAAATAGATGTGTTAAAGAAAAAATTAAAGGTAGTGAGATCTCTTTTAAATATAAATCTATCCAGCCTTTCAGCTATGTTACAAAAACCTTTTCTTTTATTGTTCCATGTGAAGATACCATTGTTAGTAGGAATGCCGATTAAACTATTCTCTCTAAACTAGTTATTGAATTCTATCATAGCTTGTGATATTGTTGTTACCCCTCCTGCTTCTTCTTGAAGATTTAGTAACATGTTGAAATCTCTTCCTAGAAAGAAAATCTGATTTTGATTTGTTTCCAAGAAGTTGCTGATCTCCAGCCAAAGGTTTTTCTTTTTTGAATTCGTTATGGGTCCATAAACATTTATAAGACTGAAACTTAATTCGCTTTTGAAGTTTATTACCCTGCCTCCCATCCAATTGTTGTGTGATTCTTGTAATTCAAAACTGACTTTTCTAGGGTCCCATAAAGTTTCGAGGCTTCCTGAGGCTCCATCTGACTTTTGTAGTGCCAATTCTCGTAAACCTACTTTCTTTCTACATTTCTCTACTTTATTTAATTTTGTTTCTTGTATTAATTTTATTTTTTATTCAAAAAATTTAAGGTTACGCTTTAGTAAGCATTTTTTGTTAGGGGTATTTAAGCTCCTAACATTCCACGTGGTTAGTTTCATGGCTTCGTGGGAAGTCGTGGGAAGGAACTTCCCCTATCCTACATTAAGTAAATCATTAATACCCAGTTTTCCTGAATTTATGCTTGCATTCTGAGTACTTTCTGCTAGAGTTTCATCTACCTTCTCAATCTCTTATGCTAGTTCTTGCATTATTATGTTGTTGATTTCATCATCTGGGTTTTTAATCTCCTCCTCCAACCGTAGGTGTTCTGAATATTCTTTCTCTGTATCCTCCTGTACTCCAAATTCCTCCCAAAACTGCTGCATGGTTGCTTCATTCCCTTTTATTTTTTCTAGCTCTGGATTCAAAGTTGAACTATCCTTTCTGTTTGTGTCTTAAGACATGATAAGAGTTTCTACTTCCAAGGGTATTAGGCATCTCTCCCTATTTATTGCGTTTTCTTTTTCTTTTATAATATCTTCCTCAATGGGGTTTTTCCCATCCATCGGTGTTTGCCAAAAGTTAGTGAGTTTTTTCCTTGACTGTCCTGATTGTGTTTCTGTTTCCTTTGGTTACTAACTGACCATCTATTCTCCTCTTGAGTTCTTATCTTGTTATACTGGTTCTACTGCACATACTGTATATTTAGTATTTACTGTTGTTGCAACTTACATGATGAGGAGACTATGTTTACTTAGTATATCCTTTTGAATAATTAATTCCTTCAAATATTTGACTTACCTTTCTATTGTCTGAAACATCTTTGCTGTTGCACTTAGTTGGCAATACATCTTTATCTCGAGAAAGAATCTATTTCTGAATTGGGCCTTCAACTTCTATCTCTTTATTACTTTTCTTGGTCATTTTTGCTGAAATCTGTTGTCCTTTTGTCTCCTCTCTAGGTTTCTTGATTGCATCTTGGTAAACCCTTTCCTGGCTAAAATTTGTTTCCATCTCCTTTTCTAAATCTCCTTCTTCCCTTAACAATGAGAATCTTTTCATTATTTTGTGCCTTCTCATCTCTATCAAGCTAATATCATCATTCAACTTGCCAATTCTGCTTTCCAAATCTTCAATCTGCACATTAGGTATTTGTAGCTCATTTACAATACTTTGCAACTCCTCTTGTTTGCCCTTTAAATCTTATGTGACGTCTCTAATGTAATTATGTGACAAGGCACATTGTCCATATAAAGTCTTTCCTTATGTCAGACATCTTCTTAACTCCTTGATACATGAGTCAATATTTACTAAATCACTTCTAATATTGTCACATACCATGCTAAATAATTTTGCATCATGACTGACTCGTGCTTTAGCTGATGCACCTTCCAGAAGAGTGGTAAACTTCTTCTCTGGATCTGATTCATTTTTCTTGACTGAGATGATGTTTTGCAACTTATTAGTTACCTTCTCAAGAGTTTCTTGATTCTTCTCAATACCCTTACTCTTCTCAATGATTTCGCTTGTGGCAAATGCTGATATTTGATTAAACATTTCAATTTTTGCATCTCCTATGGCTGCCAAAGATGTGTTGCTCATCATGTTTGCCAAGAATGAGTTCAAATGGGACTTGGATGAGCTAGGTACTTCTTTCCTAGGCTCCTTGGTGGGTGTGATCAACTGTAGCTGTAGATTCTGACTGTCATCTATCTCTGTGGTATGCTTTCCTACCTTTGTCATAGTCTTCTCTATCTCTTTCTCTTTTTTCTCCAACCGCTTCTGATGTTTGAACTTGCTGACTGGTCTCTGAATTAGGTTTGTTCTGTTGAGGTTCTGCAACCTCCTCAGTCCTTGTATTTTCTTCTTGTCTCTCCTCTTTTCTTCTTTCTTTCTTTTCTTCATTTTCTTCTTTGTTATCTGTTTTCATTTCTTTTCCTCTTTTAATGTTTCTTTCTTCTTCTTCTGAACTAGAGCTGGAATAGTCTACATTATTCTCAGCTACCAAATTGCCAAGACTCAACTCTGATTAAGTTCCAAATGGGTCTATTGAAATATTTGCGAAGGGGTCTTTGCTGGTGTCAACTGTGATGAATGCTCCCCTTATCATCAAGTTTCCTTCCTCTTGATGTGGCATATCTATCTAATCAATAGTTTCTTCCTGCTCAGGTGCATCCAAGGTGATGTCAATTAATGGAGTGTCTGTTGCTGCTGTAGAAGTAATCATTTCTGATGAACTACGTGGCGCTGTTGTTGATGAAGCTGTGATCACTCATTTCCAGCCTCTTCAATGTATGCTCTTCTCACAGGTTCACTTAATATCTAATTGACAAGTTCTTTAGCATCCCTTGTGACCTCTTATTTTAGACCCCCCATGAGTCTTATAACTCTCATTTTATCTTGCACAAGTGGATAGAGTCTATGGATGTTGTTTCGATGTAATGTTTCGTATCCTTTCTATCACAACCCTACAAGGAAACTATCAATTGTTTGCCAGAGATGCCAATTGGGATGACCGTATGCTAGTGTCAGATGACAATGAACTTGTTGTACAGTGGTAATAGGATGCTTTTAGGAATGGCCATATGGTATAGGAGTATGACCATATGGTACTGGTAATGGAGCACGAATGGTGTACGATGAGAGAGACATTGTTGTGGGTGCAAGGTTGTATGGTCGTATGGTGGAGCACTGAGCCGTACGGTAGGAGACCAACTAGGTCGTACGGTGCATGGTGAGATGGTTGTACGGTGTGTCTAGGATGCTACCAAAAGTCATATAGTGAAGGGTGGGTTGTACGGTGTTTCTATGTTGATGTCTGTGTGCCAAGCTAAAGTACGTATGGTTGTGTGGTTGTACGCATGAAGTCGTGGGGTGGTGGAAGGTGAGTTTCAACAATACAACCATGAACAAGATAAAATCCAAATAATGGAAATTGAACACAAAGATAATTAATATTTGCACACAAGATGGTGCTCGAATTGCCAGATCCGAGGAAAGAATTACAAGCAGCGAAATAGGGTGAGGGTTGAATCCCACCGAAATCACGAGAGCCAAATAGGGAAGATCTTTCACTTCCGAAATGGTGAACAACAAAGAATCCCAATAGGAATTCGTAGTACAATGAAATAATCCAAATTGCCTACCAACAACTACCTACAAGCCATGCTTAAATACCTGTCAAGGAAACCTTATTGAGGGTGTACAAAGATAGCAGACAGCTACATCTACCTACAGAAACAAAAATAAAAATGGGTCCAAGATATGCTAAATCAATCGGCCCATTAACAAAGGTCTGATTAATTATTTATTTTATGACGGGAATATTGCAGTCCTCTTGTCCCAAATTTTGTTTGTCCTTAAGAAAATGCAGTGTTGGATACTATAGAATGTACTCGCCTTCCCATGTCGTGTCGTCCAACAGTGTCTCCAGCGTACCGAATATTCCTTCACTGTGCAGTTCCGTAGGGTCTTCTCACGTACTTCAAGGATCTTGGCCAGTTCCAATATGAGCTTCCCTTCTTCATTGAGTGGCGAAAGGTCTGCAACTACTGTGATGTTTTGTCCCACAGCTTTCTTAAGGTAGGAGACATGAAAAATGTTATGAGTGCGGCTCCCCTCTGGAAGTTCCAGCTCATAGGCAACTTCACCGACGTGGCGAGCTACACGATAAGGGCCATAAAATTGCAGCTTCAATTTTTCTTTCCCCTTTATCTTCAATGAGGACTACCTATATGGCTGAAGTCTGAGATAGACCAAGTCTACAACTTTGAAACTTCTCTTGATTCGATGTCTATCGGGGTACATCTTTTGTTGATTCTGTGCCCTTTATAAGTTTTCCTTCAAGCATCTCAAGATGTTCTGCCCTTCTTGAAGCCAGTCCCTCACTCTTGTTGCATGACTATCACCTAGTACTGTGTCGATAAATGAAAGGGGTTCATACCCGTATAGTGCTTTGAAGGGTGTCATTCAAATGGACATGTGGTAGGTGGTATTGTAACAGTATTCCACGAGATGCATCCATTTGACCCACGTCCATTGATGTGTCGAAATGTAGTTCTGAAGGTAGCCTTCTAACCACTTGTTCACAATCTTTGTCTGTCCGTTTGTCTGAGGATGGTAACGAGTACTTGGCGACAATTATGTTCCTACCAACTAAAATAGTTCTGTCCAAAAGATATTGATAAATCGTCCATCCCGATCACTAACAATGTTTCGGGGTAACCCGTGAAAATGAAAGACTTCTTTGAAAAATAGATCGGCTACCTATACGGCCTGAAAATCTAAGGGGATGGTGAAGAAATGTGCATATTTTGTCAGTCTATCAACTACCACGAAGATACAATCCTTTCCATTCACCTTGGTTGAAAGATAAAGTCCATTGAGATACTTTCCCACTTTTGTTCTAGTATAGGAAAAGGTTGCAATAACCCAATGGGTAGAGCATGTTCAGATTTGTTTTGCTGGCGGACTGCACACTCTCTTACATACTGCAATATGTCTCCTTTAAGACCTTTCCATGAAATCCTCTCCCTGAGTTGTCTGTAATTTTTGAGGAAACCTGGGTGTCTAGCCAAGGGTGAGTCGTGTACCTCCTTCAAGATTTTCCACTAAGTATATTTGATTCTTATAATAAATGATGTTATCCACCACTTTGTACTGGTCATCCTGAGTGTTGCCATCCATTAGCTCATTGGCAAATGCGTTTTTGGAATATTCCACGAATAAATGTGCTTTCCAGTCAGCTGAAATCTGAGTCAGTAAGCAGATGGCAAGTTTCCTGGACAAGGCATCTGCAATCAAATTATTCTTACCCTTCACATATTCAATGTCAAAATCAAAAGTATGAACCTTGCTTACCCATTTTTGTTGTCTCTCGTTCAAGTCCCGTTGCTCTAGAAAATATCTCAAGCTATTATGATTAGTGCGAATGACAAACTCGGCACCCACCAGACACTGTCGGAACTTAGTCAGTGCGTGAATGATGACCAACATCTCTTTGTCATAAATGGAATATAGACACTCCGCTTGTGTAAGTTTTCGACTCTCGTAGGCTATGGGGTGTTGATCTTGCATCAATATCATGCCAATGCCTTCTCCGGATGCGGCACACTCCAGAATGAATGGTCGAGTGAAGTCAGGTAAGGCAAGTGTTACATCCCAAATTTTGACCTAATTTAAAATATAGCAGTTGACGTTCATGTGAAGTCAGTTGACAGTTTAATCTATTATAATCTTGCAAAATGGTAAGAAGGTTAGTTGTTATAATTTCATGTGAAAGATAATATGCTAGTTGATTATTTATCACGAATTCAGAGATTTGAAAAGGTGGTTAGCCGTTATGAGTATTTATAACTTGTTATGATAATATGATTTAATTATGGAGAATTTCCTTGCAGGAAACACGTCAAAGGGGTGGAAGTATTATCAAAAAAGAATTAGAATTAGGCATAGGAGCATCATCATCACTGGGTAGATGGGTTGAGGACCTAACCACTTGAAACAGGATACATCTGTTGGACCTGCATGAGTTATTAAATAAATAATTTAAAACGTAAAATAATTTAATTAAAATAATGGAGTTAAATATAAAACATACCTCAAAGGATTTTTGATCTTTCATCATATTATTTCAATAAATATTTAAATATGTGCATATAAATACAAAAATGATTTGGCACCATTATAATTTAATAATTTAATAAAGTGATTTGAACTATAATATTCGAATTATAATCTTTCAACTCTATTCTTTCCATTTTAATATTCTTGCTTTTAACCGATTAACGCTTGGCATGATAAATCGATTTAATATTTGGCAATTCGAATTGTCTTATAATATTTCCAACTTCTCTTTCAACCTTTTTATTTTCTTTTCCTTCTCTTTTTCCGATCAAATTAATGTTTGAATTTGAACGGTCATCTTGGAAACCGATAGAAGCTGAGGAGTCTCGGCTAAGTCTTTAAGAGAGCCGTGAGTCAACCAAGCAATTCCTTCCCTCCTTCTGATATGTTTCTCCACTAGACCGTACTGATCTTTCTAAGACGTGAAACTCATTCCTAGCCGAGCCATTTAAGTTATGTTTGCTAAGTTGTCAATACACAAATCCATTCCTTATTCTGTCAAGAGACCAAGCTAGCGTTGAAAAGAATTTCCCTACAGGAGCACCGGCCAAGGACAGGAGGAGCCACATCCCGACTGACATCAGGCCAAGCACAGGTCATGATTTATTTGCTTTGCATTCCCATTTTATTCCTTCTTCCATGAATATAAGACCGCCTGCAGTCGGCTTTTACAATGCTAGGTGTATGATCTATAAACATATGTAATCGATTTATGCTTCCCTTACTGGAGTAAAGGTCTGACTACAACTGCTCATATATTAATGGGACTATGAATGAAACATTTCATGTAATTGAATATCATAAGTCTACCTTCATTAGGTAGCAAACCGAATGCATCCAACATACTTATACCTTGTTGATGGTCTTATGCAAATTCTTTGAATCATTGAGATCTTTTAGTTTTATCTCTGTAAATTTGTAACATCTTTATGAAGTCAAATTGTAGCTGTAATGAGTATTGAAATTAGTAACAATAAACATGCTGTCATAATCTTCAAAATAATGAACAGAATACTCATGGATTTAGAACACCTAGGATTCACCAGCAAAGATGCCATGAAATGGTGAAGTGTAATGTCCCTTATCCGGTCCTTGGTTAATTGGGACTGATTTCTTAAAATTCAAGAGACCTTTTCAATATGAGCCCCAATCTTGGGTCTAATATATACAATATATTTAGATATATGAGGTATCAAAATATGTCAAGTATATATGTATATATATGAAATCATTACTATGTCAATATTGATATAAATTCAAATATATTGAAATGGAGATTTATAGAGGCAAGTTGTGCTTGTGGAAAGGATAGCCACCCGCTATTCTTAAGGTTTGTTTTTACTTAAATAACAACACGCTTTCCTATGCTTGATAAATTAACATGTTCGCAGGTCAAAAGTAATAGTTTCCTTCATTAAAGCCTTTTCCCCTATCATTCTATACACCTTTATAGTTTTCTTGTAGAGACGGAGCTGGTTGGATTCCCCTTAACTTGTTCGTTGTGATCTAGTTAATGTTTTTTTGTACTATCAGCACGATAATAGAAATAACTAGCTTATCCTTATTTATTCATTCCTAAGAGCCTTGCAAATATTTATTTTCAGCAACTAGAGATGTTCGGCTATCCTCTAGTATCTTTATTAGACTATATCTGTCATTGATTACTTATTTCTGATTGCTCTTCTGAATATCTCTGAATAGATATTGATACATAATACTTGCTTATTGATCACGCTCCAATATTTATTGCTTCTATAAGGAATGTGTTGTGCTACTCCTTATATCTTGTGTCATTTCACTGAAGTTCCAAACAATCATTTACTATATTAATTTGTCACCCCTCTATGTATAAATTTATATCTTCCAGCGATCTCTGTTATCGTTCACTATGTTTAGACTGCACAGAATAGTATTTTATTTATATGCAGGCAGGTTGCCCACAGCTCCTTACTTGTAGTTCGATGGTTCAAATACATCCCCCGCTATTCTTTCCTTATTCACTAACTGCAAAAGGATCGACTTGGTCACTATTATTATTCTTGTATACTATTTATCCTTTTATACAGATATTCTCCAGTCAATGATCGCTGTCTTCAGATTTTTGCTGTGTCAAATATGCTATAAATTCCTCCTCCTTTGGTTCACTGCTTTCCTAATAGCCTTTATATTGTCCTCCTTATAATCATTGTCTTTTATTTCCTGCTTCTTCTCCAATTATATGCACTGGTTGGTTGTTGTCGTTCCTTCCAGCAATTTCCTCCAACGTAGAACATCTCTTCTATTTCCTGAATTCATCTGGCTCAGTTTGACGGCTTCCCTGTGTAACATGGATGTCTTGTCTTGGCTGCTTGCTGCTCCTCGTGGGGTACACTATATCCCTCCCAATTTGACTGTCGTTGCTTATCTGATGATTGGTTCCTTGTTTTTGTCTTTGTTTCATATCTCCCTTATTCACCCTGTCTACCATACCCCTTTTCTATCTCCTTCAATCATTCTTTTATATCTTGAAATGATTCATTCAATTTTGTAACTAGTGAGTCATGACTCCTCTAGGCAGCTTCTTCATAAAAATGCTGCTTAGCTTTCGTCCTAATCATCATTTATTAGTTGTATATCTTGTAAAACATTATTGCTAATACTTTGTATTCTCATTTGGAAATTGGTTGATGGTATAAGTGTTAGAATGTATTATCGAATATTCCTAGTGATTGGTGTGCAGATTATGTGATAATAGGGATCAATCTTTCCCATCGATGGTATACATATCCGAGCTACATGAAAATATCAGTGGTTCTAATTATTGTCATGCCTTATTTCCCTTGTGGATATACAGCTAGAGGTATAAGTGTCTAACGATATTCTTTGTCCACGTAACATTCACTAGACTGTGTGGAAGGTGTATTTGAGTTGTAAAAGACTCTTGACAAATATACCTATATGTGTTGTCATTATTATTATTTAGAAAATTAAGGACCGATGGATATCAAATTGATAATGTTATATCTCTTTAGGAACTTATAATTATAATCTAGTCTTATTCTATTCATATATATATATATATATATATATATATATGGGGACATGACATGAAGAGGTGTAAATAATAACAAAATGCTCATAATCTTACAGACACTGAGGAATTCACCAGCAAAGAAGCCATAAAATGGTGAAGAGATGGAATGAATCTACAAGAATGCAGAAAAGAAATCAGATATGATTAAGTTAATTATTTAAACAATAAATTCTACAATCCTTAAGAATATCATTTTCGAATCATAAATTGTGATAAGCTAGAACATATATGTTATTCATGAATTTGCTGGAAATCAATAGATAGAGCCAATTACTCTGAGATCTAAACACCTAGGATTCATCGGCTATATAACTATGGAAATGGTGAAGAGGTGAGATGGAGTCTGCAATGACTTAGAAAATAAAAGTCAGATATGATACATTAAATCTAGAATAATATCATTTAATAGCTCAAGCATGATCTTGGTAATGTAATTCTTACTGTCAAGTCTAGTGATATGGTTAGATACCAGGATGCACAGTAGATGACAGATGATCCAAGTCCAATTCTGGGTAGAGAGCGTCTTTCTCGTTAGAGATTGTGTGGGGAATAAGTTAACGTCTGAGGTTGGGTGTTTAAGCCCCTGACAATGTTTTACCTCTCCCAAAGTTGTCGGATGTACAACAAAAAAAGATAAGCTATACATTCAATTGTTTGTCGGAAACAAGTAATATCACTTTTATGATGTATATGCAAAAAAGTAAGATTAATTGAATTATTTCATAGTTAAGTTATTTTATATGAATATCGAATATGAGCATAACTTCTAACTTTGAGTTATTGCCAGAGTTAAGGAATTGGAAGGAAATAAATGATTCAGTGGTACCTGAAGCTCTAATTGATTCAATGGTATCTGAAGCCCTAATTGATACAGTGGTATCTGATGCCCTAAATGATCCAGTGGTAATTGAAGCCCTAAGTGATATAGTGGTATCTGAAGCCCTAAATGATTCAATGGTATTCAATGCCCTAATGAATATAGTGGTTTGTGATGCCCTAATATTATATAACAGTATTTATTAGTAATCATCATTTGTTTTTGATATAGCGGTATTGAATGGTAGTCATTATATGATCTTGTTATAGTGGTATTTGTGGACTAATCTAGGTGATTGCAAAAACATTCTTACAATGATTTATCGGTTCAATTTCATGGTATGTGGATTTTAATTTCTATAGTAAATTCCTTGATGGTGTTTTAAGTTCTTAGTTAAGAAATTTTGTTCAGCTGATTTTAACTGTCAATCTCTTTCATGTGAACATGATTGATATAACTGTCTTCCTATGAAAATGAAGTAATAATTGTATTTCTCGAGTATGTTAGTTGTTTATTAAGACCCGAGAAATTAGGATGTTACAACAAGTACTGGACAAGTGCTTATTACTTCAATGTATCAAAAGTGCATTGCGCCTTTTCATTTCACTGGAAGGAACTCTTTTTCGTCAGCTCTGTTAATGGCGCACTGAGCTGAGAGAATGCTTTTACAAACCTCCGATAATAACTGCACAGTCCAAAAAACCCTCTCAACTTCGAGAGTGATTTTGGGGGGGGGGGGCAATCAAGGATAGCTTGAATCTTCTCTTGATGAACCTGTACTCCATATTTACTGACAACATGCCCCAAATACAATATTTTTGTCATACCGAATTTGCACTTGGATCACTTGGTGAACAAGAGGGCTTCATTTAGATGCTTTAGGTGCTCTTTCCATGTCTTGCTATAAATAAGGATATCATCAAAGAATACCAGTAAGTAGTTATGCAATTGTTTGTTGAAATTGTGATTCATGCATGACTACAACATAGCAAGTGCATTTGTTAATCCAAACGACATGACCAAGAACTCATAATGCCCGTAGTGACAATGAAAAGATGTCTTCTCCACCTCGTCTTCCCTCATGCGGATCTGATGGTATCTCTAGCGAAGATCTATTTTTGAAAAATAAATTGCGCCATATAATTCATCCAACAATTCATCGATCCTGGGAATAGAATATCTATTTTTTATCGTGTTTTTGTTCAATGCACGATAGTCCACACACATACGTATCATCTTGTCCTTTTTAACCAATACTACTGATGATGCAAAAAGGCTAGAACTAGGATGGATCCATCCTTTCTCAAGCAGTTCCTAAATCATCTTTTCAATCTCATCTTTGAATTTCTTGGGATGGCGGTAGGGTGTGGTTATGACTGGCTTGGTGCCTACTTCCAACTCGATAGTATGTTCAAACTTCAAACCCACAATGGGGAGGTATGCTAGGAGGAATGTCATCATGAGCACTCAAGATATTCTGAAGATTGTCATCTTGGTGAGGTTTCTGTTGTCCTTTTATGGGTTCTGTCGAAACAAAACAATGTGCAACCCATACAATGTCATCATGTCGAAAGATTGCCTCCATCCGATGTGCTGAAACTTCCTTCGGTCCCTCATTGGCCATTTCATGGAGAACAACCTTCTTCCCATCGACAACAAAAGTGAAGTCCATTTTTTTAAAACTCTTGAGTGTACTCATCAAGTGTCTCCATCCACTGTATACCCAGAATAACCTCTATATCATCTAGGTTCACTATAAAGAAGTCCTCCATCACAATGTGGTTCATCATGGTGATACTTAGTTGGGGAACAAGGTGAGTACAAGGCAGAAGGGTCTCTTCAGTGACCTTAACCTGGAGTCTTGCATGCGGCTCAGTAGGTTGACCTCTTCGTTTCACCAAAGATAAGTTTATGAAGTTTAGAGTGGCTCCACCATTGAGCATCACCATGACCCTTTGTCCTTGAAGGGTTCCCCGCACATGAAACACTGTGCACCTCGGGCTCCCGAATAAGGCAATAGTTCCTCCGCGCCGTACCAATGCTGCAATTCTCTTCGTGCATTCAAACTAACCATTTTGGTGTCCTCGTGGGGATGGTTGTCTTCGGAGAGTAGATCTTCCTAGTCGTCCTCATCATCAGACACGACTTCAATGTATTGAATTTTTCCTTTCCCAAGGCATCTGTGCCCAAGTTCTCACAATCTCTTGTAGTTGAAACATAGTTTCTTCCTTTGGAGCTCTTGTCTGGTAGCTCCATCCAACAACGGCTTCTTTGGCAAAGGTTTATTATCTCTATCCCTCGAAAACATTGGCAGTTTGGGATGTAACTTCGAGAGGATGACGTTGATGATGATGCCATACTCCGAGCCTTCTCAATGGCCTCCGACAAGGTGGCAGGATTGAACCTTTTTACCCAACCCTTCAGTGGTTCTATCAGTCCGTCCATAAAGAGTACTATTTGTCTTCTTTGGAAAATGTCTGTGATCAAAATAGAGTTTCTGAAATTCCATAATGTACTGGTCAACCAATCCAATTTGCTTCAGTTGTGTCAATTTTTTGAAATTAAGTTCCGGATCTTTACCATCAAATCGATCTATCAATCTCTCAGTGAATTCTACTTAGGCATTTATTTGGTCATGCCCCAATGTGATGGTGTCATGATGCCACCATTCATGCACTACTCTCTCCAAGTGTAATGCCACAAATTTAATTGCTTCTTCTGGCATAGGATTAAGTTGGAAGTAAGTATTGACCTTCATTACCCATGCTTGCGCAGATATGGATCTACATTTGTCAAATGGAGACATATTTGCTTTACTCAACTTCCTTCTAAAATCATCGTCAAAATATCCTCAGTTTCCGCCTCCCAAATATCTCATTCTCAAATCTGCGTAGTCTTTATAGGATATATCTTCCCCAAAATTCGCATCCTTACAATCTTCTCCCAATTATTCTTGAACTTCCTCAAAGGTAGTCTATTTCCATTCGTGTGGTGCCTCCGTCCATAGGGAAAAGACGACATGGAAGGTCGAGAGCATGCTGGATGAGGGTATGCTTTACCCAACACCGAGTTCGCGTTGTGACCATTTTGTTCACCGGATATTTTTTTGTCTGCCAAATTTGTAACAAATGAATTTTCATAACTAATTTAAATCTAATAATAATCTATTTTAATAAGTAACTAATTCCATTTCACATGACAACGACTTCCATTAATTGAATATAACTATGATAAAAGTAACTGTTTCTAATCTAACTATGTTTCACGTTCAGCTGATATATCAAGATCAAAAGGAATAAATAAAAATATACAAATACATTGCTAACAATTTAACCATTTCTAACTGATAACATATTCAGCTGAAAATAAAGTAACGACTAACTTTCTTAACTAAATTATATCAACTGAAATATTTATTCAATGTAAATGTCAATATTTACTTTATCTAGAAAACTAAACTGTCTAATTATTCTTCTAAGGGTTAAAAGTAAAAGTGAAAGAAACATACAGTAATAACGGAAGAATTCCTTTATCTTGTTGGTCAAGCCTCGGCATTGGTGAGAGGAGAAGAATTGACATAGGCTTAACCTCCCAACCTTGGACCATACTTATCTCACACATCCTAACTTATTAGAATGACCCCCCCTACCTCGAGATCGTGCTTGGGATGTTCTTTAGTCCAACCATCTGAGCTACCAGGTGGTTGAGTGCCCCATCAGTTATACCTATGTAATTGACATCTATGGACAATGAAGCGATCTCAAGATTGACACATATGCCTAAAACTACTTTGGCCAAGGATTTCAATTGGATTCGTGAACCCAATCTCCACCACTTGACTTGACAACAAATTCTATTACCAGGACATGCATGAGCTATTATTTATTTATTATTCAAATATGATTTCATTGTTAATTCTTGCAGGCCAATTCCACCTCTTCACCCTTCTGTGGCTTCTATGCCTAGGTGAATCCTAGGTCTCTAAAAGATTATGTTCACCTTGTTATTATATACACCTCTTCACCATTCCATGGCTTCTTTGCCGGTGAATTCTTCGATATTTGGAAGATTATGAGCTTACTGATATTATCTACACCTCTTCACCAATTCTATGGCATCCTGCCGGTAAATTCCTCAGTGTTTCAAGAATTCTGGATTTGTTTGGAAAATTGTGATAACATGTGCATTGATGTTGATTCATACAATTCAATTCAAGCTTTCTATAGCTACCATTTGAATTCATAAAATGTTGTAATCTCAAGGATACTCGATGAGGATCTGAAAGAGTCTCAACATAATATAGAGAACCAACATGTTACCAAAAATTATCTCAGATTGAATGTAAAATCGACTATGGGTGGATATGGATTAGAGGGGGGTTATGTTTTTGAATACACATTTAATCTCAGCCTATTTGTTTATACTGTCTAGCAACAGACATTACAATCAGTGGAAATTGAACTATGAATAGCATTACTTCTTTGGTATTTCATTCAGCATCTAAAATAAAAGGGGAAGCCGGCTACAATCGGGCTTAGACTTAGCAGAGAAAATAAAATAAAAATAAGACACATGACCTGCGATTAAATATGGCTCTTCCTCCTGTGGCCGGAACTCCTATTCACTTGCTAATTGATAATATAGTCCATCGGTAGAACTAAAGAAAAGTTGGGAAGTCGGGGATGAAAGAAATACTGAGGTATCTGGCTGTGGTCGTCCAAACCCGGCCTAGAATTGATTCGTAGCAAATAGAGAAAAGGAGAGGATGGCCGAATGGAAAGAGGAATGATCCACTAAATTGATTCATGACATTCTTTAATGGTTGGTCGAGACTCCTCGGCTACCATTAGTTATCAAGATGACCATTCGAATACATCATAAATTTGAATTTGAAAAGGAGAGAAATAAAGAGGGAAAATAAATAAGGAGTTGAAAAGTTTTAAACTTATTTAATTAATGCCGATAGGCATTCTACAATGGCAAAATGGAGGAGTGGGATGGTGTGAGCATGTTAATATTAACTTTTATTCTTCTAGGTTAAATTTGACAACCACCTACATGTCAAAAGTTTAAATCTTATTATAAATAGAATATACCTTTAAAAACAATTTAATAAATATCACATAAAATATCCACTTAAATTATAATATTTGGAGATATAAATCATCCATTTAAAAAAAAAATTAAAATAAAGAGATTAAGTTAGTAAAAAACTAAATAAATAGAGATAAAGGAAATATAAATAATTTTAGATGTAGTAAATTAAATTATAATTATTTTATAGTGGATATCTATCAGCATTTCTTTAGATAGATTTATTTAAGATATCTATACTAATTGTAATATGCTCTTGCATATGTTCACATAAGTATATTGATGAGGTGACATCATTAGATTATATTATTATAATTTATTGGTGCCACTTCATTTTTATATTTATGTGTTCGTATTTAAGTGTTTATTATAATGATAAAATAAGAAAATTTAATAATAAATTTCTAAAGGTATGAATTATAATTTAGTTTAGATTATTTTATGTTTTTAATATATTGTTTCCCTAATAGCTCATGCGGTCCCATAATGTAACCTGGGGTCAAGTTTTTATATCCTTTCCAAAGGAGTCTTAGGTCATACCCGTCGATCCTGATGACTGAACCAAACAACCATCCCATTCCGATGATCTCATTTAGCAATGCTTCCCCTCTCTTCAATCTTCTCCTGCAATCACCCAAGCAAAACATTCTTGCCAAAACATTAATTCAAAAATATATTTGATTGTTAATTCAAATCAAACAACTTTTAGTCATCTAATATCAATTATAGGTTACTGATCATTTCATGAACGTTTATAAATAACTAACTCATTTCACATGATTATAAAAAGAAATAATTCGTTAACAGTTGGTACAACGTATATAAATAACTAACTCATTTCACATGATCAGGAAAAGAAATAATCCGTTAATAGTTGATACAACGTATATAAATAACTCATTTCACATGATCAAGAAAGGAAATAATTTGTTAAACCAACAATTATGATCAAAAAAATTAGGGCAAAATTAGGGATGTAACAAAATTCTTGAGAGTTTCTTCCATGAGTCTTTGAGTATCGTTGATCTGTGTCTGATTCCTCGCAAGTTCTCTTAGAAGTGCCACGAGTTCTGCAATCGTGGGTTCTAGTTCTGCCGCCATTCTATCAACCAAATGGGATCTTCTCTTCTAGCTATAAAATCTCATTCATTGTCCACAGGCTGGAAAGATTGGAACTTTGATACTACTATAATGTTTCGTTTCCCTTCTATCACAACCCTACAAGGAAACTATCAATTGTTTGCCAGACACGCCAATTGGGATGACCGTATGCTAGTGTCTGATGGCAGTGAACTCGTATGATGATGGCAATAGGATGTTGTTAGGAATGGTCGTACGATATAGGAGTATGACCGTATGGTACTAGTAATGGAGCACAGATGGTGTATGGTGAGAGAGACAATGCCTTGGGTGCAAGGTTGTATGGCCGTGCGGTGGATCAATGAATCGTATGGTAGGAGACCAACTAGACCATATGGTGCACGGTGAGATGGTCGTACGGTGTGTCTATGATGTTACTAGAAGCCGTACAGTATAGGGTGGGCCAAACAATGTTGCTACATTGATGTCTGTGTGCCAAGCTATAGTTCGTACAACCATGTAGTTGTACGAATGAAGTTGTGGGGTGGTGGAAGGTGAGTTTGAACAATACAACCATGAACAAGATAAAATTCAAATAATGGAAATTGAACACAGAGATGCTCAATCAATATTTGTACACAAAATGGTGCTCTGATTTGCTAGATCCAAGCAAAGAATTACAAGCAATGGAATAGGATGAGGGTTGAATCCCACTGAAACCGTGAGAGCCAAATAGGGAAGATCTTTCACTTCCAAAATGGCGAACAACATAGAATCCTAACAGGAATTCGCAGTACAAAGAAATAATTCAAATTGCCTACCAACAACTACCTACAAGCCATGCTTAAATACCCGTCCGGGAAACTTTACTAAGGGTGTACAAAGATAGCCGACGACTACATCTACCTATGGAAACAAAAATAAAAATAGGTCCGAGATATACTAAATCAATCGGCCCATTAACAAAGGTTTGATTAATTATTTATTTTATGACGAGAACATTACATTGCATTCTCTCAGTATTTTTTACATTATAACATTTTCTAAAAACCTCTTCTCTCAATGTTTCTTCTCCCTTCGTTGTTTTCAATCTAACTTCATTTAGTCTATCATACAATTCTTTTGGAAGTTGTCCATGAATGGTAATTAAAGGCTTCTTAAACTTAATCATGTATTAGATTATGGTTACATCCAAATTTCTTTGCTCATAGACTGAATATCTATCATAGTATTGCATAAGCTTCTTAAGATTAACTTCTTTTAAGATAGAGTCATTCACATTCTCTATTCTAGGCTTCCAATTTATCTTCTTTTTTCTGCTGCCTTCTTCTTGTTGTTGTTGTGGTTGTTGTTGTTGCACTTGGATTTCATGTAGTGTGACTTGTCTCGTTTTCTTTCCTTTATAATTGCTTTCACATTTTACATTTTGCTTGGACTAATGGCCATCTCTTTAACTCTTTTGGGTCTAGATGTCTTTGCTTGTACTTGTTTCACTTCAACTAATCTTGTTGATCTCCTTGTGGTGTGACTGATGGTGCTAATGGTGGTGATTCAAATCGTGGTGTAGGTATAATTGATGGTGTTGCATCTGATGGTGCAATGCTAGGGCCTTCCTATACTAATAGTGGTGGAATGACTAGGACATCTTTCTATCCAATCCGCCTCATCTCAGATAAAGTTTTCTTGACATCAATAAACTCTTGGTGTGTCATCTCTATTTCTATCAAGATCTTCATTTCACTATCAACCTTCTTCCTTGTTGCCTTTTCAACCATCCTCATATTCTCGTTACAAGTACCAAATCTTGAACTGTTAGGATCTAAATAAGAATTTAGGATCCTTTGTGCATATCCTTGAATTGCTTCCTCTATGATCTCATAGCCAAGTTTGTCTACATACATCACTCCAGGAGTGACTGCCTCAATGTTGGTGAAATCAATATCTATCATAAAAAATCATTCATCTTTGTACTTTTATACCATAGACTTGGGAATCCTTGTTGTTTGCTTCATTTCAGACTGAAATTTTTTCACAATTACTGTTGCATTGTTGTCAATCTTATCCATAAGGTGCCTTTATATAAATCTATAATATTTTCCATTGTGCACTTCTCATTGTTCCAATCAAACATGGGCATGAATGGAATCTCTTCAAAAAGTGGGAAAACATATAGGTTATTAATGACTGAAATCTGAATTGAGCATTCTTGGTTTTCCTCATCCTTTCAAGATTGTCTATCAGTTGGATTCTCAAAATTCACATATATTTACTTAGTTTTTGCAACACAACTTATATTCTATGTTGGATGGATATTTTGCAACCGATAGCTTGGGGTAAAATATAGTCACAAAATAGGATGACCAGCCACAGCGTGTGAAATAGAGTCTCTCCTACCTTAAAGGGAAGGCTCTCCCTTCTCACTATTCCTTGGATCAACTCAAGGTAAGCAAGAAGTTGAGAGATTTTGTAAAGGGTTGTTACCAATATTCTTTCCTCTTAGCTTTTAGAAAAGAATCTAATTACCCACAGAGCGAGTAATGGGCAAGATGAAACCTCAAACTACACTTCTATCTAAAGTTGTAAATGGTGATACCAATAAAACAACACTAACTCAAAGGCTAGTTAAAAGCATACCAGTTTGGCTTTAAGTCCTATTTTAACCTATTCTATAAGAATAACTTCTACCATTGGGGTGCAAAGACTTCCAAAAGTAAGGAATTCTAAATATTTTTCATGAATTTGAGATGGTAATACAAGCTACAGCCAAAGCTCCTAGTTTATGTATTGCCACAACCGCTCCCAGTTAAAGCTTCGGCTCCAATTGCTCTTAAATCACTATGCTCTATTATTGAACACACAATAATAATATGAATCAAAGACAATAGACATAAATTACAGTAAAAGCTTCTAATTTGCTCTATCACAATTGCTTCCAGTCAAAGCTTTCAATCCAATTGCTTCTATTATTCACTTTTCTCCCAAATGTGTACTATACAATCAAAGTATGCTTGCACAAGTGTTGCAGAGCTTTCTTGCATACAACAAAAGATGATTTTACAATAAGAGGGCACTCCTTTATATAGGCAAAGAAGTTGAGAAAAAAATGGAAGAAAAAGTGGGACCAACTCAACCAATTTTGACCAAGTCTAACTAGAAGAGAAATTATTGGGTTACATGCAACTGTAAATACAACTTACATTACATGTAATTACATATTTTCATGCAATGCATCCTCTTCAATTAAAAACATGAAATAAGAAGAAGAAAGACAGAAGAGAATTGAAACAATCCTAGTGATTGTTCTGAAGGGTCTTGTACTTGGCGATGCTATCCTGGATGATCACAAGATCGAAATTTCTTATATTGTGTACCACTACGTTCATCTTGATAATCACAGTGTTATGTCTTTTGATAACCTCTAACTCTCTTTGATGAATTGTCCATTGTCATTTAAAAACTTGATGTGATCAAGCTTTTTCCGCTCAAGTTCTCGTGAATTCTCCTCTGTAGATTGGTACATTCTCGAATCTCCAATACTTTGAAAACCTTCTTGATGGTGTCCGCATGTAAACTCGAAATAACTTTCCATTAGTAGCTTTAACACCTTTTTTTTTGAAACAAAGTGTTTGGGCTTTCAAGATGTCATTGCACGGAAAATGAAGTATATGTATATGGAACATGTAATGAAGAATGAAAAGTGAAATGACATGCGAATGCGGATGGAGAATGAGCTTACATGTAAGTGGGGATGACGGATGAGGTCAAGTGTGTAATGATATGAGAAGTAGAATGACATGTATTTTTCTCATGAAGTGTAAGTGCATATGGAAAGATGGAAATGCAATATAACTTGAGGCGAAGTGAAATTATAGTTGTCTTTGTGGAAGGTGGAGTCAAAGTACATGGAAAAAATGCACATGACATTTTTGACCTTTTAAAAAGTGTCTTTAAGTCAAAAACAGGTTTTAGAGATGCAATTACATGTAAGAATTTTCATCTAATCATGTCGTACGATTGGATGCGGAAAGTGAGATGAGTGGAAATGGAAATGGAAAATGAGATTACATGTACATGTGGATGATGGATGAGATGAAATATATGTAATCGCAATTTATGAATGGGATGCGAAGTGTTGTGGCATGGAAAGATGAAAATGGAATGTGATGATGCTTTTGCATGAAATGGAAGATGCAATGAAGTGAAACATGACCAAGTTCTTGGGAAAGAACTTGCAACTACTCCAAAATGAAGAAAACACACCAAACACAAAAACGAACTTCAAAAGAAAAATGTACCTTTGGCAAAAGACTCAAACATGTCAACAAGCAAGCCACTTCAACATATAATTTTGAATTTGGAGTTTGTGAAAAAAACAAAAACATGAAAATGAACCATTTCATCATTTTTAAAGGAAAAATACACTTTTGATGGCAACAAAATCAACAACTATAAATCATCAAGCTAAAACATGCATAAAGTCAACAAGATAAGCACAAATTAATTAGCAAGAAGGAAAATGTCCACTTACATAATGATTGTGTGCCAAAAATGGAGGAAGAAGCTCCAATATTGAAAAATTCTCAAACAAAATTAGATCTTTACAATCTTTGCAAGAGGAATTCGTAATGGGCAGAAAATAAGGCATTTTCAATGCACAATGCAAAATCGTGCCCTAAAATCCCTCAAACTTACAACATTTTTAGCAAAAGATGAAAGAAAAACCTATTTTTGATAAAAATGTGATTCCAAAAGAGCATTACATAAGTCGTTTTTTACCATAGAATGCAAAAATGTGCCCTCCAATATCCTCTAGAATGATTAAAACTTTAAAACAACTCCTTATTGGACAAAAATGTACATTTTGGAGGCCTAGATTTGTGCATTCTTCCTCAAAATGTAACTTCAAATGGATCTGAGAACACATTTTTGGCAAAATGATCCAACGTTTTTGTATAGAGAGGATTACATTTGCAAAAACATCCCTAAAGGAGAAGATTAGAAGATATCTCATGAAGAAATCCAAGATTTTTATTGGGAAGAACTTGCATGGAGTTTTGTCCAAAACGGGTTCATGAAGTTCAAATGCACATTTTGGAGGTGTTTGCATATATTAAAAATGCAACATAGAGAAAAATGCACCTTTTAGAGGCCATTATGTGTTTTAAAAACATGTAATGGGCTCTTCTAAGGAAAAAACACACCTTTTAGGTGCATATGCATGTTTTAAAAACATGTTTTTTGCCCAAAAACGGGTTTTGGGGATGCAATTACATGTTTTTGGTGTAGAATGCACCTTTTGGTGTAAAGACATGTTTAAGTTACTTGCATATGCAACCCAAGACAAAAACTCACTATTTTGATGCATATGCATATAACATATGTAGCTCAACTTTTTAATGTCATTGCACATTTAAGTTGAGTTTACATTTAATTGCATAAAAAAGGTCCACCTTTTAATGTCATTGCACATTTAAGTTGAGTTTACATGCAATTGCATCAAAAAAAGTCCACTTTTAAGATGTCATTGCACATTTAAGTAATTTTACATGCAATTGCATAAAAAAGGTCCACTTTTAAGATGTCATTACACATTTAAGTAATTTTTTAAGCATATGTCAATTCAATTTTGATAAAATATTACTTAAGTGGGACATAAATTATATTTACATTATCATATTAACAATATAATGTGTAAATATCATTTAATAAGTAATATTTAGAAAGCAACCATTTTACAATCGGCAAAGGTAACTTTGGTGATAAACATTTAAAATGTTAAAAGAATAAGGTGGATCATGGCAGAACATAGAAGAATTGTTCCACTTCTTTTAAAGGGAGTAATCATGGATTGAAAAGTAGTTCTCAAGAAAATATCAATACAAACAAGGAATGTATTGATACCAATGAACATATGAATATGCAAAAGGCAGATGAAAATGCTTAGGGATTGAGTGTCATGCCCAAAACTTGGGCAAAACACACCAACACTTTTTTTGAAAGAGTTAAACAAGTTGTACTTTGTACCTAAGTCACACAATGTTTGCAATTAGAGTTAGTTCTTAAGTTGAATAGAATGTGCACACAAGGTTAAAATGTTTGATCAACTGAGTTTATTGAAGTTTTATAATTTAGGTTTTTGTTAGAGTTTACTAGAAGATGAAACTATTCGATGCTAACACCTTGACAAAGGTTAAGGGTTTCGTTAAAGTACTCTAATAAAAGTTATCTAATCCAAAGTAGATGAAACCTAATGATATTAACTTCGCAATTTTCTATCTTTATTAACTATATAGGAGTGTTTAACCAACCAATGGAAGGTTTACTACAAAAGGATGTTATAATTACCTCTCTACACTAATACCAAATGGATTAATTGAATTACCTACTTATGCATCTAAATAACATACTTTGATTTAGAATCTCTCTAAGGTCATTCAAAATTATTAAATTATTTATCTTAATAAAATCTATCATTAAATTTACTACTATTGAAATTTATTCTCTTATAAATTGTCACATAATTCCTATAAAACAAAGTTTAATACAAACACCTCTCAACTTAGGATTAGGAAACTAAATTTCTAATTTAAGAGAATCACCATTTGACTTTATTATTCATATTTTATTATTTCCTAATTCGGTTATCCCATTTATAATATTTAAATTCTAGAATTTTTTTTTTTTACAAGTGTACTATTTATTAAATGCTATATAGAAGTGTTTAACCAACCAATGGAAGGTTTACTACGAAAGGATGTTATAATTACCTCTCTACACTAATACCAAATGGATTAATTGAATTACCTACTTATGCATCTAAATAACATACTTTGATTTAGAATCTCTCTAAGGTCATTCAAAATTATTAAATTATTTATCTTAATAAAATCTATCATTAAATTTACTACTATTGAAATTTATTCTCTTATAAATTGTCACATAATTCCTATAAAACAAAGTTTAATACAAGCACCTCTCAACTTAGGATTAGGAAACTAAATTTCTAATTTAAGAGAATCACCATTTGACTTTATTATTCATATTTTATTATTTCCTAATTCAATTATCCCATTTATAATATTTAAATTCTAGATTTTTTTTTTTACAAGTGTACTATTTATTAAATGCTATATTTAATAAACAATTATATATCAAACTACATTTTAAAATATAAATAATAACCATCATATTTATTTGAAACCATATACATTAAATTTAACATTTCTTGAAAAAAACTATATTTAATTAATATGCTTAATAGATTTTATATATTTATTATTTATAACATAATAATATATATTTATTAAACATTAATTTAAAATAATAATTTAAAACAAAATTTTAAAAAAGCTTAAGGTTCGACCTTCTTTAAAGAGGGTGGCGGGGCCTGCCCACCATGGTAGGTTGGTTTGCCTTGGTGGGAACGCTTTTCCATATGGTAGGCGCAGGGTGCAGTGGTGGGACTCACAATGCATGGTAATGGGGGGTTGGGTGTAAAAACCCCTACCAAAAAAGTTCTAATTTTTTTTTAAAAATTTTGTTTTTGTTATATATTTTTTAATAATTTCAGCCTCCTACCCTATAGGAAACTTTTTTTATAGTATATTTTTTTTCGCCTTCTAATTTTCTATCTTCATTTTCTTTGCTTAATAGAAATTAATCCCATGGGTATTTATGTTTTTCTTTTCCAAAGTGGATGGTTATCTACTAACTTCTAAGTGACTATCCCATTAATTGA
Source organism: Cupressus sempervirens (assembly GCA_028749045.1). NCBI lineage: Eukaryota > Viridiplantae > Streptophyta > Pinopsida > Cupressales > Cupressaceae > Cupressus > Cupressus sempervirens. The sequence continues at coordinate 334,049,675 of CM053790.1, forward strand.
TTAGCCTATGGATTTTAATGATATCTATAAAATCATAAAATGGAATGAAACATATCAACCTTATAAGCAATTTGAAATATAACTTTTCCAATACAACAAAGAGATCTTAACTATATCACATACAATTTGTTTCCAATGAACATTTTAGCATAGATAATTTTGCACAAAAGATTTCCTTTCATTATTGAATAATCATTTATTTCTCATCAATGGGAATGCATTTCAGTACAATTCAACTCAACTTTTAAATTGAAACTAATCCTCCCTTTCCTTGAGATGAATATACATTTTTATACAACAATGAATCTAAAGTTCTTTCTTTCATTACAAGATTTCAACAATAAAATGCAACAAGGGTGGAGAATTCTCCAATGCAACATGACAACAATTTACAACACATTTTCTTTATCCACATGACCAACATGAAGACCATTTTCCTTAGCTTTCCACTTAAATTTTATCCACAAAACCTACACTAACTACTGAGCATAACTGTAAAGTTTGTCAGCCGATTGGATGGTCCCGGCCGTGTTTCTGTAGCCGACGGAATGACTGTCGTCGATGTTTTGTATTTTGTAGCCAACGGGTAAATAGTTTGTAGCGGACATAATGTTTGTGGCTGACGGACTCTTTCGGGAAGATTCGGCAGATAGTATTTATATCCCGTCTGGGATCGTTGTAAAGGGGCATCTTCTATTACTCATCTTATGAAACATAATGTATGTTTGGCATATGCGAATATAATTTTGCTGTTCGTGTCAGTGTTCATTGTCTGCATGCATTGTGTTAATTTACCCGTACAAGGAGGATTACGGGTCAGATGAGGACAGGTGCCGGGATTACCTCAGGACTATGAAGTCTGCATTGAAGAAGGGACATGATGTGGCAATTCAGGCCCTGACTCGGCGGAGGGAGTGGCATTTGATCAGAGCATATATCCGTGGGATCTGTCCTCGACGATTTTAGACTTGTTTTGTAGACAGGGGTTGGCTAGCGGTGGAGACAGCTGAGATGTTGGCAGATTGGGCTACTGAGCCCGAGTTGGGACCCAGTGAGACCCCTCTGATGAAGCTGGCACATGAGATTGTGAGATTGTACAAGGATGTTTACTATGGTCGTCGACGTGCGGAGGCGGACAGGGTTGCAGCAGAGAGATCATTGGCAGCTGAGAGTGAAGCTAGAGAGAAGCTAGCCGTTGACTTGGCCGACCAGTAGGCAGCATGGGCCACAGAGCGAGCGGCACTACTGGCAAATATGGTAGCAGTGGTGCAGGAGAGGGACGTGGCTAGGCAAGGTACAGAAGCGGCTTTCTGAGATAAGGATGTGGCTGAGCACGAGATACAGTTGGCTAGGAGGTAGGCTATGGATGCGGCGATTCTTCTAAAGGAGGCTGTCGAGGTTAATTCTCAAATTCAAACAAATCTACGCATCAGAACAGAGCAGGTGTATGAGTTGCGTCGCCAGCAGCACTCTTCTGGGACGCCCCCTTCTCTCTAGTATTTCTTTTGTTGTCTATAAGTTCTCTTAATTTTGTTAGTCATCAGGAGACGACTGTTCTTTTTGAGGGGGATGGTGTCAGCCGACTAGATGGTCCCGGTGGTGTTTCTGTAGCCGACGGAATGACTGTCGTCGGTGTTTTGTATTTTGTAGCCGACGGGTAAATAGTTTGTAGTGGACATAATGTTTGTGGCCAATGGACTCCTTCGGGAAGGTTCGGCGGATAGTATTTATATCCCGTCTGGGATTGTTGTAAAGGGGCATTTTCTATTACTCATCTTATGAAACACAATGTATGTCTAGCATATGCGAATATAATTCTGCTGTTCGTGTTCGTGTTCATTGTCTGTATGCATTGTGTTAATTTACCCGTACGGTAAACAAAGTTTATTACCAAATTTAATTGATTGCAGAATTTTGTTGCAGATACAAACAGTAACACCAATGTTTTGAATCACTTCCAGAATCTGCAAACATTAGTGCAATAATAACATAAATGAAGTATATCAAACTCAGAATTATCTTCGATCCTTTTGGAGTGCTTGCGTTAATAGATTTTGATGCCAAGATTACATTGGGCGGATTGGATATATACCAACGGAAGGGGTGTGGGGATGAATGGCCATGTCTCCAATTGGAGACATGGACATTCATTCTCACACATGTTCATTTAACTAATACTCATGATTAGTTACTATCATAAACACAGTGATTAAATGTATAACCAATCATTACATCTGTGACTCAATATAAAGGATAGATCGATCATGATCTAAACATCAAAGGGACCAAAAATAATCTTAATCATGCCTTAATGATCACGGAACATATATACATACATAAATACATATATATAGGTTGCAGACTGTAGAAGGTACAACAACATGTACGTATGCATATATGCATAACAGCATGTGCATCATGTTGTTGTGCATATATACATACGTATGTGCTTATCATAGTAATGTCAGAGCGAAGCTACATGCATTAACACTCCCTCTTAGCTACGGAAGACAAAGTGCATATATATAAGTTCTTTATATGAAAAGTAATATCCTCAAGATATATATAAGAAAATCAAGTCTTATGATATTCTTTCTAGTTATGGTGTGTATACAGATATCAAGTCACATGATATCCACCATAAAAGATCATGGTACATCCATAAATATTAAGTCACATAATATCCACTGTGAATTTGAACATATTGATCTTCAACAGATATCAAGTCACATGATATCCATCAACATGCTCTTTTAACTATCATGATTTTTCCTTGAATATCAAGTCACATGATATTCATCATGATAGTAATCTAATAATAATAAAGTTGTCACCTTATATTATCAGAATCAATATTTCATTATAAAAGATTATCACCTTAAATAATGAACATAGGGTAGGCCCATGAGTCATAGAGTCACACATATGACAAAAGAGTTTACACTTTAAACATGTTTATTTAAATAATACAAATTTACAAAGTTGAGACTCAATCTCATAAACTTACATTTCAATCAAGCCAAGTTTCTTCCTAAAATGATCAACTTTCACTTTAGGGAAAGCCTTGGTAAGAATGTCAACTGTTTGTTCACCTGTATTAATATATTCTAATTGAATATCCACCATGTCTCTTACATAGTGGTAAGGAATTTCTATATGCTTAGATCTATCATGAAATACCGGATTCACAGATAACTTGATGCAAGTTTGGTTATCACAGTGAATAGTGGTAGGTTTCATAGGTTCACGAAACAAGTTAGAAACCATCTTTCGAAGCCAAACTGCTTCTCTAGCTCCCAGAGCTGGTGGCATATATTTTGCCTCAGTAGAACTTTGAGCAACAGAAGCTTGCTTTCTACAAATCCAAGAAATCATGGCTGATCCTAAACTAAAGCAACATCCTGATGTGTTATTCCTGTCTTTTACACTTTCGGCCCAATCGGAATCAATATATCCATGTAACTCCAAGCTGGTATTCTCATATTTAAGTTCATACCCAATAGTACCTTGAAAATACCTCAATATATGCTTCAAAGCAACAAGATGAATCTCACAAGGTTCACACATGAACCGACTTAATGCATTCACTGCATAGTAGATATCAGGTCGAGTATTTACAAGATACATCAAGGGCCCAATTATATATCTATATAAGGTGGAATCAACTAATCTGGATTTAGCACTTGCTTCCTTTAGCTTGTGAAGGTTGGTTTCCATAGGTTTAGACATAGGTCGACAATCCCACATTCCAAATCTTTTCAAAATATCAGTAGCATACTTCTTTTGATGTGGAAAGATATTACCAGACTTCTGACATACTTTCAAACCAAGAAAGTAATGAAGAATTCCTAAATCCTTAATTTTGAATTCAAAATCCAAATCTTTCTTACACTGATTAATGAGATGTTCTTCCCATATAATTAGAAGATCATCAATATAAAGAACTAGAATTAGCATATCACCTTTAAATACCTTGAAGTAGAGATTTGGATCAACACGTTCTTGGTGAATCCAAGACTTAAAAGGTATTTGTCAATCCTTACATACCAGACATGGGGAGCTTGTTTAAGTTCATATAGAGCCCTCTTCAATTTACAAACATGAGAAGCAACACCATGAGTTACAAATCCTTCTAGTTGTTCCATGTATACTTCTTCCTCTATTTTTCCATTAAGAAAAGCAATTTTTACATCCATTTGATGGATTTTCCAACCTTTGGCTACTGCAATAGCTATTACAGCTCTAACAGAAGTGTACCTGGCAACTGGTGCAAAGGTTTTTTCAAAATCAATTCCTTCCTTTTGCGAGAAACCTCTAGCTACAAAACGAGCTTTATGTTTTTCAATGTTGCCATCTGCAGCATACTTAACTTTGAAGAGCCATTTTGAAGACAACACAGATTTTTCCATAGGTCTCGGAACTACGTCCCAAACATCATTTTTTAGTATAGACTGGTATTCTTCCACCATGGCGTCTTTCCAAGCTTGATGTTTAAGTGCTTCAAAAGTACTAGAAGGTTCAGAATTCAAGCTCTAATACAAGAAAGCATTATATGTCAATTTTCTAGGTCTCTTGCTTTCTCAGAAGGTTCCTGAAGGAGTTGCGAATCCATCTCCTTCCTGTATTATTTTCCTTGCCCAAAGTGGTCTTTTGAGTCTCTGGAAGGATTTCAGTTTTAGTTGAAGTCTCTTTAGGGAACTCCCTCTAAGTCTCAGGAGTAGGAGTCTCTTCTGGAGATACATCAAATGTATCTAGTTCATTGGAGGTTTTGGCTCTTCTGAAAGCAGTGTCTTCCTCAAGGATGACATCTCTGCTTAGTTCTATTTATTTTTGTCCAGGTATGTAGGCTCTGTATACTTTTACTATTTCACTAAAACCAATGAGAATACCCTTTATTCCAAATTATTCTAACTTAGTCCTCTTCTCCTTAGGTAAATGAACATATACAGGACATCCAAATATCCTTAGGTGACTAATGTCATGTTTCTTTCCAAAAAATGCTTCTTCAGGAGTCTTATTGTCCAAATGTGAGTGAGGGCATCTATTCTGAATATAGACTGCAGTGTTGGATGCTTTAGCCTAGAAGGACATACTCAAATTTTGATCAAAAATCATAGCCCGAGCAACTTCTACAATAGTTATGTTCTTCCTTTTAGCAACCCCATTTTGTTGAGGATTGTAAAGGACTGTGAACTCCCTCTTAATCCCACTGAGTTTGTAGAACTCGTTAAATATTTTAGAAGTATACTCCTTCCCATTATCTGTTCTCATAACTTTAATGCTCTTACCAGAGTTCTCAGTGATAGTTTTGAATTCTTTAAACTTAAAAAGAATCTCTTAAGATTCTTTGCATTTAAGGAAGTATATCCATGTCTTCCTTGAAAAATCATCAACAAATATCAAATAGTACAAGAATCCTCTTATAGAAGGCCCACATAGATCAAAATGTACTAGTTCCAACACTTCTTTAGTTTTGCTCAAACTACGAGGAAATGACTTTTTAGTGTTTTTCCCTAAGGCACAACCTTTACATGATTCATTGTGAATATGATTTAACTTGGGCATTCCGGATACTACCTTCTCCATTGATGTTAGAGCATGTAAGTTGATATGACCTAGTCTTTTATGCCATATTTCATTTGAATTTGAGGTCTCATGTACAAGTGCAAGGTTTGTCTTAGCACATAACTCACATAAAAGTCCTTGTCTTACTCCTATTGTTAGAGCCCTTTTAATGGTTGAATTTTTAGGCCATGCTAGTACTTTCCCTCCCATGAATGCAATTCTAAAAGCATCATCTTCAAGTGCAGATATAGATATCAAATTCCTCTTAATACCTATTACATAAGGAACACCAGAAAGTTGAATAGAATTTCCAAATTGCAATTTTATGGTGCAGGTCCCAATTCCTTTTACGGAGTGTGCGGAATCATCACCAATTGTAATTTCTTCATCTATTTCTATTTGCATGTTTTCTAGGTTATTCTGATATCCAGTGATGTGTCTAAAAAGACCCACTGCCAACTATCCATGTATTCTTTTTGGTTGATATTTGGTTGGATAATGTTTAATAGAAGGCATATTTCTCCTATTCATTTCCTTAATTTGACTTCTCATATTTTGCAAAAGATGCTTGAGGTTTAGATCTATCGGGACAATTTATTGTATAATGTCCATACAGATCACATCTGAAGCATTGGATTTTGGACAAGTCTTTCTTCTGGTTGGATTGTCCTTTTCCATGAAAATTTCTTTTCTTTTTGTTGTTTTTCTTTTTTTCTTTCTTATGAACATTTGTATTAAGAACTTGAACATCTTTATCTAGGATTTTGTGTTTTCCCTTAATCATTAATCTTGATTCTTCTTGAAGACATTTTGATCTTAAACAATCTAGTTTAGGGATTTTAGACCTAGCACTTATACCTTGTACAAAGGATTCCCAAGAGTTTGTAAGTAGTCCTAGTGCTATTAAGGATAATTCTTGATTTTCAATTTCATTACCAAGTGCAAATAATTGATCTCTCAAATCTGTGATTCTCATAAAGAAAGCATTTATAGTTTCTCCTTTATTCATGCTTGCATTATTCATCTGCCTTTTAAGAGCAAGTTTTCTGCCTGTATTATTGATTATAAATGCATTTTCAAGAGCACGAAACATATGATATGTTGTGGTATGTTTTGCCACAATAAGTACTATGTGCTCTCGAACAACTTCCACAATTATCTTCATGGCCTTTTCATTTTTCTCGATCCATTCTGATTTCTTAGGATCATCTTTAGGTTCATCTTTGTCCTCTCTTACAAATGATTCCAATTTTTTTTCTTTTAACAACATCATTAATCAAAGTTTCTAGGATTCGAAGTTATTAGCACTTCCAAGGTGATGTTTGAATCTCATTGTGTTTGTCATCTTTGTCGAGAAAGGAAGGACTGTTATTTGAAGTAAAATCTAATCCTTATAAACTTAGTGTGATCTTTCCTTAACCAAGCTCTGATACCATGTAAAGTTTATTACCGGATTTAATTGATTGCAGAATTTTGTTGCAGATACAAACAGTAACACCAATGTTTTGAATCGCTTCCAGAATCTGCAAATGTTAGTGTAGTAATAACAGAAATGAAGTATATCAAACTCAGAGTTATCTTCGATCCTTTTGGAGTGCTTGCATTAATAGATTTCGATGCCAATATTACATCGGGTAGATTGGATAAATACCAATGGAAGGGATGTAGGGATGAATGACTATGTCTCCAATTGGAGACATGGACATTCATTCTCACACCCGTTCATTTAACTAATACTCATGATTAATTACTGTCATAAATAGAGTGATTAAATGTATAACCAATCATTACATCTACAGCCCAATATAAATGATAGATCGATCATAATCTAAACATCAAAGGAACCAAAAATAATCTCGATCATGCCTTAATGATCTTGGAACATATATATATCTCATTGGTTGCAGATTGTGGAAGGTACAACAGCATGTACCTATGCATATACGAATAACAATGTGTGCATCATGTTGTTGTGCATATATACATACTTATGTGCTTATCACAGTAATGTTAGACCGAAGCTACATGTATTAACAATAACCATGGAGTGTTCACCTCCCAACCTAGGTCTCTATGAGAACACCCCCAAGCTTGGAGAACCAAGGCTAAACCAGATACAAACAATAACATCACACAAATGCAAAACACAACACAACATTTAACTCCCATTCATTTTAGCTTCATAATTAGGTCACCTAAGAACCCATAGAAAAGGCTGAAAGTGGGTCTATCGAAGGAGGAGATTACCATACAAACAATAATAAATAACCAAGCAGTTTCATGCCTTTCCAAGGCTTCAATATAACATTTTTCCTTCATAGCTTCCTCCCCTTATAATCCCAAAATACAATTACCAAGTTTGGCCACATGGAGCCCATACTCCATGAAATTCATCTCTTCTCAAAGAGGAGGCTCTCAGCTACGATGGCAAGTCCAACCAACTCCTTTACCCACAAGGCCACTACTTCCCTCTCAAGGGTGAGTGATGCCTTGCACACCCAAGAACAGCATACTTTCAAAATAACAACAAGAAAAAAATGCCAAAAACTTTCATACTCATCACATACAAAATATCTACAACAAATCTACATAACAAGCAATGCATCATAATCCTACATATTCATTTTAAAATTAACAAAAACTAAGCTACAAAATGCAAGAGTATCTCCTTCATGACAAGAGCACCAACCTTCAATCCTATGCAATGGCAAATGAGGTTTGAGAAGATTGTTTCCCCTTTTCTTTCTCATATCTTTCTGACTCCAAAACCCTAAGCATCTCTAAAACTAGAGAATGGGTGAACATCCACAAAGTCTTACAAAGTGCACTAAAAAGGCCTCTAAATTCTTACCCAACCACTAGCCATAAATGTGAGTTAACTACAAATCTTTTCCCTTCCCTCTTGTCCCCTATGCTTAATGGGAATTTAACTAGGAGTGTGGAACAGGTTAAGTGCATGTGACCTCTATTTTCGCCACTTTTAAGAAGTGGTCCTTTTGGAGTGCCATAAATGTGATCTAGACCTTCCTATGACCAAACTCTAACCCCTAACTCATAGTACCCCCACATGGTTAGTTAATTTGATTTAATTGGCACCTTGGGGTCACTTCTAAGTCCTCGAAAGTTCACTTAAAGTTTAGCTATGGTTTTCATGATGATGGGACCACATTTGACTCTTTCTAAATAAGTGGGTTTACTAAAGTAACCTATTAGGTCTATCTTAGGGTTAGATAACTCTTGCCAACCCTAATTTACGTGTCACTGTAGAGTACAAAAATACACTTCACAATACAAGTGACATCAAATTTACATGATACAAATTAATATAATACATTCATTCAAATTAAATTTACAAAATAAAACACATCACAACAAGGTTTAAATCTCTTCACTAGATTAAACCTTGGCTTTCACAAATTGCACATAGATCTACCCCTGGTTCTCCAATTTAGTACCATGGTCATTTCCTTGCACACTAAACTTGAGCATCAGTAGTCCAAGGAAAAATCACACACACACACACACACATATATCAAATCACATTACATAATTGAATTCAATATTCGACATTCATAATTCAAATTCAAGTAGCTTTTTGATTTCTAAAATAATGTTCATATATAGTACTTGCAGAATTCAAACATCATGATAGACTCATCAATATCAACTCTTAAAAACAAAATTGCTATAACATTTTGAATCTAATCATGATTCATAAACATATATATATATATATATATATATCAAAGCATATAATCTAGGTCCTAATCCATACCATAAGTAAAATCAACATAATATAAATCATCACATAGCATCAATTAACATGAGTCATTGTCTAATCAGTCAAAAGTGTATCAAAATCTCGAATCATGAAGTATCAAAATTTGAATGTATCAATAGTGCTATGATGAGTTGGGGTGGGACCTCACATTGTGGTAATCCATTAGACTGAGAAGGCTTCCTGCTATATTCTTTGATTTTGAACTTTTGTATTCTGAAGAAGCAAATCTAGAATTATTGTTTTCAGACTAAGTTGAACCAGCAAGTTTTAAAGAAGCTTGTAAAACATCATATTCTCACAAATGGGAGGTAGTGATGCAAGAAGAGATGGACTCTCTATTGGCTAATAACACTTGGGATTTGGTTTTATTACCGCCTAATTGAAAAGCTTTGAAAAACTGATGAATTTTTCGGTTGAAAGATGAAGGCCAAGGTCAGAAAAGATGCAAAGTCAAGTTGGTTGTTAAAGGCTTGGATCAATAAAAGGGAATAGCTTTCAATGAAATCTTCTCACTTGTGGAGGACTACGAGCTATTTCTGAGCTATAATATGTTAAGGGTCGACAAAAGTAATAAAGGAGAGGAAAATGAATGTCTGAAGGAATGCAGAGAAGTGAAAGATGTAATGTTCTGAACAGTTTTGGTAATGTTCCCGAAAGTTTCGAAGATGCTCCCGAAAGGTTTTTACTCTGATACCACTGTAATGTTTCATTCTAGAGTTTCCTTATGAACTCTTGTAGTATGATTTAGGTATTCTTATCGTGTGCTCCAAGTAGTATCCTTCGGTGCTTCAAGTGGCCAGTGCTTCAAGTCAGTGCTTCAAGTAGTGCTTTGGGTCAGTGTTTCAAGGTAGTGCTTCGGTTGGCCAGTGCTTCAGGTCAGTGTGGTATTATCTTGATGTACGGTAGAGTGTAATGATTTGTTCACCCTAGGTGCTTGATAGCGAATTCCAGAATGCTAAATGTCCGTACAGACGAGGTTGCAGGAAGACTGTACGGTAGGAAGTATGATTGTACTATGTCTGGGGAAGGTGTACGATAGGCAATTACTGAAGCACATGGTGTACGGATCTTCTATTGTTTACCTTGGTGACTGTACAGGAAGGTAAGAAGTTCATATGGTGAAGCTAGAGGACCGTATGGTATGTAAGAGAGTAGATAGGTATGGGGAGCAACAATGGATGAAGCCATAAGGTAGAGATGGAGGTCGTATTGCTGCACTTGGAGGCCATACAGTAGGCTTGTGAGATTGTATAATTGAACTTGAGGCCTTCCGAAATGTGGAGATCGAACTGTATTTGATATCCAAACAACGCACTCGCTGAATATGCTATAAAATGATAGAATAAATGATTCAATACAATTCCAAATATATATATATATGCATCAGCTACAAAGATTGTGCTCAAATTTGTCAAATCTGAGCGAAGTATTACATACAATGGAATAGGATGAGGGTTGAATCCCATCGAAACTAAATAAGCCAAGTAGGGAAGATCTTTCACTTCCGAAATGGAAAACAACAGAGAATCCCAACGAGAATTCGCAATACAAAATAAATGATCAGAATGCATGTCCACGACTACCTACAAGCCGTGCTTAAATACTTGTTGGGGAAAACCTTTTCGAGGGTGTACAAAGATAGCCGACGGCAACACATACCAATGGAAACTAAAATAAAAATAGGTCCAAGATATATTAAATCAATCTTAACCACAAATATGAATATTAACTTGGGCCCCAATATTAATTAATTAAAGTAACTAATTAAAGGTCCTTATATTATTTAAATTCTGGGACTAGTTAATTAATTAATTTAATTAAAAAATTAAATTAAAATTTGGGGACATGACAAAAGAAGAAAAGATGATTATGGCTGAAGTTGAAGGAAAGAACATACCGTATGACTAGTACAAGCGAAAGAACATACCATACGAACCCAACAAAAGGAAAGATTCCAGCGTACAGTACATGGTGAACGGACCGCGCGGAAAGAAAAGGTTACACCTAACGATAGATTTAGTAGAAAGGTGGCAACAACAAGAAAAACACATCATACAGTTAGCACGAGACAAAAAGAACTACATAGCAACCAGAAATGCACACCGTACGACCACTAGGGAGTATGGTATGGATCTCACACATAGACACTAAACATACATCGTACAACATAAATTGATACAAGGGACAACCATCGTACGAACACAAAAGAAGGGTGACAGGAGGTTCTAAAAAAAGAATGACAACAAATCAAAACAGTTCACAATGAATAACGTATGGTACCGAAGAAAAGACATAAACGGGTATTGAAGAAAACATAAGCGGTTGGCAGAAAGAGTATGGGATCAGAAGAAAATCACAAAAAAGGTGTGTTCCATGGACTTCTGTGTGGATTTGAGGGTGCTAATTTGGTCTTGGCGGCGGGGGCGCTGCCCCAAGACCCTCAATCAGTTCAATTATCAATCTTGGGAAGTGTGACCAGTTGATGAGACCTAGAGTTGCTGCAAGAATAGAGTGTTTGTATGCTAGAGGTGGAGAGAGCACTAGAGCAAGCCTTTCGAGAGGGGTACTACGCTTTGAGGCACTCAGAGTAGGTGTTGGTTGGACTTGAGGCTGTCTTGGTGGATGCATAGAGAGCTCGGGAGGAGCTGACTACCCAGTTGGAGGCAGTAGAGCGACACTTGGCTTAGCATACCCAAAAATTGGAAGCAGAGAAGGCAGCATGGGTGGCTATCAAGGTCAGATTGGCTAGGGTGAGAGTATTGTGTTAGCAGAGGCTACAGATGCAACATGTTTTTGGAGACCAGTTTGGTGCAAGCACGGGAGGAATGTGAATGTGATGTGACAAAAAAAAATCTACCTGTTAATATATTCCATTTTGTTAATCTGTCTCGAACATTTTGTAATTGTCATCCGGAGATTACTTTTTGGGGGGGGGATGATGTCGATAAATTCTTATGTTCCCCGGGGATGCGTACCCAGCCTAAAACTAGGCATTTCGAAAATGGGGACGTCCCAAGGATAGGGGGACGAGTATGGGACGTCCCCTAGCTGTCCCCAAAAAGTGAAAAATTGCAGGGGACATCCTTGAAACTTGGGGACAACTAGGAAAAAAAGGGGGACAGCTGGCCATCCCTGATATGAAAAGGGGATGCCTAGACGTCCCCCAACCGTTCTGGGTAGAGCCAGCCGTCTCCAAATTTTTTTTTTAATTTTTAAATTTTTTTTATGCAAAACAATTAAAAAGATAATATTAAAAAATAATTTTAAGGCTCCTTACTAGGTCAACAAGGTGGTCCCCACCCCTCCAAATGCGGTAGAGGCAGAATAGGAGCAACAGTCTACTTCATTTTTCTATGTTATGTTTTTTATGTTGAAGTGAACATGATTATGATACATTTATACTTATTACTTTGTGGCAGCCCTCTAGCCTTTGGCCGTATAGCTTTAGGCATATTTAGATTTAGATTTTCAGATTTATCATGTTTATCACTATGATACTATTCACTAATATTAATATGCATTTTGACAATTGAATACTGAAATCAGATATTATTTCCTAAATGCCATTCAAATGTTGTATGTTATGGTTCTATAGTGTTTAAAGTGTTTAAATGACATGCTTTGTGCTTAGTTTCATATGAATGACATGTATATTTGCAAATTTCAATGTATATTTACAAATTTCCATATATATATATATATATATATATATATATATATATATATATACATATAGCCATCCCTATTTGCCGTCCCCCACCCATCTCCAAAATCGCCAAAAAAATTACCCGTCTCGAAAACCTGTCCCGCCATCCCCCACCGTCCCTGTATCGGAAACTTGGGGGAACATAGGTAAATTCTATATTGAAGCCGACGAGTAGAATTGTATCCGAAAGGACACATGACAATTGAGTCATCCCTTCAGGAAAGTATATGTACACCGTTCGGAAGGGACTATTGAGACATCGTCATAATCATTATCATTGTAAGCATTATACTTGGAGTGCATATTGCACATATGAATAAAGTATCTGTTTTGTGTTATATCTTACTATACTACATGCAATAAGTATCTGTTTACCTGTACGGTAAACAACTCGTAGTCAAGATGACTACAATCCGGACAATTCTTGGTCTAGTTACTATTCGTAACCTTGAAATTGAACGAATGGATGTTAAAACCACATTCCTCCATAGTGATTTAAATAAAGAAATTTATATGATGCAGCCTGAGGGATTTGTCAAACATGGAAAAGAAAATTTATTTTGTAGATTGAGGAAGAGCTTGTATGTGCTCAAGCAAATACTAAGGCAATGGTACCTCAAGTTGATAGATTCATGATTGAAATAACTTTGTTCGTTGTGAATCTAATCCGTGTCTCTGCTATAAAAAGTTACCTAATGGCTCCTTTTTTCTTCCTTTTCTTTATGTTGATGACATGCTCGTAACTAGTTTCTCTATGAAGTTCATTTCTGAATTGAAAGATAAGTTGTCACAAAAGTTTGCAATAAAGGATTTAGGGGCAGCAAGATGGTTACTCAGTATGAACATCACCCGTGATAGACACAAGAGGGAAATAAATCTTTCTCAAGAACACTATGTTCTCAAGGTTTTGGAAAAATTTGGCATGGTGGATGCCAAACCGGTCAGCACTCCTCTTGCTGATCACTTTCGTTTATCTTCAGCCATGTGTCCCAAGACACAAGAAGAGAAAAACTACATGAAGAACATCCCATATTCCTCAGCAGTGGGCAGCTTTATGTATACAATGGTATGTACTCTTTCAGATATTGCCCAAGCATTGGGAGTTTTGAGAAGATTTATGAGCAATGTGGGTGAACAACATTGGGATACAGTTAGATGGATCTTGAAGTATCTTAACAATGCTTCTGATTTTGTTTTGTGTTTTGGTGGCAAAGATGCTTCACTGAGAGGATATACTAATTCTGACATGGCTGGAAATCTAGATAATAGAAGATCGACTACTAGATATGTTTTTACTTTTGTTGGAGCAGTGATCAGTTGGGCATCAAAATTGCAACATGTGGTCTCACTTTCATCCAGCAAGGCTGAATATATTGCTCTCACTTGAGGGTCAAAAAAGTTGATTTGGTTGCAGCGTTTGTTTGGTGATTTTGATTGGCCTCAACAAGGATCAGTCTTGTATTGTGATAGTAAAAGTGCTATTGATTTCACAAAGAATGAAGTGTTTCATAGCAGAATTAAACATATAGAAGTTCGTTATCATTTCATTCGAAGTAAATTTGAGGAGGGCAAACTTCAAGTCATGAAGATAAACACCAAGGATAATCCAGTTGATGCATTCACCAAGGTTCCATGCAAGAAGTTGGAGTTTGCCGAACTTATATTGGCATTGTAAAGAAATAACAATAGGGGGATGAAGGGAAGTCTCATTCATTGTAGCAGCAGGACTTCAAGTGGGGGTTTGTTGGGTATATGTGAAGCCCAACAGCTTCATTATTTTATTATTTCAATTTAATATTGTTTCGCTCCAATTTAACATGACTCTTCAATTATTTTGAGTCCTTATAAATATATGTACTTGGAGGTTCATTTCAACAAGCTGAAGCAGCTGTGATGTAAAAACTAGATTTATATTGATTAAGAGATTCCTCTGATCAGTGTGGACGTAGCCACAAAATGTGGTGAATCATGATAAACACTTGTGTTTATTTTTTCTTGCTGTTTTGTATTTGTTTCACTTTGCGCTTTCATCATATCTTCACGCTTTTAACACATGGTGATGATTTGACATCTGACCTGCTTAATCAATTGTTTTTCACACCATGTGGAAGATATGATCTTTCTTGGTCAAATGCATTTTGAGTGCATTATTCTACCTTTGTTGAGTCAGCTTAGATGTCCTCGCTTTGGGAGCTGAAATGGATATAATGGCTCTACCATATGTTTCAGGCTTCAGTCCTTGTCCTTTGGCATGATATTGGCCTGCAATATTATTAGATAGTCTGTATTATCGCTGTAATTTTCTCCGTGTGTATTCAAGGTGGGCTTCACCCTAGTATATTATTTATTCAAGAGTATCATTTCTCTTAAGATGGTCAGCACTATCTCTTGTGATTTTGAGAATATATGTAGCAATGTATTATATAAGGTGATCTGAAATGTTGATGTTGAAAAACAATGCACAGTTTAATTCAGAAGCATACACACATACGTATTGCTTCAAGACTTGAGAGAGGTTCATTGTGTGGATCTAGAGATTCATGTTTTTTGGTTTGACCTTGGTAGAACACCACCAAGAAACATGAGATTAAAAATGTATGGGCTAGGCCGAAAATAAATTTAATAATGCAAAGCTATAGATATTTTGTATCCTGAGTATTCAGCAGTTTTAGATCATGGTTTGCAATCAATCCTGCTCAAGTAATTCTTGTTGGATGCCAAAATTGTTGTAAACTTGTGGCAATGGTTAATGTTTCGGCACAATCCACTCAAGTACTAAAGGGACTGTAATGGTCAAATCAGTATTCGAATCCTCAAATAGGATATCTGACAATTGCAAACCACCTATTAGGTTTTAACATCGATTATGCAAACAATAGAGATTTTGTATTCCAATTTTTGTTTTAGGTCATGATTTCAATCAGTAATGCTTAAGTAATTTGTATTGTATGAAAAAAAATTATGGCTTGTGCATCATGGCAAGAAAGTGAATTACCCCTATTCTAGACAATTACTTCCCTAGGGCTAATTTGCACACACGTAGACAAATACGGCTGTAGTAAGGGTTATTGTTTCGATACAATCCGTTTAAGCCCTAAAGGGAGTGTGATGGTAAATCAGTATTCAATTCCCTAAATACGAACCACCATAGGCTATAACTTCTATTGCCATTACGACATTTTCTCGGGCTCCTTCCTCCACTATGAGTTGGGCTCACGGTTTGTAGCTCAACCAGCGTGGCCATGCTCATTCTCATTTAGTAAATAGACAATATTCAAAAGCATCATTTGAACAAATTTAGCAACCCTTATTTTAAGTATGGAATAACTTTCTATAACTTCAATTATATAAAACAAAGAAGGGTATAAATTTTCAGCGGATTATATTATAATTGACCTTGTAATCTCTTGGTCAGGAATTACCAACACTAGTACTCAACATTTTCCCTCTACAACGGCTAGAAAAGGAATATCTGATGGTTCAGGTGCGCGATTCTCAATCCACAAATGATATTCTTGGTGAGTATCCTGGAAAAATTTACTGTATCTTGTCTGTTATATATGATTATTCTCAGTAATACCAAAGCATGTTTAATTATAGCGAAGTCAGAGCCCAAATTCAACCAAAAGTTGCAGGATTATTAATAATGTTTTTTGAAAAATCTGGTACAAGAACCTACTTATGTGTTCGGTCTTTTAATGGTGCAGGCTATGCTGCCATTCCTTTGGCGTCGGCAGTTACTGCATTCAATAAAGGGCCTCGTGAGCTTAGTACTTTTAGAGTGGAATTATCACATTGTGGTTTGCCAGCTGGAACTCTCGAGGGTGGCATGAAACTGACCTGGGAAAGGAATGTGATCAAAAGGAGATCCAGATTTGCTAGGGAAATCATGGCAAAAACATTAAACCTACGCAATAGCTTGAGGAAAACAATGTCCTTAGACAAATTTGCACATGAAAACGGCTGAAGTTGTTTTCCCGTTCCTGTGAGTCAGTGGCTGTCTAATGACCAATGGTGCCCGTCCTGCCGAGTTTTCTTTTTGGGAGTTACAGAGTTCCATTGCCTGTTTCTGTCTATAAATGCATTAATGTCCCATCGCGTGTTGCCACCATTCCATTTCATTTTATAAGTCACCAAAAGAGGTGCTGACTCTAAAAAATTCAATCCCTATTAGCCCAGTACTAGCAATTGTCACTTGAGGTCTTTAACAGATCCTGTTTAAATCTGAGATATCACATATACTATAATATATCAATTAACTTGAGATATATTTAATCTATCATGATGGGATTCTTTCCATATCGATTTTTTTATGGATATCTTATGTCCGAAAAATGCTAGGTTAAATCAATCTCCAATCTGATTTTTGAGTGCAATATATTTAATTGAAAAAATGTCATTTTCTTCACATTTATAACATTGATATTTATAGCATTGATATGTAGTGTTAGAAATTTAGGTAGTAGTGAGACATATTTTATGATCAATATATTAGATAGTACAGAATAGAACTTATTGTCTTGAAAGCTCAGAAGATATAGTCAATTGCATTTTAACTATGAGATTTTTTTCTTCAAATTTATTAAAAATCTAAATTTTTAATCATTTTAAGTATGTTATTTTAGGTATAAAATAACTTAGTGAGGAGATGATCTAGGTTTGACATTAAACCTTCCAATAAATGAGATAGTCATATGATCTCACTAATGTCTAAACCTTTTGGAGTGGATGTACTAAGGAACATGTTTTCTTAATGGAATGTTTTTTAATTTTTTTTAATTTTAATATGATAGATATAAGATTTATCAATTCTAGTAATCAATCTACAAATGAAATAAAATGAATTGATGGGTGCTCGAGGACATATCTTATAAATGTTCAAATTGAAATAAGATGTCCAATTTTACAAATTGGAGGGTCTTCTCGATTGAGATAATAGTGGAGGCATTATATCCTTACTAATTATTGGTCTTTGTCAAGGAATTGTCTCAAATATTATTTTATTTTTGCAAGGTTTTCAGTGTAATGGGGTTGAGTAGTTATTTAACATTTTTTTAATTATTAATATTTTCACATTGAATCTTTATCGCATTGCTATTGCATCTACAAATCTCAGTTGTTCATAAAGTTTATCCGATTTGGGATAATATTAATATGTGGTTACAACAGATTACATGTACACTAATGGAGAAAATGATATAGGGTGCACATTGATATCTATGACCGTTGAAGATCGTTAGGATGAATGATAATTTATTTTGACACTCTTATCATAATATGAAATCTATCATTGCATTGATAGTTTGAGATGGAATGGGTTTGGGTGGTAATTTAAGTCTAACAATGTGATTCGTTAAAAATAGAGTCAAGTTTGTAATGGTGAATAAGTTTTTTAAAAACTATTATGCTAATGACACTTTACCATAAATATAGAATGACTCTCATATGCATGCCAAAAATTGACTAATAATGGAATTGTACCTCTTGAGGAAATAAAAGGAATTGGTGCCTTTGTGAGGGTGCATCTTAAAAACAACCAAATTCAAATACGATGCCCAATTTTACAAATTTGGGGATCTTCTTAATTGAAAACAATGGAGGGATTTGATCCTTACTAATTGTTGGTTATTTGTCAAAAAAACACACTAAATATTATTTGATATTTGTAAGGTTCTCAATGGCATGGTGTTGAGTATTTTTTGTTAGTGTGAAAGGGATTCTTTACCTATCTAATTATTTATTGGCTAGTTCTCTACTTTAGCTCTCGTCACAAATAGTTACATTTTCTTAGGGACTTTTTTTTAATGCCCCATTTGTTTTGCTTTTAGTCTCTTGAGTGGTAAGTGTCATACATATTCACCTATAGCTTTCTTACGAGCATCAAATACCTTTGTGTTGGATATAGCTACAATTTAATTGCATTTTGTAAGAGCTTATCTTCATTCTCCTAATGCTACTTTGCTTCTTTAAAATTTGCATTTCTCTATTTGAGGCTAACTTTGTGTTCTTATTTTGATCTTGTATCATCTACATTCATAATTTTACTTATTTGTCTTCACTAGTTTTTATTGGGCTATTCATCTCTTTAGATTCTAACATGACATTCGAGCTATTCTAGTGCAAGAATAGATTTAGTTTATTTTTTTCAGAGACTTAGGGGGTAGTTTTCTATAGATTTTCCAAAATTCCAATATGTTCTTTTGGGATTTTTGTACAAATATTTTGTGAACTTTGGATGTTTGCAATATTTTGGTAACCATAGAGTCTTTTATCAGCTATTTCATAGCACCTACAAAGTTAATAAAAGTTAGATATGGCTTTCATTTCACTAAAAGCATAGAGATAAAACAAAGAAAGAGTAGAGGCATTTTTATTTGCACCAAATCTAAGTCTTCTTCTTGTCCAATATAAAAATGAGTTTTGGGTACTTTTTGTTGTTAAGAAATATTTCTGGGTCCATGTTATCTTTTTCATCCCATGAAGAGATTTTACATGAACAAATTATAAGTATATTTTTTTGGTTGTAAGAAGGTTGTTCTAGCATTTTTTTTTTAATCATAAATTTAGCCTCTAATTGTCAGATTTCAATGAACAAGATATTTTTAGAAAGATAAAGATAAGTATTTTCCATCCATATTCTACTAGGTCACTTTTTTGTCATTCTTTTTAAACAATGCAAGTTGAAGTTGGTACCGAGAAAATATACTAGCTAATTTTTCTTGATTTTGTTACATTTTAAGCTTTTGTGGGGCATGATGCTATTATAATTAGGGAAATTCTTTGTTATTACATTGTCCTATAAAGTACCAACATTGTAATATGGGGGGAGGGGTGATTTTTGATACCAATGTAAAAGGTTGGAGTGCATTGGTATTCTTATGTTCTCTTTCTTTCAACACTTATTTCCACATTTCTTCATCATAAATCAAAATGCAATTCTAACTATAAATCCTTAGAACTATTTTAAGTGGAATTTCTGGTTGATAATATACTTCAGAAGAGTTCATTTTTATAGGATAACAATAGGTTGACAAAATGAATCTACTACGGATGCCAAAAAAAGTCTATGTGGCTTAGCATATGTGATGAAGGATATGGAATTGTGTTTATTTGTTTCATATAATTTAATCTTTCATATTGAATCTTTGATTGATCCTAAGGAAATTTAGTAAAAAGATATAAATTTTTTGGAACCAAGATTCAATAAGGTGTGTTGGGAAATGAACTCGTAAGTCTAAGTTAGCAATTTTAACACAATCTAGGATTTCTTCACAAAATTGAATTAATAGGGTTGGAGTTAAGGTGTTGAGGTTTTAACAAGAAAAATGAATAGATGATTCTTTGTATTCTCTCCAAGCTAAGTTCTAAATATTCAATATTTTTTCTACCTTTTATGCTACTAAGGGTGCACTTGGGACTTAATATGACAAGTCATAGTTGATTTTTTTTTATTTCTCTCATATCAAAGCAAGATAAGCTAATTCAGTTGGGCACTCTAAAATCCTCTAAGTCACATGCCTTGGTTTCCAAAAAAGCATAAAATAATAGAAAGGAAAAAGTGATTAAAACAAGGATAAGAAACAAAAGAATAACAATAAGAAGCACCTTTGGGTGTATTCTATCTTGGAGGTGGTGGGGGATGCCCTTAGGGACTTCTTGATGGTAGATACTACATCTTCCAATGTGTTAAGGACAACGTATGCCTATATCTTGGTTGAGATCGACATCTCCAAGGGATTCCCTGAAATGATTAAGTTGAATTCTCCACATGGTCGTTGGATCCAGCTTCTTGATTATGAGGGCATCCCCTTTTGATGTAGGATATGCCACAAGACTGACTACCTTGTTGCCCGCTGCTCCTCTGAAAAATCTAGACTGAAGAAGTCTCCTTCTTGGTGGAAGGGGGTTTCGAATGATCACTACATGGTTCAGAAAGCTTCCTCTGTTGGGAATGGTGACTCTTCTCAAGACACTTTGGTGGCAGACTCGACTATTGTTTTTGATGGAACGACTGTCCCTATGATGGTGACCTCTTCTGATCACCCTCTTCTGGATTCTATCTCTAGCAATTCGATTGTTGCCCCTCTTGCGGCTTCGTCTCTAGATATTGTTGCCCCATCTCTAAATGTTGTTGTTCCTTCTTCTGTTGTGGTTTGTTCCCCGACAACAGGGGTTTTAAGGGATGGTTGTGGTGTTGCTGACTTTGCATGGCAGAAGGCAACTAGTTTAGTGGAGGATGGATGGACCACGGTAAAAGGTAAAACGGTCAAGCCCTCCACTCTTTTTGATATGGCATTATGTTCCCAAAAGTTGGGACCAAAAGGGAAAGCTTGAGTTGTGGTTGCCCCTTTCTTTGGTTTTCTTGGCTCTTTTGGTTTGTTGTTCTTTGTTGTCTGACATGGTAAGGGACTTATTGTCTATACCTCTTTTTTACTGTGGGGTTTTACGTGCCCATTCAAAACCTATTTGTGTGGCTGATGAGTATTGTGCTATCTGTGATGCCACCTTGGTCACTATGTCTTGTTAGGTGACCTGTTTCACCTTTGGGTGGTAGTTTTGTTTGGTTTGGGCTTCATTGAAAATTTCATAATTTGTAAAGGGTTTCAGGCTCCTTTCAAAACCTTTTTTCCTTAATAATAAAAACAATAAGGATTAGAAACAAGATACTCAAAAAGTGAATGAGACCTAATCTTTGAATGGTACTAAGCCTAGGAAAGATAAGGTCAAATGTGCCTATTGTAAAAGATTCAATCTTTATGAACATAAATCTTTGAAGAAACAAATTGATTTCTTAAAATACATTCTTGAAAAATAGTAATATCACCATTCCTAAATTAGTAAAACAAATAAACAAGGTCTCTAAAAAAAATAAAGAAGTCAATGAGGAGAAATAAAAGAGAAATGTCCTTGTATAATTTTCTTTATCACCACGTACTTGGGTACTTGATCAGATGTCACATGCCCCATGGCTTCATCAAGAGATCAACTTGCAATCTCGAAGCCATGTTCCACGCCTTCTATCTTCATGAGTGATGAAACTCTCGTTGAGGTGTGTTGGAGAAGGTATGTTGATGTGGGGGATGAAATGTTTAATGATGTTCTTTAGATTCTCTCTTTATCAACCAATAATGTATCAACCATTAGATCACTCACGCAAGTTCAATAAGAAGGTTGAGTTCTCTCTTGATTTTGTGATAATTCATGAGTTACACATTGATTCTATAATTATAGTTTGGAGAAAAGATCATCAATCATGACTTCATTTATTTACTCATTTTGTCCAAGATCCTCTTCCATCAAAAAATTTCACTCGTTCTAATGAAATAAGTAACTTGTGGCATTAGTGGTTTGGCCACTTATAATACTTCTATATGGAGAAGCTTGATGGGCCTGACATGGTTATATGATTGCTTCTAGTTCACTTTTCTAAAGGTGTTTTTCAAGTATGTACTCTTGGAATGCATGTGGAAGTGAAATTTGACAAAGGAAAATCTTGGAGAGCTGCACAAATTTTGGTGTTGGTATCTAGTTTATGTTTTAACCTTTATTAATGATTTTTCTAGAGACACTTTGATATATTTTCTAAACTAAAGTTTAAAATCTTTGATTCATTATTGGATTTAGACAAAAAAAAGAAGCAAATATTTCAATGTTCTATGTATAGTTGGGAGTGGTATATCAAATTCATATTAGATATTTTTTGTACTTTAGAGGGTACTAACTTATAGCATACATTTCTCTACAACCTGTAATAGAGTGTGTTTGTAGTAAGGAAAAGTTGATCCTTGAAAGAAATGGTGAACTATATGATATGCTCCAAGTCTTGAGAGCATCACATTGGTTAAAATTTATTAAATTTGTGTATTATATGCAAAATTTAGTTCCTCATTAAGATATTGAGTTACTCTCTTTGAGTCTTGGATTGGTGAGAAACCCTTACTTAAGCACTTTTCAGTATTTGACTCTCATGCATGTGCACATTTAATAGAGAAATGCAAGGCCATGGATCCATTGAGAAAATCTTGCATATCTATTGGATATCTAGATGATGTCAAAGTTTGTTTGCTTGTATTTCTACCATCCATGAGTCATTTATTAAGAGTGTTTAGTTTGAGGAGTGTCATGCTTACTCTTGTAGCAAATGTCCATTGACTATTACTTTGGAGTAGTTGTAAAATGATGATAGTTATGTTGGCAATTTGGCAAAAGAGGTCAACATAGAAATGTATGAAGGTTGTCATTTGTGGAAACATATTATGCATATTAAGTTAGCATATTATGAAGACTAAGTTTTGGTTTGAAGATTTAGAAAATTATCTAATTGTTTTAAAGGATAATTGTCAAAAGAGACACCTTTCTAGTTTTTGAAGTTTATAGACAACAAATTGACACATACACTCTTGATGAAAACTAGAACAAGGTATAAGGATACTCCATCTCAAAGCACATGTCATTATGAGTAGTATGGACATAATTATTCAAGATTTACCAATTGTAGTATTGTATAGGAAGAACAAGACAAAGTGAAGGAAATGGTAATTTATGTTAAGAAATTATTTTTTTTATCAAAATAATTGCTTGACTATTTAGGGACAACATCCTAGACGTTAACCCTAAGTGGGAAAGAGTTTGCTTTTATTTTTGGGACACGTATGAAGACATGAAGGTTGATAGGACAAATTTACTTCTTATAAAGGACAAAGTTTTGGATGTGAAGTTGTGTAATGATTTGTGACATTGATATGCACTTATTTTGTGATGCGAACTTGAAGTACAGAAGAGAGAGATCAGTATGTGTGAATTTTTGTACATAAAGCTACAAAGGACAAATAAGATATTACAAATATTAGCATTGTCAAAAGGTTTATGTATATATTCCCTTTGTGTATAGCATACATATGTTAGAAATAGGAAATATTGGGAAGGGGGGGGAGAGGGTGAATTAATATTCCACAAACTTTTTCACAACTATAGATATCATTAACAATATTATAACTAGCATAACAAATTAAACTAATCAAGTTGAACTGTAAACACAACTATAAAGCAATGCAACACATAACACACCATTATTTGTTAACTAGGAGCCAAGGGAAAACCCCAGTGAGGGTGGTATCCACAAAATGATCCATTAATCAAAAGTATATTGTGAAAGATATTGACCTTGTTAGGAGTATGGTACATCTGTATAATGGACCTTGGTCCTTGTGAGGGGACTAGGCCTTGTTATAAGCCTCAACTCTATTAGGAGTTGTTTATTACAATTAAAAAATGTATGGAAGATGATCCCACTTCCCAAACATGCAATATACAATGATATTATGTGTACAAAGGGAATAGATAGAAAAACATCTTACAGTTGCTAATATCTTCAATATCTAATATGATATTTATAGCTTGTTGCACAATTTTTGCATGCACTTCCCTTTCACTACTCTCAACATCAAAGTTCGCATCACAAAATAATAGCATCACAATCACAATACTTGCACATTTACACACTTGCACACATAACTTTGCATTTCCAAAACTATCCTTTATACCATATTTTTCTGTACTAGCGGCTTTAATACTTTCACACATGTCCCAAAATGAAAAAGTTCCTTTTGATCACTGAGGCTTAACATCTAGGATGTTGTCACCTAATTATTCAAGTAATTATTTTGGTAAAAAAATTCCTTAACTTAAAATATCCAATTTCTTAACTTCGTCCTATTCTAACTTTTCAGTACTACAACTAGTAAATCCGTAATAACTGTCTACACTGATCCAAATGACTTGTGCACTTACAAGCATGTAGTCTAATGTCCAATTTATCATTTTTTAACCGTGCACATGCCAATAATGTCTTTTTAAAGCTTGTTGATCAAAATAGTGTTTGTGTTGGTAGATAAACTTCATGATACTTAGAGAATTTTCTAAGTCTTCTTACCAAGACTTCATCTTCATAATCTACTCACTTAATGTTGAATATATGTTTCCATAAATGATAACCTCATACCATCTACCTTGGACAAATTGCCAATAATCTTCCCCTTTGGCATTGATGGCAATGTATGGGAAAATTAGCTAAGTCATGTTGTGGCTTCACAACACATGCCCCATTTTCAACTCAAAAATAGGGACCCCCTTATTTTGTTTGTAAGACAATGGATTTCACTCCCGCAAACAAGGCATCTAGTCAAGTGTTACAACAAGTGCATCCCCTACTTTGGATCTAGGAGAGTTCGGTAGATTTAGTTGATCACCACCATACCAAGTGGGGGAGCCATAAAGTCAAATTTTACTAAATCAAAAGAAGGTGCACATATGCGCACTTGGGCACATGTACACCTATCAGGAGTGTGCTTAGTGCACATTAAATCACAAGCCTAGAGTGCACACATGCACACGTGTGGCATGCGCACCTTTGGAGGTGCACTAATTGTGCACCTCAACACCCTAGTCACCTATAAATGTGTGACCCCCCCCCCCAATAGTCATTTACATTCATCATCTGTTGTCAATTGCACCTTTGCACATTTGGTCATATGCATCCTTTGCTCGCACCATTCAAGGTAAATCCTTGAGAGCACATACACACATTGCACATCCTTGTAGGTGTGCAACATACGTATGTGTGTTTATCAGTTTCAAAAGAATATTAGGAAACCATGCCCATCGAAAAATACTAATCACACTTATTGCACCTTGCGCTACCTACACATGATGTGCACTTAGTCCACTACAACACCAAGGCACACCTACATAGGTGCGTTAGGTGCACAAGGTGTGCCAGTGTGCTAAACTCAATCTTCATTCCCTTTTGCTAGTTTATTTTCAGTCTTGTCAATTTTGACTAGTGTAGGTTAAAATGGAATCATCATCATCTATGGTGAAAAGACAGCACCCAAGCCACCGACCTTCAAGTTCTGCGGTGCACCAAAGAAGTCCCAATTTATGGATAAACATTCAAAGCTCTAGGACACAAAGATGTGATACAAATATTGGAACCATTCTTGGGGAAAGATCAAAGATGATCTCATCATGGTCTTAAGTGGATTGGTGAATTCAACTTTCCACCTAGTATTTATATAAACTACAAAATTGATCATGGCATTGGCCTACCATTATGTGCCAAAAGAGAAGGTTGTGAAAAGCACCATAGGGGAGATGGTCTTGGACATACACTCTGATAACATTGAGAGGTTTTTCACCTACTATTTATAGATCAGTTCTAGAGAATAACTTATGACATAGTGGATAGGTGGTAGAGGGAGCATAGAAAAGAAGAGAAAAGAATAGTACAAGAGAAGTTCCTTCTTTTTGAACCTCCTACTAATAAAAGAGTTGGAAGGGTCGACATGACATGGGGGTAAATGATAGATGAAATTGGCTATATCATAGTTCTCCTAAGTAAATTCATGGGACTCCTTGAAATTAATCACCTAGGAACATGGGTGGTTCACTTCATAAAAATCATCAAGTGGAAAAGATTGCCAAATGACTAGGTCACCATCATTAGCAAAAACTTAGATGAGAAGCTTATATCAGTGAAGCCAGACCCTCAGTTCTACATGATTTCCTATGTGGTGTATCTTGTGGCAACAAGGCCGATAGACTACTAAGGGTTGATGAAGAGGGGAAGCATGTGAGATGCTAACACTTGGATGTACATAGTGTACCCCCAAATAGTATGAAAGAAACTCACATTCAAGAGCCCATAATAGAGATTGGTTAATGATGGTTTAATCTTTTCTATAATCTAGTTCATTGAACAAGATTATGCAAAGATGTTCTCTATAGAAGTTGTTGCCTGAGTGATGCAAGTGGGTTCTTATTTCATCTAGTTCAACACATTCACACATATCTAGGTTGTAGGGACCCTCCTATGTTCAAAGA
Source organism: Cupressus sempervirens (assembly GCA_028749045.1). Lineage (NCBI taxonomy): Eukaryota > Viridiplantae > Streptophyta > Pinopsida > Cupressales > Cupressaceae > Cupressus > Cupressus sempervirens. Next base: position 334,076,608 of record CM053790.1, read on the forward strand.
ATACTCCTTTCTATCCATCAGAGAGGTTGATATTTCTGGAGATAGCTGGGCAATCAACCTCCACCTATGTTAGGGTAAGAAAGCAACACAAGAAGACATGGGTGTGACCTATCACCATTGAAGATTTTGAGGTCAAGAAAAAGGAGGATATAGCTACTTATGAAATTGAATTGGATCAATATCCCTTGGATGATTATCCAATGTCCTAGCCCTACTTTGAAAACATTGGGATGGTCTAACATCTCATAAGGAAATAGTTCATACTCAATGCTTCTATTGAAGATCAATAGATGAATTATGTAGATGACTATGATGTTTGAATGAGGAACTATTATATGATGAGTCTACAACTTTCATAAAGATCTCTCAATCTAAATATAACTTTGAAGAAATGGAACAAGGAGAGTATAGATGTTTTGGACCCACTATACAAAAGGGAAAAAATATTTGAGAGGCCTATAATGAATGTCGAGATTGACTAGGAAGAGAATGATGACATACAACATTAGGCCAGCCATGTCATGCATTTAAGGATGGATTGGGTGAGGAAGCCTTTTCACTTAGAGCCAATTCCTAATGTGCAAATATTGCAAGCTACAACAAGGCCTAAGAAAGGTAAGGGAACTAAAGTCATAGTTTTGACTTACCAACAAAAGTTACTAGTGTGACCAAGGACTGTATACAAGCATGAGAAGGAAATGGAATACTTTTGCAGTGATAAGGTCAAGGGGAAGAAAAGGAACAAGGTTGTATAGGAGGAGGAAGCCCAACCAGAGGAGGGTTAGAGTGAAGAAGCACAGGCTCAAGATGAGAAACCTTAGGCTCTACCTAGGGAAGCCACAACCCAAGCAAAAGTTGCACCATTAGTATCTAAGAGGGATAGAACCAAAATGGTGGTGATAGGAGAGAAGATGATGATGAAGAAGAAGAAGAAGAGCACCCCATCTCCCAAAATCTCAGAGACTGTACTCATAGGAGAAGAGGGAGAGGAAGGGGAAGATATTGAATATCTCCTGCTCAATAAGAGAACCTGATCAACAAAGGCCATGAAAGAGGAGAGACGAAGGAGTATGACTTAGATACCTCCCTCCATTCTAAAACAAACAATTCAACTTGAAGGGTCTATAGACTAGAAACAAAAGGGATGAATGGAGTCTATAGAAGAAGATGTTTCTGATGTCTTTGATTTCTTAAGGTTTGATTTTATATCGAATAGGACTCATTTAGAGGATGGAGTAATAAAGGATACTCCATGAAGAGAATTTATTTGTGAAGATTGGAATCAGTCAGCCCCACTTATACAAGGGGCATTAGGCATACCACCTCTTACATTGGGAAATCCACCATTGCCTCCTCCTCCTCTACCATCAGAACAAGAAGCCACCCCATTACCACCACTAATCATATAATCTAACAGTTAGATGATAGGAGGGAATGACTTCCAAAAAATCTACACTAATGAGGTTTCAGAGGAATGAAAAAATACTAAAGAGATGAAACATACACCACCTGTACAGGGACTAGATATCCTTTGCTCCATTTATGATAATAGCCTCTCTATTATTCAAGCCATCAAGAATAGAGAGGAACCTAGAGAGAAATGATAGGGGCAAAAGGATAATTTCAAAAATGGCTTCATCATTAGGCCATTACGTATCTCATATGGGTACTAGTATGGCATGGTTAAAGAAAGAGGTATTAGATCACAAAAGGAGATATGTAGAATATATAGAGGCAAAGTGATTGGAGGCATTGATGAAGGTAGTGAAGGCACTGACACCCATTGAGAGTGATCCTAAGAAACTGACATTTGTTATGAGTAACCAGAGAAATGATTTGATAGCGCATATAACTATCTCTCCTCTACAAGAAAATGTCGAGAAAATTTCTCCTAAAGGCTATTAGGTGAAGGAAGTAGTGTTGGGGAAGGCCGCCTGGGAGATAGACAAAGTTTTGACCACCATGAGCCTTAAACAAGTGTTCTGACACTTTAATGAAGATGAGACTGAGATTTTAGAGTTGAGGAACCATAATGATTTGTTACAAGAGCATGTGAAGGAGTTAGTTGGCCCATTAGACCCCGACCATCCTAAGGTTACCCTATTAGCTTCCCTCGATAAATGAGCTCTAACCAAAGATCAAGGTGACTCATTTTTGGACATATGCAAGAGGTGGTGTCACAATTTTGAATATAGAGGTTTATAGATTATTGAGTCAAATATGAACTCGTTACTAGGTATGCAAAAGAATGTGGACATGCTAGTTACTACAATGCACCAAGATTTTGGGTTGATGGATGAAGTGGCCACCAAGACCAACAACTTAGAAGCATTAGAGAAAATTAAGGGTTTGAGATATTAGATGTTGTTAGATATATATTTAGCAAAAGAGTTAGATAAAGTAGATGATTGGATAAAGAAAATAGTGGTTGGCAATAGGGTGATGATCAGGTTGTATGAGGATACCCAAGATGTGAAGAAAAGAGCCCTGATCAAAATTTGGAAGTTGATAGATATTATATAATGACCAATTTTGAGATTTTTGAAGATGACTCCAGAACTCAGTTGTACTCCAATGAAATAGTAATGCAAAATTTTCAAGCCTTGTTTGAAACCACATCCTCTTAAAATGATGTCAAACACATTTTTAGAGCTAAGGAAGCACTCACAAAGTTAGACTCCAAGCTGGAGAATTTTAAAGAGGCCAGGCAAGGAGTTAGTGAGTATTGATGGGAAGTGAGAATGTAGTATGAAGCCCTAGACTTCCTTGATACCCTAGAGATCTCCACTATGATTCAAGAGTTCATGGCAACACATCTAGGCATTGTTGGTGGAAGGATTACAAACCTAGATGTTGTAAACTAAAATTTTGACACAAACAAATTTTGTAAGTTTTGTTCCTCTCACCACTAAAGGTGTGTAAGTATGATAGTGCCAAGGTGTGCTATTTGGCAAGATGTGCATGTGCACTGAAAATTTTGGAGTAGATGATGTGGTACCAATAGTTAACTATCATTTTCAATTTCTAGGTGTTTCATTCATTAAAAATGCATTTTGGTGGCAATTTAACTAATAGAGACATATAGTTGAACCTAAGTTTTCATATAAAGAAGTACCACAGACTCCCAGACCATATGCATACTTCTCTCTTCGTATTTACTTATTCTTTAGGATTTTTTGAGTCATGTAAAGGTCCATGCAATAATTAATAAAATAAAGAGTGCAAGCCTACTTAGCACCTAGTCAAGAGTTTGTTTGTACATAATTTTCTTAAAATTAGTGATTTTAGCATGGTTTTTGCAAAGAAAAAGCCTTTGATCCTAAATTTGAATTAATGATGGGGTTTCCTATAAATACAAAGATGTAATATGTATTTAAGGCGAGCATTTTGATACAATAAACTATGCTATTGGAGGACTCATTCTTTGTGTAGTATTTCTTGTTGGAATGTGTATTTCTTTTATTCATTTTATTTTCATGAATGGCGATGGAGCCAATGGTTTTATTGTATGTTAATGCTCATGCGATCAATTAGTTTTGGTGTTTTTCATATGATAACAAATTCCTTTGTTGTGACAAATTGGAAAAAGGATCACCTTTGATTTCTTGCATAGAAAATTGTCTTTATAAGTGCACTTTCTATAGCTATATAATTTGATGAGTTGTGAAAGATCCTATAGTTTTCGGTGTTCCCTTTGATGATTGCATCAATGGAGTTAAGGACACACTACTCCTAATTTTATTGGTTTTCTATTCGATCCTTTTGAAGATTTAATTTTTAGATGCGTTGTGGCTTTGATTTATGTCCATTAGGAATTTTATTTTATTTTTTTCGAAAGGTGGCAAGCCACCATGAATATATATATATATATATAAAGTTGGTTCAAGGGCTCGTGAAGGGAAGAACTCAGCAAGAAACCTTTCAATCTTTACCCAGATTACAAAAATTAATTGATATAATACTATGCATTTCAACAAAACTAAAAGCCTTCACTAACATATTACATTTGTGAATAAAACTGATTGCCACAAAAAACAAAGTTGTGAAGATGGAAAAAATTAATGCCCACTAGCCATAGCCTCAAAATGGCATGCAAATGTAATTACAGAACTATGACCATGATACCAATATCATATTAAATCTAGTACAATGCACTCCAAAAATCCAATTGAAGAAAAATGTAAACTATCAGTATGGTTCTCACTCCATTTGAGAAGGTTCATGATCAACTGAAATGTCCAACCTATGCAAGGGGTTATCAATTTGCATGATGTTGATAGGATGCTAAACTGAAGACCCCACCATATCAAATTGCACAATACATCATGATCATGCATAATAAGCTCATCAACTTTACTAGCCTTAACTCTTAATTGGTCAGAAGCCTGAGGCGATAAATTACCTCTATAGCACTAGATTAAATGTTCAAATTCTCCTAAATTACCCACTCCCAAAGCTTTTGAAAAGGAAACCAAAAATTTTTGGAAGTCTGAATTACACTTATCATGCAAAAAACCACTTACCCCTGCAAAGGGTAATACTCTCATTGTTATTACATACTCACGCAGAGCACTTCGAATACCATCCATTCCAAGCAACATACCAAAACCAAGCATATCTGCAATGAGCTCGACCAAACTCAAATCTTGCAGGAGGTCAACAACATACGTGAAGAAATGAGATAAAATATGTGAAGGGAGAAAGACATGCAGTTGCATTGGACACGAATTTGCAGAACCCAAAATTATTCTGAAACAATGCATGCAGACTTCACAATTGATATTCAATGTTTCCCTTAACTCATTTGCAAACACACTTCCGAACCATGGAAATTCATGTTCACTACCCGAGATGAACACTCTACAGTAGCTACACATATTGTCTTATAATTCTATTGCCCCCAAATACATACAAATACACAATACACCAAGAGAACTCTAGGCAAATCTATGTATTTAACAAGTTTCATGATGATAGCAATTAATGAATAAGAAAAGCCACCTTTCTCCACCTTACACAGAAGCCAGCTCAATAAGGACCTTTAAAATTCCATGAAGTGATCTAAATTTTCCAAATTCATCCACGTAGTATACTGTAGCTCTCAACTTGCAACTCGTAATACTCCAAATCTACTAACAAATCTTGAATTAACTTGTGCCAAATTAAATACGAAAAATCTATACCACCCTTATTAATCACTGACACAAACTTTCAATTAATATTTTGTACCCTTATAAAATGAGACCCTAGCAATACAACCTTTAATAGGTGACTAATACCCCTTCACACTCAAGCAAGACTACCTAATACATGGTGGTCAATGAGACCCAAGTAAACTCAATAACCTTATGCAAAAAGAAATTTGGTGAACTTTGAACTGAGTGACTTAGAAGGCAATGAACCCAACCACACTCAGGAAGCTTTGAACCGATTCATTCAGTAAATAATAAAATTGACCGCACTCGATCAACATTGAGTGGAGTCATTCAATCTATTTTTCTACCAAGTACATCGGTAATAAATGAGCTCGGCCATGTTTATTCAATACGTGAACATTGAACCGAGTCACTCGATAGGCCTGACCACACTTGTGCAGCTTTAAATCGAATTGGGTCATTCAATACGCTTTTCTACTAAGTACATCGAGAATAGATGAGCTTGACCATGCTCAATCAATACTGCATGGGGTCAGTAATTTAGCCAACTTTATGCCAAGTCACATTGAAACACTTAGTCAACTCAAACATGGAGTCAATCAATCAGTTTAGAACTGAGTAATACAATAAATAATGGAACAGAACATGTTCTAACAACACTACATGGAGATAGTCAACCTGCTCTGAATCACGACAATTGCAAGTCACTGCAACCACTCGGTAAATGGTAAACCCAAAATTCTCCAAAACTTCTAATTCAAAAAAATTATAAATGGATCAATGTGGCATTAAAAAATTTGCTCTTGCTTGATTAAGGTAAATAAAGAAGGAAAATTGGTAGGAATAAAATCTATAATTACCTCAGTATCCTTCAAGTCACAACCAATATTAGATAAATTATTTACAACCTAGTTTCCCTCCCTGAGGGTATGAGAGAAGGACACCACTTCAAACTTATCAGTCATTTCCCAAAATTTTTCTAGAATATAATCAAATTTCTAGTTTTGTGAATCTTTCTTGACACATGAATTAATAACCACTGAAGAATCCCCCTCAATGTGAATATTAGCTATGCTTAGTCAAGATGCCAGTTCTAAACCAAGTAAGAGTGCCATGGCTTTAGCTTTATTCTGTGTACCAATTGGTAATTTTTGAGCCAACATACCCAACACCTATCCATTATGATCTCTTATACATACTCCAGCTCCCGATTCACTAGGATTGCCTCTCGAACAACCATCAAAATTTAACTTACAAATTCCCCTAGTAGAGGGAATCCATTTAACCATCTTTCTATTAAGATTCTCATAAGGACCTCTCGAAGTAATTAGTTGATAAGATGGAGAGGGTAAAGAATCCCATCTATTAGTCAAAGCAATATCCCAACCTGTGACAATAAGATGCTTAGGAGTTCTTCTGACATAGGCTAGAACAACTTCCCCAAATGCAACTTCTAATGCTAACAACACAGATTCAAATGTGGAGGGTTGACTTCAAAAAATCCTTTTTTTCCTTTCCCACTAGATAGCCCAAATAACTATTGCTAGGATACACTTCTAGATACAGGAGTAAAAGGAATGGTTAATTGGGTTGGCCAGTCATGAAACATATCCCATAATGTGTTAGGAAGGGGCATGCTATAATTTAATTTTTGAAGAATGAAGATCCAACATTGATGTGCCAATTTACACTGAACAAAGAGGTGATCAAAATTCTCCACTTCCTCCATGCATATAACACATTGCATATTGTGAACACTGTTCAATTTTGATAGCTGGTCTCCTGTCAAGATTCTTTTTTTCAAAGCTAACCAAGAAAAGTTTCCTACCTTTGGTAAGACTACTGGGTTCCAACAAAATTTGAAAGCCCAAAATTATTTATATCCAATTTTTATGTTCTTGGCAGCTAGGTAACCAAATTTAACTAAGTATCTACCCTCTTGGTGTGGGGCCTAGATTAGTGTGTCTAGGAGATTAGATACTAAAACAATCCTTGATTTACAAATGTTAACAAATTCTTTTTTGATTTGATCAAGAATTGGTAACTTATCTGGGTTTTTCCAAGCAACTCTGCCTAACAAAGGATCAACAAATTGGAAATAATCAACAACATAGGGTCCCCATTCATCATAGAAAATTGTAATCCAGTTATCAAAAGATGGAGAGTTACATAGTGGAGGAAGGCCATTCCATGAATCCTGCCAAAAAAGTGCCTTGGAACCATTATTAATTTTCCAGTCAAATATCTAGCAACTAAATCTCTAGATTCCACCAAGAAGTTCCAAACAACTGACCCTTTAGGCAAATGCTCCATAGTAAAAATTCTAGAAGAGTTAGGAGAATCTAAAAAAAATCTTTGGAAAATCCTACACCATTTAGCCTCAGCTTTCTCATGCAAAGACCAAACTAATTTTCTTCCAAAAGCCATATTTCTTAAAGCTAGATTGGGAAGATTAATGCCACCTTGATATTTCTATAGAGATATTTCATTTAAAGAGATGAGAGGGATTTTGCTAATACCTATTTTATTTTCTAACCATAAAAAACCTTGAATGATGCTTTCAATTTGCTTAATAATATGCCTAGGTGCTAATAGTATAGAGAAGTAATAATTTGGGATAGCTGATAAGACAGACTTGACTAGGAGAATTTTTCCAAATAGAGAGAGCCATCTTACCTTCCAAGCCATAGTTCTTGCTTTAATTATGTCAACTATATTTTTCTAGTAAGAAGCTTTATTACTATCCATGAAAAAAGGAACACCCAAGTATGTAGATGGTAACTTATCCTCCTCAAATTGAAGAAATTTTTTAATCCTTTGTACAATAGTGGGAGTTGTATTGAAAAAGAAGATTCTAGATTTACCCATGCTGACTTTTTGACCTGAAAATAGTGAATATTGCTCAGGTAGATATTTAATATGCTTAGCTTCATTAATGTTTGTAGAACTAAACAATAAAGTGTCATCTGCAAAGAGAGAATACTAGAAATTGGATGCCTTTCCAAAGCTCCAATCTTTGAGATTGAATTATGGCCCTACTAAAAGCTTTTGCCATCAGAATAAATAGGGCTAGAGAGAGAGGATCACCTTGTCTAATACCTTGAGAAGATTTGAAGAACCTCTCCGGGGAGCCATTAATAAGAACCAAGAAAGTAGCCCCCGAGATATAGGCTTTGATATATTTGCACCAAGCTTTACTGAATCCAAATTTCTCCAAAACTTTGATAAGAAAGGACCAGTTAACTCTACCATATGCCTTCATCATGTCAAGTTTGATGAGAAGGCAGGGATTTGGTTTTCTTTGATATGATGAAGAGTTTCATGAGCGAAAATTGTCCCTTCTAAAGTCTCTTTTCCTAGCACAAAATGACCCTATTATGGAGAAATGATACAAGGCAACAAGACTTGCAATCTAGAATAAATTGCCTTTGTGAAGATTTTATAAATAGTATTACATAATGAAATTGGTTTGAAACTAGCAAAAGTCTGGGGATCACCAGTCTTGGGGATGATGGCAATATCAGTAGTATTAAAATTCCCACACATATAACCCTTGCGATGGGAGGATTCAAGGGCCATAAGTAAATCTTAACCCAGAACATCCCATCATTTCTGAAAGAAGAGAGCTATAAAACCATTAGGACCAGAAGCTTTGTCTGGGGGCAAGGATTGAACTATTTTCCGAATTTCCTCCAGAGTGAAGGGTTTCATTAGAGCATAATTATCTTGGTCTAAAATAATTCTTGGGACCACCTCTAAGAAAGAGTTAAGTTGATAATTGTTTATATCCATTTATTCTACTAGATCAAGAAGTTCTTTAAAGAATCTAACCCCTCCCTTTTTGATACTTGCCTCATCTAATAATATATTGCTCGTAAGTTGTTCCTTGATTGAAAAAATGGATTTATTTGCTTTTTTTGGCTTGCTGAAGAATGAAAGAATTTTGTGTTATGGTCACCATCACTTAGCCATAATTCTCTAGATTTTTGCTGCCAATATTCTTCCTCCTTGTGACACAACTCCACCTAAAGAATTTGCTTCTCTTTCTGACGAGAATATGAAATAGAGTTCAAACCAGAACTAATGATTTCTTCATTAATTTCTTGGAGTTCTTGCTACACCTTATTTTATTCTTCAAAAATATTTTTAAAGACCTAGTTGTTCCAGACTTTGATTTTACCTTTAAGATTTTGGAGTTTCTTATAGAACCGAAACATACTATTACCTTTTTCCTGTGGAGCACTAACCCACCATTGTCTGATCAATGGGAGAAGCATTGGATGTCTGAACCACACACTTTCACATTTAAATGAAGATTTATAACATGAAGATTGTTGGTCCACTTTATTATCTAAAGACAATGAAACAGGGAAGTGATCCGAACCTGAGAAAGGGAGAATTTCTGCCGAAAATAAGATAGGTGATATTTTCCATGCTTGTGAAACTAAAAATTTGTCAAGTTTTTCTGCAATTTGTAGGAAACCATCCCTTCTATTGTGCCAAGAGAAGCATCCATTAGACATTTCAATTTCAAAAAAATCATTGATAGTGATGAAGTTATCAAAATCCTCCATAATTTTTGGAGATGGAAAAATTCCTCCCTGTTTCTCCTTATTGTTTTGAATTGCATTGAAATCACTAGCTATGATACAATTTTGCTATGGTAATGATCTAATTTTTTATGAAATGACGTTCCAAATTTTGGCCTTATCTAAAATACTAGAAGGACCATAAATGTTAAAGATAACCATCAAAGTTTCAAAATGTTGGAACTTAAAACATTTCCAACCCAATTCTTGCTCTATTAAGCTACCAATAAGAACTTTCAGATTCCACAAAGTGGTTAAGCCTCTTGATGCCCCAACACTAGGACAATGTATAGATTTCTAATGTTTCCATTTAGCAATTGACTCCTCATACTTTTCATCTAATAATTTTATCTCTTGTAGTAGTATAATGTCACCTCTCGACTCATCAAGCAATTTTTTAATCTTGCTTCTTTTGTCAGGGGCGTTTATGACCCTGACATCCATGTAATGATCTTCATCCTTCCACTAGAAGGCCCTTGGTCCTTTTGGTGACTTGTTTTATTGATTGAAATTTCTCTTCCAAAGTGGATTGAATGCTTGCTAGAATTTCTTATTTAGCTTTTGCACTTTTACTCTTTCTACCCCAAGTCTTTGGTGTGGAGGATACCATAATGGGATCTCCAAGAGACTTCATGATCGAAAGGGTTTGTGAGAAATCAAAAGTGGTCCCACACCCAATGTTTCCATTGTTCAATTGTTCAGGCTAGACATCTTTAAGTTGACTTTGGTCTTCCTCAAGATTTTCTCTTGAAATCTAGGATATATCTTCTTGCATAACTTCATCTGCAATTAAATGAAATTGTTCTAATACCACAAATGTTGAGATCTCATTTGCTAATTGATGTAGCTCAGCTTCCACATTACTACCCATCCTAAGGGCTTGTATAGTTTTTTTACAAGTCAGAACAAACATCTCCATAGAGGATTGATGAAACATAACATGATGAGTGACTGAATCTGATGATGAGATCTCATTTGCTAATTGATGTAGCTCAGCTTTCACATTACTACCCATCCTAAGGGCTTGTATAGTTTTTTTACAAGTCAGAACAAACATCTCCATAGAGGATTGATTAAACATAACATGATGAGTGACTGAATCTGATGTAGAACAAGTTTGTTTGTTCTAGTCAGGCATCACAAAATCATGGTAATTCAGCTGCCTACAAATAATTTGATGAAAAGAGATGTGGTTTTTTTGAGCATATGCCATCAAAACAAATTGATTTTTAAAGCGTACTACCAGCAAATACATTGGACAATGTCTCACAAGATGGCATTTCACAAGGCCCCTTCTATCCATTTTCTTGAGACCATCTTGTGAAGTGATAGAAATCTGAGATTCCAATCGAAAACTAATCTGAGTTGGAGATTGATTGTTTCCCTCAATTTCCAAAATTGAAGGGAGGATCTAATTGTTACTCTCAATTTCCATATTTAAGGGGAGAATTTGATCTTGTGATGAATCATTTGGAAAATCCAAGCTTAAATTATAAGTTCGAAGAAGATATGTACTATTATCATCTATCTATCTAAATTTGCAATTGTGAGGCAATGATGAATGGTCCTCACATACCATAATCTGATCTAGGTCAGTCAATTATTTATTTTTCAATCATTTCTTGTCATTTTGAATGCAGAGCAAGAACAAGAAGAGCACAAAAGTGATTAGCGAACAACAATTGAAGCTTTTGCATGGATTTCAACAAAGATCAATCACCATTTTCATCGATCTAAGGTATTTCTCAAGTGTCGAGTTGTGCAATCATAAAGTTTAATATCTTTTGAAACCCTAGATTTACAATATGGCTTCTATTTCTAAAAACCCTAAGGAAAAGGAAGGCTTCGAGGTTCAGTTGGTTAGTAATGAAGTTAAACAACTAGATTTTAGACCAATTCTAGAAGTTGCTTATAAAAATGACCCTACCAGCACATTATCCATGATTCGACGCAAAGTCATAATGGTGCAGGATGTCAAGAAATGTTACAATTGCAAGATAGGAGCAATAAGAGATCTGAATATTTTTCAAGCATATGATAAACTACATGAAAATTGAGTGCTTAAGGAAAAATTTCAAATAGTTGAGAAAAAGGGTTTAACCCATGCCCTAGTTTTGCCCACAATTTTTAAAACTAAATGGATAAGAATTGTTCAAAGAAGAATACATAATGGTTGTTTATGGCTAGAAGGAGGACCTATCATGATAACAAAGAGAATCGTGCATAGGGTTACAGGTTTTCCAACCCTACATCGGCATAAGGCCCTGTGAAGTGATTCAAAAGAAGCTATTAAAAAGAACACCAAGGAAAAATGGAACAAAAGGGGCATGGCTATTGATACAATCATAGATCCCCTTCTAGACTTTGCAAAAAGAATCATATCTCATAAGTTCTATCAATCAAGAAGATTGAATAGTGTTCCATGCATTGTTGTGGATGTGGCATACAAAATTGTTAAGAAAGATCATTCATATGATCTAGCAGAACTATTATTACAATAGATCATGGAGAATTTGGAAGCAATAAAAAGATCAAAATGTGCTTAGTGTAAGTTTGGTTCAATTTTGATTTGTATATTTTTCTATGTTTTAGACGAATTTCCATCTTTTGGCAAACTAGACTAGAAATTAGATATAGTGTTTTGGGGGAGTTGTGTAGTGCCTCTCCCATTTGACTTTTGTAAGTCATCCTGATGGATGCAACCTTGCTGATCTTTTATTGTGATGGGATCATGATTGTGACCCTGAGTGGTCTACACCGTCAAGGTGTTTCGATTTATGTTTCTGTATCAGTTGCTTTGATTATGCTTTTGACTGATCTATGAGATTATGATGTGATTTGTGGTTCATTGAGGTTTGTGCTAGTGGTTACCAGGATCGATGTGGTATCATGAGGTTGTTTCGTGATTACCTTGATATGTGTACAGAGATTGCACTATGTTCTATTACCATGCTATACTAGACTAGGTTCCTGTAGTAGTGGTTAGTCATATTTATGACTGTGTTTGCTTATGTGTTTTAAGCGCCTTTTTAATGCAAAGTAATCAATCATTATTAAATACTTAAGTAATTAGAATGGATTGTTCTTGTTGGATTATTTGGTTATGTGCTGCAGACATTTACCTTGTTTTATTTTGATATGAGAGATATCTTTTCTTATGTGATGTTTTACATTTGAGATGACTTGAGGGTCAAATGTTACTCTTTGATTCTAGTATCATAGATATTAGACTACTATGTTGTTCAGTTAATCATATTGCATGATGATGCCATTTTGAGATGACAGTGTGTTTTATGATGATATCTGGTTATCTGGTATTTGGACATACATCTGGATTTGTTATGTGATGGATTTAATGCTATGGTTTTTTACTTCATTCCTATGTTGTTATGCTTTATGTGAACATGAGTGATGTAAATAGATTATTTAATATAATTAAATAAATGGTTAAATTAGGTGATTTAATGCATTTATTGCTTCGGCTATGTTATTATATGCAATTGCACTTGATCGTGTTGTTTAGCGTGCAGGATTTATATCCTTGGTAGTGGCACATGGAGTTAGTGATTCAGCCATTCATATTTTACCAATGTCGTCCTTGTATGGTCAACGTATCCTTTATTAAAATGTTTAATTTAAACCTTTCGGTGATTATCAAGATGGAACTCATTTGCATTATGTGATTAGACTAGTAAGTGTGTCTGTGCATTTAGAGGTTCACATTGTCGCGAAAGTTATTAAGGAGATTTATATGTTTTTGGGTTTTTGGGCTTTTTAATTGATAAATTATAATTTCTGGCAACTTTTCCATAGATGAATTCCTATTTATAGGAATAGCCTATTTTCGTTTGGGTCAATTCGGGGTTTAACTAGATTGGCTGGTTAAATGCCCTAATCTATTATTCACCCGAAAAGTGAATAAGTATCCAAAGAGGAATTTAATTCCTCACTTCTCACTTTTGAATTGGAAAGTTGGAGAGTAAAACCCTAAATCCTCTTCATAAGGATTTACTATTTTGTTCGTTATGGGAGCTACGGGCGTGGGATCGTCGCGAGGTTGGGCTCGTTGGATCCAGCTCGGGGAAACTTTGGATTGCTGCGATTTTTAGCTACTTCTCCAGGATATTTATTTTATGGTTCAGATTCCCGTTTTGCCCTTTTGACTGTGAGGTAGGGCTTTCTTGTTTTATTGTTTCTACTCCATTTCTGCTTCTGTTTTTGGTAGCCATTTGTTTGGAGGCTGAGAACTAGTGTCCCCCTCCGTTTTTGTATGCTAGTTCTACTCGGTTGGGCGGGTATGAACATTTCCCTATTTTTTGGGATGAGGGTTTGGAATTTTACGCTGTTATGCTGGACGTTTTTGCACATAGTGTCTAATTCCATTTATTTTTGGATTTTTGGGGTTTTTGAACCCAAAGGCCAAATGGGTTTTAATTTTGAAGTTTTCCAAATTTTTAGGATTTTTACCTCGTTTTGCATGTCACCCTGTTTTCTCGTATTTTCTTGGCACAATGTGGGTTGTGGACCTTGATGATTCATTTGGATATCAGTCAGACCACTTTTGCAATTTTATGTTGCATTCGAATGCGTGTTACATCCGTACTCTCGACGTTGTGTTCGGTTGAGTGATTTTATACTGTTATGGTTTTGTTGGACCTTTGCTTTTGTTTCATGAACGCTAGGATTCGTGTAGAATCCATACTCTCAGATTGAGGCCGGTTGAGTGAGTTCACGATGTTTGGTCTTGTTACATCATTGAGATTCGTGTAGAATCCATACTCTCATATTGAGGCCGATTGAGTAATTTAATGATGTATGGTTTTATTGGCTTTGGGATTCGTGTAGAATCTGTCCTTCCCGTGTTGCTTTCAGTTAGGTGTTTTCTTTGCATTATGTTCTCATTCCTTTCCTTGTGTTATGATCTTTGTGATGGTGGTGCGCCACCGAGTACGTGCACGTACATTTGTTGGGTGACTTGCAAGGCCCGATCTTCCATGGATTTGCCGAAAGTTATGATCATTGGGGTTGGGATGGGAGTATGCATGCCCATGGGCACTTGTCGTAGGATGAGCATGGGTAGGGTAGGGTAGCATATGGAGCGGGCTTCTACCTTGCAACCTGGTGATCATTGTGCCCAGAGGGTTGGCGAAGGAAGCTCTAATTAAGTGAAAATTAAATAAAATGTGTGAATGATAATAAAACTTAAGATAATAAAAAGGTTTGGGGTGCAAGAGCCTTTCCGTTGAGGGATGTTGAATCTGCGCAAGTCCTAGCTTGGGCTTTTTGATGCCAAGCAACTCTCCATGATGTCAATTCCTACATAGTAGCCTATTGAGTGTCTGACCAAGACCTGTACTCCTTGCATTGTCTTAGGTTTTTGGTTGCAGCCATCATACTGTCTGGCGTGAGTGTTAGCCTTGGATGTTATTTTGCGTGTTTGTGGTTGGATCATTATCTCCATCAGCATGGCAGGTGTGGACCTACAGGTTCCACGTGGTTGGGAGGCATAGCTACCTTCACCACTACTAGGGATCGATGTATAGAGATGATCTTTTGTCCTAGTGCGACCGTTGTTGGATGTCTTCACTTGGTACTTCGGGTTTCGGAGTATGCTTTCTTTTGATTTATGCTTTCATTGGGATGCTTGTATATCATGTTTAGATGATGTTATTTTATTTGGCACATTCCCTTATTATGATGTTTAGCATATGATTAGATGATGTGATTTGCTTTAGTAGTATATCTGTTGCTTACTGCTATTTAGCATGTGATAGGTGATGTTATCTACTGTAGGATTATCTTATGCATCATTACTAGCATGTTAGATTTTCTTATGCTGTTATTGTTGCATGTTTTTAGTAGTGACGTCCCTATTACGACAGTATCGACGATTTGGTCTGTGGCTTGGGATGTTATGTGCGGGGGATGGCTAGGACCCATGATGGTCTTATGATGCTATTGACAGATGAGAGGATCCACATACTTAGTTTGGTTGTTCAGTTCACTGCGATGTTTATTTTCAGTGTGTTCTTTGCTGTTGTAGTTTAGATGGATTGATGTTCTCCTTTCTGTGTTGTTCTTGCACTTGAGTGTTTGTTCCTCGAGCCTTTGTGGATCCAGTACTCCCTTTTTCTTCTGGGAGTGTTTTCATGTTTCTATGGGCAACATTTGTTTAGCATGGTGCGACACTTTAAAAAGTATCGCACACCCATGCAAACTATGTCGTATGACACTGTAAAGTATCGCACGCCTTCTTGAAAATGTCGTACGACATGCAAAGAGTGTCGCATGCCTTCTTGAGAAATGTCGTACGATGCTGAAAAGTGTCGCATGCCTTCTTGAGAAATGTCGTACGACACTGGAAGAGTGTCGCATGCCTTAAGGAGAAGTATCGCCCTCCCTTAGTAAAAAGTGTCGCACAATTTTTGTGAAAAACCTGTGCATGCCATCAGCAGGCACTTTTCTTCGTGATCTGATCTTTTTGAGAGTGGTTTTGGATACCCTTTTGGGCATTCTTCGACCGTATGCTGTTGCATATTCAATTCTGTCGGTTTCTCTTGAAATCGAGTTTTCGTGTTTCTGTTTTAGTCTCTTGGTGTTTAAAATATATCGTTTAAATATAAGTTGACATATATTTAATTTCTTATAAGTTGACGTATACTTAATTAAATATACGTCAACTTATAAAAAATTAAATATACGTCAACTTATACTTAAGATATATTTTAATATATGCGACAAATCGTTTGAGATAGGTTTCAGACCTCTCGGAGATAAGTTATGGATTCTAGGAAATTTCAGAGCTTCAGAAATCCAGACTTAGCCAATTTTCAGGGCTTCAGGATTTCAGGCTTAGCCAAATTTTGAGATTCTGCATTTTACCCTAGCTTGTTATTTTGTTGATGAGTGGTCATTCTTGTGCCCTCATCTTGTTGTGGTCGTTGTTGGCTTTTATTTGGGTGTGTCAGTTGGGTAGTGGCATTCAGAGATTCGTTGGTTGTCGGGATTGTGTTGAAGTCTTCCGTTGCAATCTTTGTGATCCCTGTATGATGTTGTCTTATGCATTCATAATTGTAAAAAAATAAATATCTTGGCTTCATTTGAATCCTTGTTTCCAAGGATCTCCGGGTGGGGCATTACATCTGGTATCAGAGCCCATGTTCAAACACTGAGATCTCTGTGTTTATGTTTCCCATGTAGTTGTTGCTGCGTTGGTTGAGTGCGAGTGTCTTGGTGAGAACTCGTGATCTTCGTTGCTTTGGTATCTACTTGTGATGGACATGCCTGTCCAGTAGATGCAACTAGATCTGTGTGAGGAGAAGGAAGTGAGTCTTCCTAATTTTGTGAGCGAAATCATTGTGCCTTGTTTGGTTGGTTTCTTGTGTAACCCTTTTTTGATGGAACCACTGATTGGTGTCCATGTGTTGGCTTTGAGTGCCTCTTTTTGTTTCTCCTTGTGGAGTAGGTGCATTGTTTCCTTGTTTTCTCCTTATTGTAAGTAAATGAATGAATCTTAATTGTGATTCTTTATTTTGTTGATTATAATGATGAAATGGTTCCTTTCATATAAAATGAGTGTTAATTGTGAATCATTGCAAAGTTATAGTTTTGCATTATATATTTGGGTTAATGACTTAAGTCCACAATCTGATTGTTTCTTAAGCTTATGTAAAACTGTATTAGTTTGATGGATATCTAAATGTTGCATTGCATGACAATTTTTGTTTTTTTTTTTGCATATGCATGAGATTATTGATGCTATATTGTTTGATGTGTGTGAGTTTTTTCTCTAACATTGCTAGGATGATGTATTCCTTAGCATTGTGTGGTGATTTATCCCTCTTGTGTGACTATACTCAGTCATCACCTGTAATGTAATTATTTTGATGCCTTATTTTATTTGGCTGGAGATACTTTCCTCATGTTGTTGGGCTAGCATTGGTTTTTAGTATTTTCTTCTCTTGGAGTAGTCATCAAATTTTATCTATCGCTCTCTTTGTGGCAGTTGTCACATTTGACTTATTGTTGAAATGAGCTCTTTTTGGTACTTACTGTTGGAATCGGCAATTCTCCCATTTGGGCTTTTTATTTTTTTTCATGATCACTATTTTGGATGTGTTTTACTATTGCTCAGTTGTGTGTTGTGACTCTACCATGTTCATCTCGAACCTCTGGTAGTACTTACAAGGGATAATATCATGAAGAACATGCTAGTGTGTCTTTGATAGATTGAAAGTTGTTAATGTTATTGGATGGTTTAAATGGTGATTAAACTTAATTTTATTTTTGAAAGAAATAGAAAGGTATGCACTTGTTCTATAGTGACTCTTGGACCCTTGCTTGAAAATCTTTCAGTTCATTATGCATTAGTGCTTATGTTATGCTTAATTAATGAATTTATGAAAGAAAAGTAATGATGGTTTCAATGTGTGATTTACCTTTCATTCTATGCCTTATGTTGTTTTGGGCATGTGTGCTCTTGTGTGGATTCGGACATTTCGTCTGTTGCTTGTCTTGGTGACCAAGGCTGTTGGTTTTGTCTTTGTTGTTTTGATTTGAGTGGTGGCTCAGATCGTAGGTCTTGGTCTCTCTTAGCTTCTTCATGTTGTAGTCCTTGTTGATATCTTTTTAACGCTTTTCAAATGGAATCAATCCGAGTCCGACTGCCAGGCTATGGCTTTTGGAGTTGTTGATTGATGTTCTGAGTATGACCAATTCAATCATGACATATCATATTTATGGCTATTGGAGAAGTTTAACTCCTCATGTTATTCATAACAGAAGAGTTATCTTGTCTTCATAATCTACTAGGTACTTGTTGGAGTTCGTGCTTGGGTTTTTGTGTTTCCTATTGCACTGACCCACCCTTGTGAGGTGTAGTGTGGTTTGTGAGCGTTCTTTGTTGTGGATGATGTTGCCTTATCGTTTGGAAGTGACTCAGTTTTTTGATGAGTCTACATTCTCCTTTCTGGATGTTGACGTTGGCACATCTCCGTATTCTTTCTCTCTTGAGAGAGTAGGCTAGTGTGGTTATGCAACTAGCTCAGTTAGTGTTTTTCTGGTGAGTATGTTGATGGTTGGTGAAATTGTGAGTTTCCTAACGCATCATGGACTAGTTAGTGTAGAGGTTGAGAGAGAGACTCCCTCTCAGTCCTAATACTCTGTAGTATCCTTCTCCCTAAGCTTATATCTTCATGTGGATTGTCTTAGTCAAGTTTTCTCTTTAACTATTGACTTGAGGCTATAGATTGAGTTTAGTGGTAGATTGGGTGTAGTTTTCCTAGCATGGTGCTAGAGGGACATGGTATCATTGGATACATGTTACCATCTCGTGAGTTGGTATGCAGAAATTTGATGATTGTGTCCACTGACGAAAGTCTGTGCAACCTTGTGGAAAGGTGATATCTTGTCTGGTTGGGTTGTGTTACCCTAGTTTCCAGTGGTAGTTGAGCTTTTGTGCTGTGGTGAGCCGTCATGCTCCTATGCTTGGTGGTGAGTAGTCCTTTGGAGTGTGTCCTTTTGTTGGTAAAATTTCATCCTCTTTGTTCTAAGGGTGAGTTTAAGTGGATTCCAGAATGATCATGTGTGACATGATAGTATTCTTGGAAAGTTTGGGATGGTTATTCCCCATGATTCCAACTTTTGTTGGAAGTGCTTAGTGTTTTGACCTGGTTTTGTGGTCATGTGGTTGGTGCATGTCGTGGTTGCGCACCTGTCTACAAGGTAGAGTGGCTTGTTCCTTACCTTGTATTGTTGATTTTATGCCTAGATGGTTTTTCCTAGCGCATAGAAGGTTCCTTGTTGGAGGATCTTGTGTTTGTGTGACACCCATTCTCTTGTGGTTAACCTATTTGGGGGTTAACGTGATGGTTTGAGAATGTTGGAGTGTTTTGGGTTTGACTAGTAGAGAGTTGTTGAGTCATTCCTATTGCTTGCTTTTGATTTTGTTCTTGGTGTGTTTGCTTTCTATTCTTAGATTGCAGGCTTCCAGGAGTAAGCCTAGTCTTTGGGGAGAATGATGTAGTGCCTCTCCCATTTGACTTTTGTAAGTCATCTTGATGGATGCAACCTTGCTGATCTTTTATTGTGATGGGATCATGATTGTGACCCTGAGTGGTCTACACCGTCAAGGTGTTTCGATTTATGTTTCTATATCAGTTGCTTTGATTATTCTTTTGACTAATCTATGAGATTACGATGTGATTTATGGTTCACTGAGGTTTGTGCCAGTGGTTACCAGGATCGATGTGGTATCATGAGGTTGTTTCGTGATTACCTTGAGATGTGTACAGAGATTGCACTATGTTCTATTACCATGCTATACTGGACTAGGTTCCTGTAGCAGTGGTTAGTCATGTTTATGACTATGTTTGCTTATGTGTTTTACGTGCCCTTTTAATGCAGAGCAATCAATCATTATTAAATACTTAAGTACTTAGAATGGATTGTTCTTGTTGGATTATTTGGTTATGTGTTGTGGACATTTACCTTGTTTTATTTTGATCTGAGAGATATATGTTCTTATGTGATGTTTTACATTTGAGATGACCTGAGGGTCAAATGTTACTCTTTGATTCCAGTATCATAGATATTAGACTACTATGCTGTTCAGTTAATCATATTGCATGATGATGCTATTTTGAGATGACAGTTTTTTTTATGATGATATATGGTTATCTGGTATTTGGACATACCTCTGATTTTGTTATGTGATAGATTTAATGCTATGGTTATTTACTTCATTCCTGCGTTGTTATGCTTTATGCGAACGTGAGTGTTGTAAATAGATTATTTTTAATATAATTAAATAAATGGTTAAATTAGGTGATTTAATGCATTTATTGCTTCGACTATGCTATTATATGCAATTGCACTTGATCGTGTTGTTTAGTGTGCAAGATTTATATCCTTGGCAGTGACACATGGAGTTAGTGATTCAACCATTCATATTTTACCAATATTGTCCTTGTATGGTCGACGTATCCTTTATTAAAATGTTTAATTTAAACTTTTCGGTGATTATTAAACCGAAACTCATTTGCATTATGTGATTAGACCAGTAAGTGTGTCTATGCATTTAGAGGTTCGCATTGTCGCGAAAGTTATTAAGGAGATTTATGTGTTTTTGGGTTTTCGGGGTTTTTAATTGATTTATTTTAATTTCTGGCAGCTTTGCCATAGATGAATTCCTATTTATAGGAATAGCCTGTTTTCGTTTGGGTCGATTCGGGGTTTAACTAGATTGGTTGGTTAAATGCCCTAATCGATTATTCACCCGAAAAGTGAATAAGTATCCAAAGAGGAATTTAATTCCTCACTTCTCACTTTTGAATTGGAAAGTTGGAGAGTAAAACCCTAAATCCTCTTCATGAGGATTTACTGTTTTGTTCATTGTGGGAGCTAAGGGCATGGTATCGTCGCGAGGTTGGGCTCGTTGGATCCAGCTCAGGGAAACCTTGGATTGCCGCAATTTTTAGCTACCTTTGCGAGATATTTATTTTATGGTTCAGATTCTCATTTTGCCTTTCGGCTGTGAGGTAGGGCTTTCCCATTTTATTGTTTCTGCTCTGTTTCTGCTTCTGTTTTTGGTAGCCATTTGTATGGAGGCTGAGAACTAGTGTTCCCCTCCGTTTCTATATGCTAGTTCTACCCGATTGGGCGGGTATGAACATTTCCCTTTTTTTTGGGATGAGGGTTTGGAATTTTACGCTGTTATGCTGGCCGTTTTTGCATACGGTGTCCGATTCCATTTATTTTTGGATTTTTGGGGTTTTTGAACCCAAAGGCCAAATGGGTTTTAATTTTGAAGTTTTCCAAATTTTTGGGATTTTTACCTCGTTTTGCGTACCATCCTATTTTCTTGAGTTTTCTTGGCACAATGTGGGTCGTGGACCTTGATGATCCGTCTGAATATCAGTCAGACCACTTTTGCACTTTTATGTTGCATTGGGATGCGTGTTACATCTGTACTCCCAACATTGTGTTCGATTGAGTGATTTTATACTTGTTATGGTTTTGTTGGACCTTTGTTTTTGTTTCGTGAACGCTAGGATTCGTGTAGAATCCATACTCTCGGATTAAGGCCGGTTGAGTGAGTTCACAATGTTTGGTCTTGTTACATCATTGGGATTCGTGTAGAATCTATACTCTCGGATTGAGGCCGATTGAGTGATTTAATTATGTATGATTTTATTGGCTTTGGGATTCGTGTAGAATCTATCCTTCTCATGTTGCTTTTAGTTGGGTGTTTTCTTTGCATTGTGTTCTCATTCCTGTCCTTGTGTTATGATTTTTGTGATGGTGGTGCGCCACACACGAGTACGTGCGCGTACATTTGTTGGGTGACTTGCGAGGCCCGATCTTCCATGGATTTGCCAGAAGTTATGATCATTGGGGTTGGGATGGGAGTATGCATGCCCACGGGCACTTGTCATAGGATGAGCATGGGTAAGGTAGGGTAGCATATGGAGGGGCCTTCTACCTCACAGCCTGGTGATCATTGTGCTGAGAGGGTTGGCGAAGGAAGCTTTAATTAAGTGAAAATTAAATAAAATGTGTGAATGATAATAAAACTTAAGATAATAAAAAGGTTTGGGGTGCAAGAGCCTTTCCATTGAGGGATGTTGAATCTGTGCAAGTCCTAGCTTGGGCTTTTTGATGCCAAGCGACTCTCCATGATGTTAGTCCCTACATAGTAGCCTATTGAGTGTCTGACCAGGACCTGTACTCCTTGCATTGTCTTAGGTTCTTGGTTGCAGCCATCATACTGTCTGGCCTGAGTGTTAGCCTTGGATGTTATTTTGTGTGTTTGTGGTTGGATCATTATCTCCATCAGCATGGCAGGTGTGGACCTATAGGTTCCACGTGGTTGGGAGGCATAGCTACCTTCACCACTGCTAGGGATCAGTGTACAAAGATGATCTTTTGTCCTAGTGCGATCATTGTTGGATTTCTTCACTTAGTACTTCGCGTTCCGGAGTATGCTTTCTTGTGATTTATGCTTTCATTGGGATGCTTGTATATCATGTTTAGATGATGTTATTTTATTTGGTGCATTCCCTTATTATGATGTTTAGCATATGATTAGATGATGTGATTTGCTTTAGTAGTATATCTGTTGCTTACTACTGTTTAGCATGTGATAGGTGATGTTATCTACTGTAGGATTATCTTATGCATTATCACTAGCATGTTAGATTTTCTTATGCTGTTATTGTTGCATGTTTTTAGTAGTGATGTCCCTATTATGACAGTACCGATGATTTGGTCGGTGGCTTGGGATGTTACGTGTGGGGGATGGCTAGGACCCACGATGGTCTTATGATGCTATTGACGGATGCGAGGATCCGCGTACTTAGTTTGGTTGTTCAGTTCACTGTGATGTTTATTTTCAGTGTGTTCTTTGCTGTTGTAGTTTAGATGGATTGATGTTCTCCTTTCTGTGTTGTTCTTGCACTCGAGTGTTCGTTCCTCGAGCCTTTGTGGATCCGGTACTCCCTGCTATGGAGGTTCTTTGCTCTAATTTTGGTCCTTTTTTCTTCTGGGAGTGTTTTCGTGTTTCTTTGGGTGACATTTGTTCACCATGGTGCAACACTTTAAAAAGTATCACACGCCCATGCAAACTATGTCGTACGACACTGTAAAGTATCGCATGCCTTCTTGAGAAATGTCGTACGACATTGGAAGAGTGTCGCATGCCTTCTTCAGAAATGTCGTACGATGCTAAAAAGTGTCGCATGCCTTCTTGAGAAATGTCGTACGAGACTGGAAGAGTGTTGCACGCCTTAAGGAGAAGTATCACCCTCCCTTAGTAAAAAGTGTCGCACAATTTTTGTGAAAAACCTATGCGTGCCATCAGTGGGCACTTTTCTTCGTGATCCGATCTTTTTGAGAGTGGTTTTGAATACCCTTTGTGGCGTTCTTCGACCCTACGATGTTGCATTTTGAATTCTATCAGTTTCTCTTGAAATTGAGTTTTTGTGTTTCTGTTTTAGTTTCTTGGGGTTTAAAATATATCGTTTAAGTATAAGTTGAAGTATATTTAATTTCTTATAAGTTGACGTATATTTAATTTCTTATAAGTTGACGTATATTTAATTTCTTATAAGTTGATGTATATTTAATTTCTTATACTTAAGATATATTTTAATATATGCGACAAATCGTTTGAGATAGGTTTCAGACCTCTCGGAGATATGTTATGGATTCTAGGAAATTTTAGGGCTTCAAAAATCCAGACTTAGCCAATTTTCAGGGCTTCAGGATTTCAAGCTTAGCCAAATTTTGGGATTCTGCATTTTACCCCAGCTTGGTGTTTTGTTGATGAGTGGTCATTTCTTATGCCCTCATCTTGTTGTGGTGGTTGTTGGCTTTTGTTTGGGTGTGTCAGTTGGGTAGTGGCATTCGGAGATTCGTTGGTTGCTGGGATTGTGTTGAAGTCTTCCGTTGCGATCTTTGTGATCCCTGTATGATGTCGTCTTATGCATTCATACTTGTTAAAAAAAAATATCTTGTCTTGATTTGAATCCTTGTTTCCAAGGATCTCTAGGCGGGGCATTATATCTGGTATCAGAGCCCATGTTCAAACATTGGGATCTCTGTGTTTATGTTGCCCATGTAGTTGTTGTTGCGTTGGTTGAGTGCGAGTGTCTTGGTGAGAACTCGTGATCTTTGTTTCTTTGGTATCTACTTGTGATGGACATGCCTGTCCAGTAGATGCAACTAGATCTGTGTGAGGAGAAGGAAGTGAGTCTTCCTGATTTTGTGAGCGGAATCGTTGTGCCTTGTTTGGTTGGTTGCTTGTGTGACCTTTTTTGGATGGAACCACTGATTGGTGTCCATTTGTTGGCTTTGAGTGCCTCTTTTTGTTTCTCCTTGTGGAGTAGGTGGATTGTCTCCCTATTTTCTCCTTATTGTAAGTAAATAAATGAATCTTAATTGTGATTCTTTATTTTGTTGATTATAATGATGAAATGGTTCCTTTCATTGAAAATGAGTGTTTATTGTGAATCATTGCAAAGTTGTAGTTTTGCATTATATATTTGGGTTAATGACTTAAGTCCCCAATCTAATTGTTTCTTAAGCTTATGTAAAAATATATTAATTTGATGGATATCTAAATGTTGCATTGCATGGAAATTTTTGTTTTTTTTTTTTGCATATGCATGAGATTACTGATGGTATATTCTTTGATGTGTGTGAGTGTGTTCTCTAACATTGCTAGGATGATGTATTCCTTAGCATTGTGTGGTGATTTATCCCTCTTGTGTGACTATACTCAGTCACCACCTGTAATGTGATTTGTTTGATGCCTTATTTTATTTGGCTGGAGGTACTTTCCTCATGTTTTTGGGCTAGCATTGGTTTTTAGTATTTTCCTCTCTTGGAGTAGTCATCAAATTTTATCTATCCTTCTCTTTGTGGCAGTTGTCACATTTGACTTATTGTTGAAATGAGCTCTTTTTGGTACTTACTGTTGGAATCAACAATTCTCCCATTTGGGCTTTTTATTTTGTTTCATGATGACTATTCTGGATGTGTTTTACTACTGCTCAGTTGTGTGTTGTGACTCTACCATGTTCATCTCAAACCCCTAGTAGTACATACAAGGGATAATATCATGGAGAACATGCTAGTGTGTCTTTGATAGATTGAAAGTTGTTAATGTTATTGGATGGTTTAAATGGTGATTAAAATTAATGGTATTTTTGAAAGAAATAGAAAGGTATGCACTTGTTCTATAGTGACTCTTGGACCCTTGCTTGAAAATCTTTCAGTTCATTATGCATTAGTGCTTATGTTATGCTTAATTAATGAATTTATGAAAGAAAAGTAATGATGGTTTCAATGTGTGATTTACCTTTCATTCCATGCCTTATGTTGTTTTGGGCATGTGTGGATTTGGACATTTCGTCCGTTGCTTGTCTTGGTGACCAAGGCTGTTGGTTTTGTCTTTGTTGTTTTGATTTGAGTGGTGGCTCAGATCATAGGTCTTGGTCTCTCTTAGCTTCTTCATGTTGTAGTCCTTGTCGATATCTTTTCGACGCTTTTCAAATGGATTCAATTCGAGTCCGATTGTGAGGCTATGGCTTTTGGAGTTGTTGATCGATGTTCTGAGTACCTTTTCGAGTAGAGGCCAATTCAATCATGACATATCATATATATGGCTATTGGAGAAGTTTAACTCCTCATGTTATTCATAACGGAAGAGTTATCTTGTCTTCATAATCTACTAGGTACTTGTTGGAGTCCGTGCTTGGGTTTTTGTGTTTCCTATTGCACTGACCCACCCTTGTGAGGTGTAGTGTGGTTTGTGAGTGTTCCTTGTTGTGGATGATGTTGCCTTATCATTTGGAATTGACTCAGTTCTTTGATGAGTCCACATTGTCCTTTCTAGATGTTTACCTTAGCACATCTCCATATTCTTTCTCTCTTGAGAGAGTAGGCTAGTGTGGTTATGCCACTGGCTCAGTTAGTGTTTTCTGGTGAGTATGTTGATGGTTGGTGAAATTGTGAGTTTTCTAACGCATCATGGACTGGTTAGTGTAGAGGTTGAGAGAGAGACTCCCTCTCAGTCCTAATACTCTGTAGTATCCTTCTCCCTAAGCTTATATCTTCATGTGGATTGTCTTAGTCAAGTTTTCTCTTTAACTGTTGACTTGAGGCTATAGATTGAGTTTAGCAGTAGATTGGGTGTAGTTTTCCTAGCATGGTGCTAGAGGGACATGGTATCGTTGGACACATGTTACCATCTCGTGAGTTGGTATGCAAACATTTGATGATTGTGTCCGCTGACGAAAGTTTGTGCAACCTTGCGGAAAGGTAATATCTTGTCTGGTTGGGTTGTGTTACCCTAGTTTTCAGTGGTAGTTGAGCTTTTGTGTCATGGTGAGGCGTCATGCTCCTACACTTAGTGGTGAGTAGTCCTTTGGAGTGTGTCCTTTTGTTGGCAAACTTTCATCCTCTTTGTTCTAAGGGTGAGTTTAAGTGGATTCCAGAATGATCATGTGTGACATGATAGTATTCTTGGAAAGTTTGGGATGGTTATTCCCCATGATTCCAACTTTTGTTGGAAGTGCTTAGTGTTTTGACCTGGCTTTGTGGTCATGTGGTTGGTGCATGTCATGGTTGGGCACCTGTTTACAAGGTAGAGTGGCTTATTCCTTACCTTGTATTGTTGATTTTATGGCTAGATGGTTTTTCCTAGCGCATAGAAGGTTCCTTGTTGGAGGACCTTGTGTCTGTGTGACACCCATTCTCTTGTGGTTAACCTATTTGGGGGTTAACGTGATGGTTTGAGAATGTTGGAGTGTTTTGGGTTTGACTTGTAGAGAGTTGTTGAGTCATTCCTATTGCTCGCTTTTGATTTTGTTCTTAGTGTGTTTGGTTTCTATTCTTGGATTGCAGGCTTCCAGGAGTAAGCCTAGTCTTTGGGGAGGATGATGTAGTGCCTCTCCCATTTGACTTTTGTAAGTCATCCTGATGGATGCAACCTTGCTGATATTTTATTGTGTTGGGATCATGATTGTGACCCTGAGTGGTCTACACCGTCGAGGTGTTTCGATTTATGTTTCTGTATCAGTTGTTTTGATTATGCTTTTGACTGATCTATGAGATTATGATGTGATTTATGGTTCACTAAGGTTTGTGCCAGTGGTTACCAGGATCAATGTGGTATCATGAGGTTGTTTTGTGATTACCTTGAGATGTGTACAGAGATTGCACTATGTTCTATTATCATGCTATACTGGACTAGGTTCTTCTAGTAGTGGTTAGTCATGTTTATGATTGTGTTTGCTTATGTGTTTTAAGTGCCTTTTTAATGCAGAGTAATCAATTATTATTAAATACTTAAGTAATTAGAATGGATTTTTCTTGTTGGATTATTTGGTTATGTTTTGCGGACATTTACCTTGTTTTATTTTGATCTGAGAGATATCTGTTCTTATGTGATATTTTACATTTGAGATGACCTAAGGGTCAAATGTTACTCTTTGATTCTAGTATCATAGATATTAGACTACTATGTTGTTCAGTTAATCATATTGCATGATGATGCCATTTTGACATGACAGTGTGTTTTATGATGATATCTGGTTATCTGGTATTTGGACATACCTCTGATTTTGTTATGTGATGGATTTAATGCTATGGTTATTTACTTCATTCCTGCGTTGTTATGCTTTATTCGAACGTGATTGATGTAAATAGATTATTTTAATATAATTAAATAAATGGTTAAATTAGGTGATTTAATGCATTTATTGCTTTGGCTATGTTATTATATGCAATTGCACTTGATCGTGTTGTTTAGTGTGCAAGATTTATATCCCTGGCAGTGGCACATGGAGTTAGTGATTCAGCCATTCATATTTTACCAATGTTGTCCTTGTATGGTCGACGTATCCTTTATTAAAATGTTTAATTTAAACCTTTCGATGATTATTAAATCGAAACTCATTTGCATTATGTGATTAGACCAGTAAGTGTGTTTGTGCATTTAGAGGTTCGCATTGTTGCGAAAGTTATTAAGGAGATTTATGTGTTTTTGGGTTTTGGGGCTTTTTAATTGATTTATATTAATTTCTGGCAGCTTTTCCATCAATGAATTCCTATTTATAGGAATAGCCTATTTTTGTTTGGGTCAATTCGAGGTTTAACTAGATTGGCTGGTTAAATGCCCTAATCGATTATTCACCTGAAAAGTGAATAAGTATCCAAAGAGGAATTTAATTCCTCACTTCTCACTTTTGAATTGGAAAGTTGGAGAGTAAAACCCAAAATTCTCTTCATGAGGATTTACTGTTTTGTTCATTGTGGGAGCTACGGGTGTGGGATCGTCGTGAGGTTGAGCTCGTTAGATCCAGCTCAGGGAAACCTTGGATTGCCGTGATTTTCAGCTACTTCTATAGGATATTTATTTTATGGTTCAGATTCTCGTTTTGCCCTTTCGACTGTGAGGTAGGGCTTTCCTGTTTTATTTTTTTGGTCCGTTTCTGCATTTGTTTTTGGTAGCCATTTGTTTGGAGGCTGAGAACTAGTGTTCCCCTCCATTTCTGTATGCTAGTTCTACCCGGTTGGGCGGGTATGAACATTTTCCTATTTTTTGGGATGAGGGTTTGGAATTTTATGTTGTTATGCTCGTTGTTTTTGCATACGGTATCCGATTCCATTTATTTTTTTATTTTTGGGGTTTTTGAATCCAAAGGCCAAATGGGTTTTAATTTTGAAGTTTTCCAAATTTTTGGAGTTTTTACCTAATTTTGCATGCCGTCCTGTTTTCTTGAGTTTTCTTGGCACAATGTGGGTCGTGGACCTTGATGATCTATTTGGATATCAGTCAGACCACTTTTGCACTTTTATGTTGCATTAGGATGCATGTTACATCCGTACTCCCGACGTTGTGTTCGGTTGAGTGATTTTATACTTGTTATGGTTTTGTTGGACCTTTGCTTTTGTTTCGTGAATGCTAGGATTCGTGTAGAATCCATACTCTTAGATTGAGGCTGGTTGAGTGAGTTCATGATGTTTGGTCTTTACATCATTGGGATTCGTGTAGAATCCATACTCTCGGATTGAGGCTGATTGAGTGATTTAATGATGTATGGTTTTATTGGCTTTGGGATTTGTGTAGAATCTGTCCTTCCCATGTTGCTTTCAGTTGGGTGTTTTCTTTGCATTGTGTTCTCATTCCTGTCCTTGTGTTATGATCTTCCTGATGGTGGTGTGCCACACACGAGTATGTGCGCATACATTTGTTGGGTGACTTACGAGGCCTGATCTTCAGTGGATTTCCTAGAAGTTATGATCATTGGGGTTGGGATGGGAGTATGCATGCCCACGGGCACTTGTCGTAGGATGAGCATGGGTAGGGTAGGGTAGCATATGGAGCGGGCTTCTACCTCGCAGCCTGGTGATCATTGTGCCCAGAGGGTTGGCAAAGGAAGCTTTAATTAAGTGAAAATTAAATAAAATGTCTGAATGATAATAATACTTAAGATAATAAAAATGTTTGGGGTGCAAGAGACTTTTCGTTGAGGGATGTTGAATCTGCGCAAGTCCGAGCTTGGGCTTTTTGATGCCAAGCGACTCTCCATGATGTTAGTCCCTACATAGTAGCCTATTGAGTGTCTGACCAGGACCTGTACTCCTTGCATTGTCTAAGGTTCTTGGTTGCAGCCATCATACTGTCTGGCGTGAGTGTTAGCCTTGGATGTTATTTTGTGTGTTTGTGGTTGGATCATTATCTCCATCAGCACAGCGTGTGTGGACCTACGGATTCCACGTGATTGGGAGGCATAGCTACCTTCACCACTGCTAGGGATCGGTGTACAGAGATGATCTTTTTTCCTAGTGCGACCACTGCTGGATGTCTTCACTTGGTACTTCAGGTTTTGGAGTATGCTTTCTTGTGATTTATGCTTTCATTGGGATGCTTGTATATCATGTTTAGATGATGTTATTTTATTTGGCGCATTCCCTTATTATGATGTTTAGCATATGATTAGATGATGTGATTTGCTTTAGTAGTATATCTGTTGCTTACTGTTGTTTAGCATGTGATAGGTGATGTTATCTACTGTAGGATAATCTTATGCACTATCAATAGCATGTTAGATTTTCTTATGCTGTTATTGTTGCATGTTTTTAGTAGTGACATCCCTATTACGACAGTACCGACGATTTGGTCGGTGGCTTGGGATGTTACGCGCGGGGGATAGCTAAGACCCATGATGGTCTTATGATGCTATTGATAGATGGGAGGATCCACGTACTTAGTTTGGTTGTTCAGTTCACTGCGATGTTTATTTTCAGTGTGTTCTTTGCTATTGTAGTTTAGATAGATTGATATTCTCCTTTCTGTGTTGTTCTTGCACTCGAGTATTCGTTTCTCGAGCCTTTTTGGATCCGGTACTCCCTTGTGTGGAGGTTCTTTGCTCTAATTTTGGTCTTTTTTTCTTCTAGGAGTGTTTTCTTGTTTCTATGGGTGACATTTGTTCAACATGGTGTGACACTTTAAAAAGTATCGCACGCCCATGCAAACTATGTCGTACGATGTGGTAAAGTGTCGCATGCCTTCTTGAGAAATGTCGTACAACACTGGAAGAGTGTCACACGCCTTAAGGAGAAGTATTGCCCTCCCTTAGTAAAAAGTGTCACACGATTTTTGTGAAAAACTTGTGCGTGCCATCAGCGGGCACTTTTCTTCGTCATTCAATCTTTTTGAGAGTAGTTTTGGATTCCCTTTTTGGCGTTCTTCGACCTTATGCTGTTGCATTTTGAATTCTATCGATTTCTCTTGAAATCGAGTTTTCATGTTTTTGTTTTTGTCTCTTGGGGTTTAAAATATATCATTTTATATTTAAATTGTTGACATATATTTAATTTTTTATAAGTTGATGTATATTTAAATTAAATATACGTCAACTTATAAAAAATTAAATATACGTCAACTTATACTTAAGATATATTTTAATATATGCGACAAACTGTTTGAGATAGGTTTCAGACCTCTCGGAGATAAGTTATGGATTCTAGGAAATTTCAGGGCTTCAGAAATCCAGACTTAGCCAATTTTCAAGGCTTCAGGATTTCAGGCTTAGCCAAATTTTGAGATTCTGCATTTTACCCCAGCTTGGTGTTTTGTTGATGAGTGGTCATTTCTTGTGCCCTCATCTTTTTTTGGTGGTTGTTGGCTTTTGTTTTGGTGTGTTAGTTGGGTAGTGGCATTTGGAGATTTTTTGGTTACCGAGATTGTGTTGAAGTCTTTCGTTGCGATCTTTGTGATCCCTATATGATGTTGTCTTGTGCATTCATACTTGTAAAAAAAAAATATCTTGGCTTGATTTGAATCCTTGTTTCTAAGGATCTCCAGGTGGGGCATTACGAGTTGTAAATAAGAATGAAAGATAAAAAGAATGGAAGGTAACACAGATACATAATACAAAGCAGATCAGATACATTAGCTCAGGGGGAGCATAAAATTTTTGGCTACAGGAATGGTAATGGCACAACAGCTCAAGGGGGAGAAATAATTAAGAGGTAGATATAGTGTTTTGGGGGATTTGTAAATAAGAATAAAAGGTAAAAAGAATGGGAGGTAACATAGATATAGAATACAAAGTAGATCATATACATCAGCTCAGAGGGAGCATAAGAATTTTGGCTACAAGAATGGTAATGACACAACAACTCAAGTGAAGTTACAAAACTTTTGAGGTATATATATAGATAGCTTTCATAGAATTTTGAGAAGTTTTGAAGTTTTGTATATATGCCAAACTATATGCATATTTTACTTGAGGAGATCAGATTTTGGTATACTACTAAGTATTTTTGACACTCATTTCAAAGGGGGAGATTGTTGAATCTAAGACTAGGTTTTGACTATTTCATGTTAACATAGTTAAGATGTTTACTAAGTTCATGCCAAACTAGTAACACATGTCGAGTAAAATATGTCTAGATGTCGAGTAAATAATTGATGCCAAGCTAGATAGAACTACAACAGGTACCAAGTGATCTTCGTGTGCCCAACAATCTTCATGTGACGAGTGAAGATCAAGTGTCGAGCAAACTATAGGTGCCGAGTCACTATAGAAGCTGAGTGAAACAGAATTGCTATAGGTGCTGAGTGATCCAGTTTTTCTATATGAGCCGAGCATCAGAGGTAACGAGCATTGAGCAACACAGATTGGACATAGTTGTTTTTAATTGCAAAAACTCCTATGTAAACCATTTTTTGAGCTGACATAGAAGGATCTCGAAGGGTATTAAGGATAAGAATGAATCTTTTATACTTCCTATGCAATCAACATGCAACCAATAAGAAAAGTGCAAGGAATGAGTAGGAAATAAAGATTTAATATGGATCATAGATTCATCTCTAACCCTAAGTCTTTGAAATCCTTAAAAGGAGGATGAAATCCCATTGTATGTGTGGATGAATGAAGTGTATGGGTAAACTATAGCGAAATTCAGAGGGAAGTGTGAAAAGACTTAGAGGAACAGAACAACATTGCAGTATTTAGTTGATCAAAATAGAGCAAGGGCATCGAATATATATCAGATCTAAGAGGATCAATATCAGAGAGAGAAGATCAAGTGCCTAAATTTAGCAATCAAGGATTGTAAGCTATCAAGTTTATTAATCTAATACTCTCTAGCAATTGTATTAGAAAGAAAATCCTATGTTGATAGGTTAGGTTAACAGCTAGGTTGTAGAACCTTTAACAAGGTGATAAAATCCTTTAACAGGGTGACACTTCATGTAAAGTGTTTGTAAATCCTTTAGATAGGTCACTATTGATATAGTGTAAAGCCTTTAACAAATTAGGAATTGTTAGAGTAATAAAGTACTTTCTTATTAATTAAATCATATTGATTTAATTATTAAGTCACTTATAATATCTATTTTACTCAAGCTAAACTTTAGGCATGTAATAATTAATTCTTTTATTAGTTATTATCATGCAACCTAGGTTTTACCTGTTAGGGTTTTGATCTCTTTTATAAGGACGATTTCTCTTTGTAATTATCACATTCATTCACTTTTGATAATAGTAATCTCTATTTTTTTTCTCATCAAGAATGTCTCATCTATGGATCTGGGAATTCCAAACTCCACAGCTTTTGCTTCTCTCTTTTTGTGATAGGTGTTTGCATGCAAGTGATTCTTGGGAGTTGTGGAGTTGATCTTTCATCAACTTCAACATGGTATTAGAGCTTCAAATCTTCATGTCCCAGTTTGGCTTTTAGACCTTTATTTTTCCTTTTAGAGAATTTCATTTTTAAAGTTTTTTTTTTTAGATCTAGAGGGTCATCATTTTTCGATGCACTTTGAGCCCAAACAGACCTCACCTTTGAGCTCAAAGTACCCCAAAACCCCTATCTTAATATAAAACATGTCCAATTTGGACATAGTTGGATTCTAAGGGCAAACAATATTGCTCATAGATTGGGCACATTTCTCAAGGTAATAATTTTAAGATTTTTTGGTACAATTTTTTTTTTAATTCTCAAAACTCAAGATTTTTTTTTGTATGGAAATCAAGATTTTTTTAGCACAAAAATCAAGACTTTTTTGGCATGGAAATCAAGGTTCTCTAGTGCAGAAATTGAGCTTTTTAAGCAAAGAAATCAAGATAGTTTCTGGTATAGAACCAACATGCTTCCCGATATAATTTTGGTACATAACTAATGCACTTCTTGATGTAATTTTTTGTACAAAACCTATGCACTTCCCAATGTAGTTTATGATACTAGTTGACATGCTTCCCAAGGTGATATTTTTTATATTTCCCTTTCGACTCTTTTTTGAAGTATCTATGGTTTTTTGTTGTAACTTGCTCATCCTGACTTCGTTTTTCACAAAGGAGATATCGTCAGAAAGCTAATTTTGAGCTTGTAATGATGATGTAATTTATTTAGAATTTTTGTGATGTTTGGTTTTCATTTTATTTGGTCAAAGTCAAAGGTTCTATTTTGCAATCCGAGAGACATATCTTGAGACATTCTATTTTCTAGATTCTACTCTAGGAACATCCCATTTAGTTTTTCTTTTTTTTTTGCATTATGGTGGATATCTTGGTTGTTTCAAGTCTGGGGATTTATTTTGTTGCTTTAGATGATTTTCATGGCTTGTACTATCTCTTGTATCAAGATTATGTCTCTTTTGATCTCTATTGGCATCCTTTTGTAGTATTTTTACAAACACACGAAGATAAAGTGCCACTGTATTGCATTTTGGGATCTTGCACATCTTTGTGTTTTGTTGTACTTGCACTACATTATAGAGCACCTTAGGGGGTTTCATGTTGGCCATATTTTTCATCTTCCTTTGTTAAGTGAGTGTTCCTTCTATGGCATTAGCCTTATGATGTGTCGATAACACATGTCATTATAGGTGTTTCTACTTCTTTTACACTCTCGATGTTCCTAGTTCTTTGCACAAGAGATATTGGATTTAGTTTTAGTGTTCATGTCTTACCTCTCAACATTAAATGGGGCTATGTTGGTTCTATTTCTTTCTTGGTTTGATGGAGTGAGCTATGTATTCAATATTTGATTCTATGTAGTAGGTGATTGTAGTGGCTAGATACCTATGAATTTTGGTGAGATGCATCATTTACCATATATACATTCTTTCATTTCTATTTTTTTAGGCCATGAAGATACCTTCCATCTTTGATTATCAGTTCTTTAGACTTAGTCTTCTCTACCTAGTCATGTTCTATACAGTCGATGTTCTTCAAATCAACAGTTTGACAGTGTTGGCAGGTTAATGCTTTAGTGGTGTTCTTCATGATCATCTTTTGTTCCTATCTTCTAAGACATTCCCTAGTTTGGAGGCTTCTTCAGTCCTCCACTAGTTATTTTTAGCATTAAATCCATCTCTTTTTAGAGTAGGGTTTTTCCCATGCGGGTTTCTCTATTTCTCCTCTTTTTAGAGATTTGGTTGTGCTTGGGTACCTCATTAGGCTTTGTTGTCGAGACCCAAATTTACTTTCAGTAGTAGTTTCTAGGTTTTCAGCTACTCCCTAAGTTTATCTTAAGGGGGTTATTACAGTAATAAAGTATTTTCCTATTAATTAAATTATATTGATTTAATTATTAACTCACTTATTATCTCTATTTTACTTAAGCTAAAATTTAGGCACATTAATAATTAATTATTTTATTAATTTTTATCATGCAACCTAGGTTTTATCTGTTAGGGTTATGATCTCCTTTATAAGAATGATCTTTCTTTGTAATTATCACATTTATTCACTTTTGATAATAGTGGTCTCCTTTTTTGCTCATAAAGAATGTCTCATCTATGGATCTGGGAATTCCAGTCTCCATTTCTTTTGCTTCTCTCTTTTTGTGACAAGTGTTTGCATACATGTGATTCTTATTATTTGTGGGGTTTTTGTTTCATCAACTTCAATAGGAATTACTTTTTCAGCAATTTCTTTTAAATTTCTTATTACCCTGACTCTTTTATTTTCTTTTGAAAATGTGGTTAGAATAGGAATTCGTATAAGTGCATTGCTAGCATTTGCATCCATCATAAAACAGGAAATATAAAAAATACATTGATTTGTGGATTGTTTTTTTTAAGAAGTTTTGTAGGTTAAAGTATCAAGAAAATCCTCCTTGTAATCATTCACATTTATTTTCAATTGAGCTATCAAATAGGTTAAAAAGAAAACATCTAGAACCTTGGAGTTGGTTACATTGATCAACTTTTCAAGAGAAAAAATTGCAAGGATTTATGTCATTAGCATCATGTGAAATGATCACTCAATAGAAGCAACAATAGAAGGAAGGCATACTAAAATTTTGTAAGTCTCAAATCTCATGATTTGAAAATTCTTAAATCTAGATTTTTACTATCACTAAGGTGTACAAGTGAACTTGTGTAAAGGTGTGCATATCAGCAAGGTGTGCCTAAACTGCAAGGTGCATTGAACACTAAGGTGCATCATCTCATAGGTACACAAACTAGAAGATCTTGATCCAACATCTCCCTTTCAACAAGCTTTCAGGTCCTCACCCAACAAGAATGAGTTTGTAGAGCTTGAAAATTTCCAAAAGCATTGCAGCAACAAAGGGATACCAAAGCTCCACCTATTCACTTCACAAATGCCATCATTGTCTTCGACCTCAATTTCCAATACCTTTACCCGAACCATTTCATAAAAATCTCACAAGAGAAAAGTCTATAGCCACCACTTCCATCAATGGATTTCATTGCAAATGCACATGATTCACCCATCAACTTATAAGGTACACTTCATGACCTTCCCAAAATCCTAAAAACTTTAGTTTAAAGTTCATACAATGAGATAGGATGAATAGAAGATCATGCTAAAGTATTCAAAGAAATATGAAATAGAAAGAAAATTCAACATGAAGATGTGGTCCTCAATCTATTCCCTTACACTTTGGGAGAATGTTCATTCAACTAGTATGCAAATGTGTCATTTGCATCCATTCAAAATTGGGAATCTTTTGAGAAATTGTTCTTGGATCAATTCAAGGCAGTTATCAATCTAGCTATCATGCATGACCAATTACTGCTGATAAAAAGGGATCCAACAAAAACTATCTTTAGGTTTAAGCATAATTTTCATATGACATACCAGAGATTGGAGACTACCTACACCATACTCGTAGAGGCTTCTTTTCAAATCTACTCAAATTCCATGGATCATCTTATGGCTATCTTCCTAAGAAGACTTCCTATTACCAACTGTTGACACTTTAGAAAAGGTCTTCTTCATTCAAGCTAATGCCACCTAAATAATGCCACTGTATCTAGCAGAAGTACCAATGGTGCCCAACCAATATCCCTGATTGAATCTAGTGCCAATACAATAGGTTCCTACAATCTCGACACCCACCATAACCTATCTAGGATATGAGCCTCCCAAAGCATCATTTTTTGAATAGAAGGTTGTACCTACAGCCAAAGAAATGAGAAAAATTACATCCAAGTTAGAACAAATGAAGAAAACCATGTCCCAAATCATAAATGATCTCACTTATTTGTGATTGTCACAAGGGCAAAACAACAATTTCCAACAGTTTAATGGAAACTCAAACAACAATACTTATGGGAAAAACCAATCAAAGAACTTCAATTCTTATGGGAAGAATACTATTGAAAATAATTTCAACCCATTAGATTACAACATTGTATTTCAAAAAAAAAGAAGCAATGGAACACTCAACTGAACAATAGAAGCACACTGGTTAACAACAATAATAATGTCCAATTTTTTGAAGCCAATTAGGTGGATGTAAATTAGAGTATATCCAATGCAACATGTTTTGCAAAGGAAATCAAAATGCACGACAAAGCTCAAATATAGGAAATATACCCCCTATCTAATTTAACACCATGTTGTTAGAATCCTACATTTCCTCATTGCATGCTGAGACAAGATTTTTCCAATGAAGAATTTGTTTCTCTTTCAACTAGGAAGTAGAACCTGAACTTGCTGAAATGTTTAACTTCTGCAATGACAATTGAAACACGTATAGTTTTCACAACTAAAGGGGCCACTAATGGATGGGATTCCCCATGGATTACAACCTATTCCTATTAATCTATGAGTAAGAAACAATCATACATCTATACGTGCACTTATCTAGGCACAATAAGCTCAGGCTTAAGGAGTTCTACCCACCTTATTAAAGAATCCCACATGTTCCACAAAAAAGTATAGTGTTTTTGAGGAATTGAAAAGGGCCAAGGGAAACATATCTATGTATGACATGAACTGCATAGATATCCCACCCAAAAGGAAGCACTTTTAAAGACACTGGATCACACCAAGGCATCCACTTTTGCCAACACACGAAAGTTGAACTCCCCCCAAGTCAATATTGTTGAAGCTATGCCAACCATATTCAAGAACATGATAGAAGTACCTCCTTTTCTAGTAATCATCCAAATCTTTGGGAAGAATCTCCATAATTTCCT
Organism: Cupressus sempervirens; assembly: GCA_028749045.1. Lineage (NCBI taxonomy): Eukaryota > Viridiplantae > Streptophyta > Pinopsida > Cupressales > Cupressaceae > Cupressus > Cupressus sempervirens. Next base: position 334,114,827 of record CM053790.1, read on the forward strand.
TGTTGATTTAGGCGCTTCATGCAATGTCATGTCACTCTCAATATCTCAAAGGCTAGGTGTTACTCAACAACCCACTAATCAAGTTGTAATCTAGCTTGACAAGACAAAAGTAAAAGTCATAAAAGTATTAAAGGATGTATCAGTTGACTACAAATCCCCAATTCCAAGATATCATTAACATTCATGTAGTAGATATTCATGAAACATATGAAATTATATTAAGAAAATAATAGTTTGGACACCTTAGAGGATAGTTTTCCATAGATTTTACTCAACTATGGTTACCATGGAAGGGATTGGACAACCAAATTAAAATTGATGTCAAGCCTAAACTAAAGAAGATGATTACATAATACAATACTCTCAACGAAGTTTTGTTCCTCCAATTTGACTTAGGGTCTTATAATTTGATGTCATTTGATACCTCCTAAACCAATGAATCTAGTCATAACCCTAACACCAATTGGAAAAAGTTCCATCTGTAAGACATCATCGCTTAGTTCATATACAACATGATTACCAACTTGTAAGACCTTGGAGAAGACACATACCCAATCATCTTTCTTCTCCATGGGTTTTGCATGTTGCATTGTATGAGCCATTTTGAATGTGAATACCCTAGTTGCTAGGATGTTGTCACCTAGGTGTTGACCCAAATTTCTTCATTCAAAAGTACCAAGGAAGCCAACCTTTATGTGCTAGACAATCAAGCTACATATGACATTCAAGAGGACACTTTAAATCCCCTTTAAAGGGACTAGCACTAAAAAAGGCATTTTAATAGAAGAAATTTAAGAAGGTTTTAATGCATCATACAATGATACATCTTTAGATGGGGGAGCTATGTCCCCTCCTCTTGAAGGGGTAGTCACCATACATAGGTAGAAACACTTTGTAATAGGTCAAGGATAGGTATCGATGGTTTTCCATCCTGAACCCCACACTGCCAAGGTCATTGACCTAATTGAGGAAATTCAAGAGAAGAAAAGGAACCAAGTTGTTTCAATGTTAGAATTTACTACTAGCAATAGACTGACACAAGAATATATGTAGTGGTTTCCCAAGAAGTCTTTCAAGGATCAAGCAAAAGAGAAGGTTAGAAAAAATAAATGTAAGTTGAAGGCACCTAAGTAAGAATCAATTTGGACTCTTAGGTTCAATGGCTCCAAGTGCAAACAATGAGTCAAGCCTAAGATTAAGCTAATTAACCCCAAGGGTAAATATTGCTATGTGGCCTATCACCTAAAATTTATATGTACTAGAAACATGGCATAATAAGAAGCTTTATTTAAAGGACTCTTCTTTATACTAGAGAAGAATGTGAAGTCCCTTGTGGTAGAAGGATATTCTCAACTAGTGATCCAACAAGTCAAAGGAATCTACTCTTGTAATGATAAAAGGTTAAAGGCCTATCACAAGTGAGTATGAGACTTTATAGAGGACTTTGAAGCACTAAATGTTAAATCCATCCCTAGAAGAAAGAATATGATTGTCAATGCATTAGCTACCTCGAGAAATGCATTGCAACCCATTGAAAGGAAAAAACTCAAAAGGTTTTATGTTTGTGTAAATACGTATTTACTATTTACACTTTACTTAAGTTTACTTAGGTTAATGCATTATTTTATTATTTATTTTGTGAGACACTTAGGAGTTTTCATACTTTTATGAGTTGTCATGTTGACAACACAAAAGTAAGCAACTCTAATTCAACACATGGTGTCTACAATACTAGAGTTTGCATCATTAACTGAGTTGTCATGTAGACAACATAGTTATTCACACTCCTAATTTATCACATGGTGTCTAAAACATTAATTTGCATGCTACACCATTGTAGGCTTATCCTCTCATCATCGCACTTACTCATGTGCCTAATGGAGGATAACCCATATCTAGTGGACATGTGCTTGGTTGTATGACTTATCATGATGTTGATTCCTATGCATTCCAGAAGCATTCCAAAGGCCTTTATATACAGGCACTCCTAGTGTACTTTCAAATTGAATTGAATACATATTGATATTCTAATCATACTCTTTCTGGTCTATTATTGTGCTTGTGCTTGAGTTTTTTGATCTTGGGTGATTTTTTCCCTAAGGAAAATTCTTACATGGTATCAAAGCTTGGAGAATCTCTCCTCACATAGTAGTTTGAGACTATTGTTGCTTCAGCATCTCGACCCAAATCTAGAGTATCACAATCATTACGAGTGTCTAGAGTTAGAAGGGACCTTGCCATTGCATCTAGAACGTCGATTTGGTGAAAATTGGCTATAAATTCACCTACCCTAAGCCAAAGTCAATTTTGAGGCAATTTTTTTTGCAAATTGGCACCCAAAGGCCTCGATTTACAAGTTCAAGTATGATATTTTAGATCTATTTAATTAATTTTTTCTTTTCTTTTTTGGATAGAATTTTTTGAAAAAACAATGGCCAGGTGGCCCTACAAAGAATTTTTTTTTTGTACAAGTACTAAGTAGTAAAACCCCAGCCCAACACACTATGTGGAATATTCTATTTGTTTTAAAGAATATTCCTTTATATTGATTGATGGTTTATTCTTCCACACCTTACCATGGCTAAATTTCATTTCTGACATACACTACACAAAGTTTAGCCAAGAACAAGTAGCAAGTCCCTTCCCACCAGTGGCTTGTGTTTATTTTGTCATCGTGGCCACAGACTTTTAAACAACTCATATCATTTTTTACCCATGCATGTGGGATTAAATATATAAACTCTGGCCCACACTTTGACCATTTCCTAGTAGCCATGGTTTGAATTCTGGCATGATTCTCCACTGTACAAAGCTTCCAGCAGGTGCAATGACTTCTGATCCTGTTGAATTCTCTTCATTCAAGTCTGACAACTGCAAACTCAATTTCTTGACCATTGAAAATCTTTGGCTAGTTTCCCGATGCTATTTGAGCACCTATGATCACAACACAATGTATATGAATCTTTGGCCACCCATTATCTACCACGCAATGCCCTTTAACTGGGCCACACATCATTTTTAGAAGCTGCCACATGTACACTTGAATGTGTCCCTCTCTAAACCCTTCTATCCAAACGATTCCATGAGTTTGGAATGCTTGGATGCCGACTTAGAGCTCCCTATCCATGGAGTGCAAGAGAGTATATTTCAAGAAAAAGAAGGCTCTCAGATGAGCCTTAGAGATACTCTTCTTGCTAGTAAACCATGCAATGGGAGGTTTCAAAGACAAGATGCAAGAATGCAAATGTCCCAAGGAGTTCCTCAAGAATGCAATGCAAATGAAGATTAAGCTAGAATGAGATGCAAAGTGGAGTTATGCTAAAACATGTATGAGAATGTTACAATACCATTATTAAGCTATGTGAGATTAAGCTACATGTAAAAATGAAAGCTAAGCTAAGTTAGAATGCCATGATGCCATGGATGAGAGAATGTAGACAAGAAATAGAAGTTCTCCACAAAGCTCCAAAGAAACCTGTTAGAAAACTTGCAGCATAACAATATAAAAAAATGAGGATTGATTGAGGGGGAAAGCTCTCTCCCTTTTAAAGATGTATGGACGGTAGAGATCAAGATGAAGATGGTGGATGATAAATGGTGGAATATTAAAAGAGGAGTGATCCATGTGCACACACAAGTCAACCAATAGAATATAAGTTGACTTGTCATTTAAGACAAAAGTCACAAAGCCTTTTCTTTTAATTGCAAAATAGAAAAAGGACTTTATGTGTGCACTTTAAGTGGGTTAGAAGAATGGGGTCTTTTATTTAATTAAAAGGGGACATGTTCTTTTAATCAAATAATGAACTTAGGATAGCATAGTCAAACTATAGGTTATAATTGAATAAATTAATTATTAGCAATTTGGTCTAGGTAAATGATTAAATTAATTTAGCCAAAATGTTGAAAAGGGGGCTAATAGTCTAGATGACCATTTTTAGGTGATTACACCACACAGTCTGAAGACACATCAACACCTCTACTGCCACAACAACACACGTCAATGCCAATAGTATGATCACCATGTCAGATCTTCTTACATAATGACACATCACCAATGACTCATCCACTACACCATCTATGCTAGCTGGACTGACGTACCATCTATGTGTTAATTTTGTATAGTAGTACGCCCTGTCAACCTGCCACATTAGCAGAGGAGGCTAATTTTTTTCCACATTAGCATTTCATGGGATTTAATTTGATGGTCATCTAACCATTATTCCTAGGCATTTTCCAACTACTATGATGGCTATTTTATCATCAAATTTAAGCTCATAGTTTTTTGCCCAAACCCTTCTCCAAATGTAGTTTTGATTTGGTAGCCTGACTTTGAGAGGCCATAAATCGATCATCTAGACTCCAAATCAGGTGCTTTTTTTTTTTTGGGTAGAATTTCCTAAAATTTTTAGTGGTGGTGTTTTTTTTCTAGTTTTGGTACAAGGATTTGTCAAAAATTAGATTTTTTGGTGATTGTACCTATTTAATCCTACATTTTGGAAATTAAAACACTCTGTACGAGCTCATCTGGATACATTTTTAGGTTCTATTTTTTTTGAAAGTGCGTTATTTTTCATCTACTTTCCAAATTTTTAATTAGATCCCAGGATTGTGTGGACAAAAATCTCACTTTTAGACTTAGGACCTTTTCTACATTGTAACGCTTTGATTACTTTTCAAAATTGTTGTGAGCTACAATGCTTAGTGATAGATTTGAGCCTCAAAAGGTAGTTGTAAATAGAAAAATTAGAAGTCCACTTTTTACATTTTGACAAGTGGCATATTGTACATGCATTACATATAAAGTGCCAAAAGCATCTTTTTTGGGGGGGTCTTTTGATTGAGTGAAAAGGGAGGGGGGGGGGGGGGGGGGGGGGAGGGGGGGGGGGGGTGTATTATGTTTTGTGTCTCTCTTGTGTGCTCTTTTCATTTTTTGCATCATGGGTTCACCTAAATGTCCTTTTCTAACTTCACATAATTATTCTACATGGAAAGATATTGCATGGAGTAGATTAATGGAAAAATGTCTAAGTCTTTATGTTGATGGTACAATTTCCAAACCCACTGATGCTACACCACTTGTTGATTGGAAAAAACAAGACCAACAAGCTTTAGGAATTATCAAGAATTTTGTACATAGAGATATTTTCTTCTACATTTCCAATTTCAAGGAATTCAAATCTGCATGGGACAAACTTGAAGCATTGTATGGTAAGGTGGATGAGGAAAAGGGATTCCAGATTGAGAATGATCTACTTCTATTCGATCCAAACAACTTTGACACAATTCAAGATTATATCAACAAAGCCAATGAGTATAGGGCACTACTTAAAGATTGTGGAAATCTCATGAAGGATGAAAAGTTGATTCATCATATCTTGAAGAGCCTACCTTTAGAGTATGCTTCCTTTGTTTTGAGTTATAATACTCACAGGTTGACCATGGGAAGTGCTTTCCAAAATCTTACATTTGATGCTTTTACAGAGATGTTGATTCTTGAACAATCTCACCTGATAGATTTGGGACTTCTCACGTCATCAAAGACTAAAGCATTGGTGGCTAGTGATGAGAACAAATCAACTCAAGGAGGAAAAAGTTCAAGTAACAACAAGAAGAAGCAATGGAACCAAAAATCACAATCTGAGACACAACAATCCTCCTTACAGCAAGGCAATTCTTCTTCCAACAAGAAGGGAAGTAATGAAAATAAGGACAAACTTTTTTGTGCATATTACAAAAAGCCAAATCATGATGAGCATCATTATAAGATTAAGAGAATCGATGAGTTGGAAAACCTACTCAGGAAGAACAAAATTCAAGTGTCAGGTACTTCCAAGGATTCAACTCCAACCTCTTCAAAGAGAAAAGGGCAAGCACTTATGGAAAACACAAGTTCTTCATTAGAATGGATTCTTGACTCAGGTGCCTCCTATCATATGGGTTCTTCAAAGGGAGACTTTTCTTCATTGAAGTAGTTACAAGTACCACACATCTTTGTGGGAGATGATACCAAAATGGAAGTTGAAGGGGAATTTTGGAGATGGAAAATGGAGAATTTAAAGATATTCTCTATGTTCTCTAATCTCCTCTCAATTTACTAAATCACTCACCTTGGAGATGGCAATAAAGTTGAGTTCCTTCCAAATTCAATAATGGTGTAAAGTCTAAAAGATGATTCATTGGTTGCACTGGGAAAAATCAATCATGACAAGAGGCTTTATTCCTTCTCCCACTCTATGCCTAAGTCTCCTTCACATGCCTTGTTAACTCAATCTAATTCACAAATCAAATTATGGAGTGAGCAGTTTGGTCATCTTGCCTTCCACTATCTTCAACAACTTTTCTCGAAACACATGGTCAAAGGTCTACCTAACATCAGCTTTTCTAAGCGTGAGTGTTCATCATGTTCATTGGATATGCATCTCAAGGAGAATTATGATAAAAGGAGGTCTTCAAGAGCTCCAGTTATTCTTTAGTTGGTTCACATGGTTTTAGCAGGTCTTTTTGCAGTGACATTAGTCAGCCAGGGTCGCTACATCCTTACATTTGTTGATGACTTTTCACACTTCACATGAATTTTCACACTTCAAATGGGTCTATTTTATTCATCACAAGAGTGAAGTAGTTGATAAGCTTCAAGCATTTAAGATTCATGTTGAACAGAAATCAAGGAAAGCCATCAAGGTTCTATGGGTGGATAATGAAAATAGATATGTGGACAAAAGACTTAAAGACTTTTGTAAACTTGAGAGAATTGATCTTCAAAATCCACCAACATTTAGTCTGCACAAGACAGATGTTGCAACACTAAGGATTAGAACTCTTAAGTCCATGGTTAGTTGCATGATTAAAGCCAAGTCTCTTGATCTAACACTTGAAGTCAAAGCCATTAGTAGTGCTACTCACATACTTAACAAGTCTCCTCATAATGCCCTAGAAAGGAAGACTCCTTTTGAGGCATGGTGCAATAGAAAACTAGTTGTGAGTCACTTCAGAGTCTTTGGTTGTCCAGCATGGGAAAACCTATCTTATAGGGGATGCAAGGCACCACCACCTAGGCCTTTTACATTCATCGGATATGAAGATGGTGTTAACACATACATACTTATGGATCCTGAGACTCATAAGATTTTTGTGGAGAAGGATGTAGACTATGAGGAAACTTCACCAAGCTTATCCTCTAATCCTCTTCGCACTTCATACACTATGGAAACTAATAGTGATAGTAGCAATAATACTTCAATAAATTCAAATACAGGGGGTTCTATTGATAGTTGCAGCAAGAATCATGGCATCAGTATAGTCCACATGCATACATTTCCATAGTGATAGGTCCAACACAGCAGGGTACACCTTGTCTTCTAGCTCCAGCAACAAGGGATGACTATATGGAAAACACTACAAGTTTGTTCATGGAGTCACACATAGCAGACTTTGGAAACATCCTTAATGATTTACAACTTCTCTTTGATGAAGATGATCCTTTTATATTTTTTGTGAGGGCTCACTTTGACCCTCATGTCCATTCTCTACATGATCGATCTTTATAGGTTGACATGATTGTGGATCCTTATGTGTAGCAACTATAGGAGGTCTCTTTATTAGTTGAGGAGACAGATGGTTCATTGGGATAGGTTCTATAGACATCCCTGCCAAATCTACACTCGTTCTTTTTAACACTATTGGAAGGGGCGACCATCAATATCAACACAGGGACACTTGAGTAGGTTTTAGGGCCACCATACATCTTTAGGATTGTACCTTTGTCATTGTTTCTTCCAAAGGGGAGGAACATTATTTTGCACTCATGGACCAGCTTCTTCCTTGGAGCAGCAATCACTGGTCAACATTTTTCATTAACGGAGGGACTACCTTGTTTCTCTTCCTCTTCTTTCTTATGGGGGGACTTTTTCCTCTTATGAGGTTTTTTTTTCTTCTCATTCTTCACTATTGTATATACTTGATGTATGTCGTAATGGAGGGGTCTTGATTACTCCATCCATCCATGCATCTTGTCTTTTCATCTCTCTTTTTGGAGGAGGGTTTTTCCCATGAGGTTTTCCCTCTTTCTCTACTTTATGAGAGATTTCATTTCATTATGTACATGGGTACCTAACATGGCCTAGTAGCCAGGACCCATCATGCATTTCATCTTAGTTTTTGTAAGTTTAATGGAATTTCCCTAAGTTGCACTTAAGGGGGGGTGTTGGTGTAAATATGTATTTACTATTTAAACTTTACTTAAGTTTACTTAGTTTAATGCATTATTTTATTATATTGCATTATTTTATTATTTTTTTGTGAGATACTTAGGAGTTTGCATACTTTTATGAGTTGTCATGTTGACAACACAGAAGTAAGCAACTCTAATTTAGCACATGGTGTCTACAACACTGGAGTTTGCATCATTAACTGAGTTGTCATGTAGACAACATAGTTATTCACACTCCTAATTTAGCACATGGTGTCTACAATGTTATTACATTATTTTGGATGCTATACCATTGTAGGCTTATCCTCTCATCATCACACTTACTCTTATGACTAATAGAGGGTAACCCATATTTAGTGGACATGTGCCTGGTTTGTATGACATATCATGATGCTTATTTCTATGCATTCTAGAAGCATTCCAAAGGCCTTTATATACAAGCACTCCTAGTGTACTTTCAGACTGAATCAAATACATATCGACATTCTGATCATACTCTTTCTAGACTACTATTGTGCTTGTGATTGAGTTCTTTGATCTTGGGTGAATTTTCCCTAAGGCAAATTCTTACAATTTTCTATTAAACTTAAAATGTTTCCATCAATCCCAAAAAACATTACAAGCTTCCAATTTTTTCAATATGATCAACATATCTTAAAATTTATCGTGTGTAGTAGTTTTTTTGAAGGACAAATGACTGATGGCGAGCTCAAAGAAAAATTTGAAGATGAAGAAGATGATGGCATTCTAAACCACAAAACTAACACTATCCTAAAGGGATGGTATATTTAGAGAACACATTTGATCATGATGAGTTTGAATGCCATAAGAGATCCTTTGAGGAAAGGGAGAATGATGAATGTGATCCCTACAACTTGAGTACAAAAGATGATCCCACAATGGTCAACATCAAGAAGGAAATCAGCATTCAAGAAAGAGATCAAATGTAATGCATACTCATCAAGTAAAGAGACATCATCTCTTGGAGTTAGGAGGAGCTTAAAACTTATAACCCAAATTTCATCACTCATAATATCCTATTGAAGCTAGATTCTAAACCTTTTTGATAGAGGTGAAGACTGGTGAACCTGATCATTGAGCCATTAATCATGAAAGCAATATAGAAGCTACTAGATGCTAACATTATCTATCTTATCCAACATTCAACCTAGGTGGCTAATCTTGTGTCAATAAGAAGTAAATGAAGAGAATACATATTTGTATTTACTTCAATAACCTAAACGAGGCATCTTAGAAGGAAAATTATCCATTACCATCACTCAATGAGGTACTACAAATCATGAATGGATCCAAGATGATGTTATTTTTAGATCGACAATCTTAATATAATTAAGTGATGGCAGATGAGGAAGACAAGATGAAAACTATATTTACTACCAAGTGTGGAACGTCACATAGATAAAAATCCCTTTTGACCTAATCAATGCAAGAGTCACATTCCAGTGGTCCATAGATGAAGCCTTCAAAGGATTGGTAAATAAGTGCATTGTCATTTAAATGGATTGCCTTACAAGTTTCTTGAAAGAAAGTACTTAAATGATGTAGGAAATATGGTATATCACTCAATCCAAAGAAGTGTTCATTTGGCGTTACCAAGGGGAAGCTTGTTAGCCATATTACCTTGGAAAATGGCATTTCCATCAACCCTAAGAAAGTTGAGGTGATACTTAAGTTGCTACCACCTAATAGCCATAAGGAGTTAAAGTCTTTCTTTGGGAAGATCAACTTTGTGCAAAAATTCATTAGTTCTTTTGCTAACATAGTAAACCCTCTAAATGATCTACTGAAGAAAGGGGTAACTATTGAATGGACACCCAAAGTCAAGAGGTCTTTTGAAAATATCAAGGTGGCCATTTCCATAGCTTTGGTCCTTGTTAGCTTGGACTATAAATTGACATTCAAAGTGTACTCTTTTGCCTTAGAGCATTCATGTGATGGTATCCTCACATAAAAGAAAGATAATGAAGATGAGAGACCAATCACTTTCATGAGATTATTTTTCAAGAATGCGGATTTGAACTATAAAAACCTCAATAAAAAATCATTATCATTTGCTAAAATGATCAATAAGTTCCACAAGTATATACTCCAGAGAAAGGTGTATGCCATGGTGCCTAACCTGTTAGTCAATACACTATTGATGCAAAATGATTTAGGAGAAAGGAGAGGGAAGTGGATAACTATCCTAGAAGAATTCAACTTAGAGATTTAGTCCATGAAAATAGTAAGAGGACAAGGGTTGACCAAAATGATGGCTTAAAATGAAGAACAAGGCATAGTATCCCATGTGTATATAGGTGAAGAGGTCATAAATAATGTTTAGTATTAGGATATTTTGTATTATCTCCTACAAAACTGATACCCTCAATGCATGAATCGATCTTAGTATTGAGAATTAAAGACAAAATGTGAATCCTATATGACCCAAGATAGGAAATTCTACAAGAGGAACTATGAAGAGATATACTTGAGGTTTTTGAACTACTAAAAAACCAAGGAGGTTTTGGAACAATATCACAATTATGGTATGAGACATGGGTTGATAGAGGCTATAACTCACCAAATTTTGAGGTCTGCATATTATTGGCCCAACATTTTTAGAGACACCCATAAACACATGTGCTCCTATCATGTATGTCAAATGAGGATTAACAAAGGAAGAAATCCAACTATGCCTTTACAATCGGTCTTCGATATCTACCCCTTTTCCAAAAGGGGACTAGATTTCATTGGACCAGTGAACCCACCATCTTTAGCTAGGAACACTTTTATATTGATAGCCATAGAATATTGTACAATATGGACTAAGGCTGAAATGTTTCAGAACTATATAGTGCAATTGGGCACCAACTTCCTTGCAGAACACATAGTGACCAAATTTGGGATGCCCTTCTTTTTGGTATGTGATAACAAAGTCTCCTTTGCATCAATTTTCCTTACTCAATGAGCCTTGGAGAATTAGATCATGATCAAGTTTTCATCCAACTACTACCCATAACAGAACAAATTTTTTGAATCCACAAACAAAAATTTGATAATGGTCATAAAAAAATTACTCACAAAGAACCCAAGGGATTTTGCATACACAATTGAAGTCCGCTTTGTAGACTGGCAAGGTTAGAGTAAAGAATGCTTTGGGTACATCTCCATATTAAATGTTATATAGCCAAGAGCCCATTTTTCCTATGAACCTCAAGATTTGATGACAAGAGGATACATTGAGAATGTAGATAGAGTCCAAGTTATATTGATGAACATTTTAGAATTGGACAAGAAAATGTTAATGAGATTAAAACATGTGTCAAAACATCAATTTTTGGTTCAAAAAAAGAGCCATAATAAAGGCTTCTAAGATCTTTGACCTAGTTCTCATATGTAATAAAGTGAAGGAGAAGCCTAAGAACCATACCAAGTTTCAACTCTTATGGATCAACCCCTACCAGATTGTGGAAATTCTAGGGGATAACCCTTTCAGGATATACACAATGGAAGGGGTTTTGATTCCATGAATCAATAGCCAATTCCTTAAACAATATTTTGAAGCTTGAACAATTCAAAAAAAAGGAGTTTGTTTATTATTTTTTGTCATAGCAAGGTTTTTTTATATTTGTCTACTTTAGTCCAAGTCAAGGATTAATAAGTAGAAGTTTGTGTACCAACCTAATAGGTCTCAACTTTTGAAAGAGGTATTTTTTTGTCAAAGAAGCTAAATGATATTGTCGCTTGCAAAGACTAAATATTGGTCTCATGTGTAGGAAATGAGAGGTTCATAACTTGTAATTTAGACACTAGAATGATCACTCTCCACACTGATAAATTCACATAATGAAATAAATGAACAAGTTTCTCATAACTTGAGTAGGAAGTAGCTAGGTCCAACCCAAAAAATTTTGGCTTGAGAAGAAAGGGGTTTCTCTCATGATCATACCAAGATCACTTGTTGGCATGTGAGCCTCCCAAAGTTCACCAAAAGAGGAATGCATAAGACATGCAAAATGATGGATCAAGAAACCAAGGACCACCTCTTATCTCCACAGTCTACGTGTAGATGGGAGGGTAAAAAGGAAAAAAAAAAAAGGAGTCATAAAGGAATGTCCTCAAATGAGATAGGTCAAACAAGGTAAATAGTAACTAATCACTACCTTGCTGAAATAAAATGATCTCCAAGGGTAAATCAACTGGAAACATATGAACCCTAAAAATTTGACAAGTAACCTAAAAAAATTAAATAATAACTTATCTCATTAAGACCCTTTTGAATGAATTCTCACATCTAGTCAACACTGGTTGGAAGTAGAGTTGTGATGGAGCTCTAGATGCTCTTGCTAATTACTAAAGGGTTGTTCTAAAATTGCCAAATGCTTGTGGTGACAACACTTGGGGACGTTGGTAAAATTAACCCACTAAAGCACATATTGAGAGCGAAGGTCAAAGTTATAAGTTATAATCTAAGGTCCTGAGTGATCTCTCATAAGTACTAGGAATCAAGTCCTAACTAAACACATATCTAATGATGGCTTGCTGATAAAGAAATGGCTATGCCATTTTTTCCTTTTTTGTTGGACTATTTTTTGTGATTTCACAACACACTCCTCATTTTCAACTTGAAAATCAAACCCCCTTCTTTTGTTTGTAGGAAAAGGGATTCCACTCTCTTGAATATTGCATCTAGTTAAGCACCTTGATGAGCGAGTCCCTCCCTCTAGATCTAGGAGAGTCTAGTAAGTTTAGTTGATTGCTACCATACAAAGTCAAAGAGGCACAAAATCAAATTTTACTAAATCAAAAGAAGGTTTTCATATGTGCACCTGCATACATGTGCACCTATTAGGGGTGCACTTGGTGCACTCTAAATCATAAGCCTAGAGTGTGCACATGCACACTATACACACCTTCAAATGTGAACAACTTCAAATGTTTGAATGCCTTTAAATATGGGAACCCCCTCCCCAACTATAATTGGCATTCATCATCTTCTTCCAGTTGCACCTTCACACCTTTGGTCCTACACATCCTCCACCTACACCACTCAATCTAAAGCCTTTAGAAAACATGAACACATTTCACACCCTCAAAAGTGTGCAATGTGTACATGTGTGCCTCTTAGTCTCAAAAGTGTCTTAGGAAACCATGCCTATCAAAAAACACTAACCACACTTCTCACAACTTATGCACCTATGTAGGTGTGCAATGTGTAGAAGTGCCCCACCTGTGCATGGTGTGCACTTAGTCCACTACAACACCAAGGTGTAATGAGTGCACCTTGCACACTTGGGTAGGTGCACTAGATGCACAAGGTATAGTCAATGCACTAAACTCATTCTTCATCCCCTTTTGCTAGTTTCTTGTCTATGTAATCAATTTTTCTAGTCCAATCACATCTTTTAGCATCTTTTACACCCTTTCAACATCAAAACACTAATATCTACCTTGTGTATATGTTAAAATAGAATCATCATTATCATCCATGGAAAAAAAGATAGCACCCAAACCACTAACCTTCAAGTTTTAAGGTACACCAAGGAAGTCTTGGTTCGTGGATAAACATTCTGAGGTTTGGGATGCAAAGATGGGACATAGATTGGAATGCATTCCTGGTCTAATGTAACAAACTATGAGAAAGATACAAAGATGATCTCATCATTGATCCTAAGTCGATTGGCGAATAAAGCTTCCCATCCATTATCTATACAATCTACAAAATTGATCATGGAATTGGCCCACTATTATATACCATAAGAGAAGTTTGTGAAAAGTATCATAAGGGAGATTGTCTTAGACATATGCCCTGACAACATTCAAAGGTTTTTTACCTACCACCTATAGATCAATTCTAGAAAAAAACCTATGACATAGTGGATAGGTGGTAGAGGTAGCACAAATAGGAAGAGAGAGGAATAGTACAAGAGAAGTACCTTCTTTCCCAACCCCCTACTAATAAGAGAGCTAGAAAGGTCAGCATGATCTATGGGTATACGATAGATGACATTGACTACAACATAGTCCTCCTAAGTGGAGTCATGGGACTCCCCACCATCAGTCACCTAAAAAAATAGATGGTTCACTTCATAGAAACCATTTAGAGGAGAGTATTTCTAATTGATTGGGTGACCATCATCAGTAATAACTTAGATGAGAATCTTATATCAATGAATTTAGACACTTGGTTATACATAACTTTTTATGTGGTGTATATTTTGACAACAAGGTGATAAACTATTGAGGATCGATGAAGAGGGGAAATAAGTGAGATGCTAACACATGGCCATACATAATGTACCCCTAGTTGGCATGAAAGAAAATCTTATTCAAGAGCCAAGAATATAGACTGATAAATGATGGTTTTGTCTTTTCTATAATCTAGTTCATTGAAGGAAATTATACAAAGAGGTTATCTATGGAAGTTTTTACCCAAGTTGTGCAAGTGGGTGTTTATTTCATCTAGTTTAACTTATTCTCATATATCTGGGTTGCAAGGACCCTCTCGTATCCAAATAATATTCCTCATTATCCATTAGATAAGTTGATATTATTGGAGATAGCTAAGCAATTGGTCTCTTCCTATGACAGGGTAAGAAAGTAACCCAAGAAGACATGGGTGTGGCCTATCACCATTGAAGATTTTGAGGTCAAGTAAAAGAAGGATATATCCACCTATAAAATTGAATATATCATTAGATGTATCTAGTGCCTCGACCCTACTTCAAAAATATTGAGATGCTCCAATATCTCATCGAGAAATAGTTCATATTTGATGTTGTTATTGAAGATCATTGGATGAATTATGTAGATGCCTATAATATTTGAATTAGGAACTACTACAGGATGATTCTATAACTTGGAGAAAGAGATTGTAATCTAAATTTACCTTTGGAGATATAGAACAAGGATAACCCATATGTGTTGGACCCACTATACAATAGGGATATAATCTTTGAGAGGCCTATTATAAACACCGAGATGGGCCAAGAAGAGAATGATGACATAAAACATTAGGCTAGGCATGTCATTCAATTGACCAGGGATTGGGTGAGGAACCTATTCCACTTAGAGTTAATTTCTAATGCACTAACATTGCAAGCTACGACAAAGCCAAAGAAAGGTAAAGGAACAAAAGTCACAATTTTGACTTATCAAGAGAAGTCACCAGTATGACTAAAGACTGTATACAAGCATGACTGGGAAGTGGCATACTTCTGCAGCAATGAGGTCATGGGGAAGAAAAGGAAGAAGGTCATATAGGAGGAGTAAGTCCATCTAGAAAAGGGTTAGAGTGAAGAAACCCAATATCAAGAAGAGGAAGCTTAGGCTCCACTTGGGGAATCCCTAGCTCAAATAAAAGCCTCTCCATCAGTACCAAGAGGGCTAGAACTGAAATAGTGGTGATAGGAGAGAATATGGGGAAGTTAAAGAAGAAGAAGAGAACCCCATCTCCCTAAATCCCAGAGACCATACTGGACTATTGTCATCTACAAGAGAGAACTTTGTTTCATAGAAACCAACATTAGTTTTATATATTTTTTCCCTAGTGGATCTTAAGCCTTGTATCCTATCTTTTGTATGAATTCATTTCCCTATCCAAATTTTTTTAAGTATATATGATAGTATATTACTTCCGTATCTTCATTCTGTCTACTATATAACCATGCAAGGATAGTATTATCTTCAATTTCACTTTCCAAGGACACTAAAGATTGTATAGACTACCCATAATGGATGGAAAATTTTAATGAAATGTTTGTGTATCACTTATGTTTTTAAGGCACAGGAGATATATGTAGTGATAATAGTGAGAGTAATAAATTTAAATTTTGATCCCCTATTCCAGTAACTATAATTTTCATCTTTTTTATCATGATCTGATAGTGTGACTATATAACTCTTATATTTTATCTCTTTTGGAGCTTCTTTATTCTGCAAGATAAGAATATCTACTATTTTCCTTAAGATTTTACAGGCACAACTTGTACCTCAAAGAATATTTTCTTCAACCCTATTTTATGGAAACTTTATGCATTGGTGATAGGTTGATGGTAAAGCTTTTATTTTATGGATTCATGGTTTCCCTAGTAAGATATTGTAAGAAGGGAACATATCGAGGACCTGACATATGATGACACTCTCAATGGGACCTAACTTGATTGGTAATAACATGAGGTGGAGGACCCCTCTTCTTTTTCATATTCTTCATTTGTTATCTTCCTATGACGATCAATTATATGCTCTAAAAATTACAATTGTTTAATTGAGTTATATGTGAAAATGTTTGAGGCTAGCACCTCAACCTATGATGATTTATTAATAAGAAAATTGATGTGGAGAAGTTAATCATAAGGATGATTTATTTATTTATTATCATTCTTGGATAAGGAAATATAGTGGGGTAAGATCAAGTGACCCACCATGGTCTCAAATTTCTTCACATCAATGTCTTTTGGCACATTTTCTAGTAGGAATACTTGTTTAACAATCCTCTAATGCTCTAGAGAAATTTTTAGCAACTCAAAAATAGAGGTTTCTTCTAATATTATTTGGAACCAGTTAACTAAACTATAATTAGTAAATAAAGAGGTGAATGTTTTTTTTTTTTTTGTCTAGGGTTTTATGTTGGCTTTATCTATTTTGAGGAACCTACTCCCTTGATAGTGACCTAGACTAACTTCGGGTCATGGTGTTTGAATATTATGGTTCTCTCTTGGGAGACTATTAGAATGAGGAGGATAAGTTCACTCCCATAATGTATTATATGTTGGCATCTCTTTTCTATCCTTAATAATGAAACATTGATAGATTATTTGGTAGGTTACAACATATTAATAGTGTTATCACTACTAGTGTAAGTGTAGTTTATTTTAGCACTGCCCTTTTAATTCAACATTTCTCCCTTTTCATAATTAGAGAAGGATTCCTTGTATTCTTTGTGATTATTATTTTTCTTTTGACTATCCACCTCAATGGTATCACTAGTGATTAGGTTTTTAATGACATGTTTAAGCTTTGTGAATTCATTTTTTTTTTACCCCTATCCTATGGTAACCGTAGTAGTGGTTCTTTTTTCACCACTTAGGTTAAATATTTAGCTCCTCGGGTTTTGATTTGTTAGGCGATGATATAAAAAAAAATTATAACAACATTTTTAAGAAAACATCAATTAATTCCTCAATAGGAATGAAGCACCTTTTGGGTCTTCATTCCTACGTTGGTTTTCATTTTTTCAAGTCACTACTACATGTGGTTTTGATTTTTATGTTAATTTCTAACACTGGGGGCACTTTTTATGAAATTGGTAGATTTTTTTATTGTCACCCAATGCCATTGGACTTATGAATACCTATTTTAATACTATCATGATTTTGATGATCATGGGAAATACATTAATAAAAAGACAAACACCTAATCATTTTCACACTCGACTACATATGAAAGGAATAATTCTAACAAGATTAGGTTTGAGTGTGAAATCCCAATGTGATTCATTCAATGTTGCAAGGTCACATATCATCAACACTACTTGGGCAAGGATGTTTACTACTTCAAGTTTATGTGCTTTGAAATAAAAATTGCTTGAAACCTAATTTATGTGATTTGAGAAATAAAATTATTTGAAACCTAATTTATATGATTTAAAAATAAATTTTCCTAGCTTGAAACTTGATTTTAGTTGAAAAGAAATTTCTTGAATACACAAAAAAATAATGCAAAAATACCATCAACTATGCCCTAAGAACACTGAAACCCTTGTCATATTTGGCCAACACAATTTTTTGTACCAATCTTTTTGGGATGACTTCCTAGCTATCAATACTAAGCTTCAGAATAAATACAATGTCTAGGACCAACTGTACAACATGCTCATTCCCATGGTATTCATATATTAATTTAGTATATGCATTGACCCTAATTATGGTTTTTTTAAAAATTCTACTTTGTGGGGTTTTGCCTTATAATGAGAGGTGGGATTTGATAAGAAATAGTTAGAATTTTTCCAATGTGGGTATAAAGATAAATAGTTCCTCGTCATATAAACCCTCTTCCATAACTAAGAAATATTTTCTATGGTTATGGTTTTCTTATACATGTGCATAGTAGGTTAAGGAAATCCATTTCAGACTGGTAATAGGATTCATTTATTTCCATCTTTGATTTGTGTTGATTTTTCATTTTGTATGATGTTGAATGGAAAAGATCCTTTCAAATCTCTCTCTTGAAAATATGATCAATGACCAACTCCAAGGTTCTGGATGGATGTTTTTCAACCTATTGGGTAACTTAATTGAAGATAAATGTGTATATTTACAAGAAGGCCATTGCTGGTTCCAACCAATCTACACAACCTATTGCTGGAATGTAACCACAAAGAGATTTTTTTTTATATTTTATTCTTTATGATGAATACAATTTATTGATACAACTATATGAATTCCTATCCTAACCAATTTTCTTGAAATAAAATAACAAAGGTAGAGCAATGAGATATCAAAACAAATTTCTTGAAAGGGAAATTCCAAACAGACATAAGCCAAAGTAACAACACATTTGTGAATTTAATTATCAAAAGGATGTGGTAGGAAACCAATAAAATTATGAGAAATGCTTCCTCAACTCTACTAATGCAATCATTGATGGGAACTTCAATAATAACTAAAATATTTTTCACTTTTCATCAAATCACAAGGCCATAGAAAGTGAAATCACATGAGACAAAATGTTATGCAAGAACAAAAATGATCCTTTCTCTAATTCATCACAACATCAAAAAATTTAATGTAACGAAAACACCAGAACTAAAAGATCACATAATCATAACAACACAAGAAAGCCATTGGCTCCATTATTATTCATAAACATGCATACACAAAAATAACAAATTCTTGCAAGAATAGCTACATCAGAATGAGAGAACCAATAGCACATATTATTGCATCAAAATAATAGCCTAGAGTACATATTACATTCATGTATTTAAAATAAATCCTATCCTCCTTTTGTGTTAGGAGTGAGTGTTGGTCTTAAAATGGTCTTGACATTCGAGTGTCAACACATTTAACCAATTCCACCATATATGTCGAGTACACTATGTATGTTGAGTGAATTATAGTAGTTGCCAAGTCAAAATCTTAACAAGTGTTGAGCAAGTAATAGATGTTGAGCAAGATAGAGCATAGTATATGCCAAGTGATTTAGGAATATTCATGTGCCAAGCAACACAGAATGTAATAGGTGCTGAGTAATCCAGAAATTTAACATGTGTTGAGCAATATAGGAACATTCATATGTCAAGAATCAGTAATATAGCATGTGCCGAGTAACACAGAATCAACATATGAGTTTGTGCCCTCACAAACTCAGATGTAAACCATTTTTGGAGCTGACATAAAGAGATTTTGAAAAGGAAAAAGGATACGGATGAATCATTTACATTCCCTATGTGATTTACATGCAACCAATCAAAAAAATGTAGAAGACATGCAACCAATGAGAAAAATGCAAGGTATGAGTGAGAATTTGAGATTCAATGTGGATTGTAGATCCATACCTAACCCTAATTCTTCATAATCTTTAAAAGGAGGTTGAAAAATCCATTAGGTATGAGGATGAAAATAGTGAATGGGGAGATTATAGCAAAATTTCAGTGTGAAGAGGAAAGACTTAGAGGAATAGTGCGGCAGTTTCATTTCTAGTTGATCAGAATAGAATAGGGGACACATACAAAGATCAGATCAAGCAAGGATCATAATAGGAAGAGTATATCTAGTACCTAAACCCAACAATTGAAGATTTCACTCTATCAGGTCAAATGTTCTAATACTTTCTCACCATTGTATTAGATGCTAAAATCCTATATTGATAGGTTAGCTTAATAGCTAGGTAGGAGAACCTTTGGAGAAGGTGATTGAAAATCTTATGTATTAGGTGAATTTAACAACCTATTATAAATCCTTTAACAGGGTGACAGTTCATGTAAAGTGTTTGTAAATCCTCTAACTAGGTCACTGTTGATACAGTGTAAAGCCTTTAACAGGGCAAGCCTTTCACAAGGCAGACCATCAGAAATGGTTGAACATATTGCTGTAGTAATTTTTGTGGGTGTCACCCCCACCCTAGTTTTACCTTCTTATTCTTAGAGGGTTTCTGGGTTACCAAATCTCTTGTGTCATGTGTTGATGCATGCTTTCATTTCATGTTTTCTCATATGTTTACATGCATGTACTTTACTTTCATTTATGTATTAATGAGAGTTTAAAAGGATAAAAACTAGTTTCTTCTGATTCACCCTCCTCTTAGAAGTACTCTTCCCATTTGAACATTCCAAAAATTGGTATCAGAGCCTAGTTCTCATAAGGAGAAGCCTAACAGGTTGGAGAAAAGAAAGACCAGAAGATGGAAGTCTTCAAACTTGGGAAGATTATTGACAATCAAGTGATTGATGTGCACCTCACTCTACACAAGGTAGAGGAAGCTAGAGAAGAACTAAGAAAATCATTGAAAAGAAGAAAGGAGATAGCCATAGCTGAGAATGGCATACACTACAAGGAGATTGACACCACACAAGTGTTTTATAATGGAGATTCCAAGGAATTTGATGCAGCAATAGCACAATTGATGGAGAAAAATAGAGCTCAAGAAAAAGAGATAAGATCTCTTAAAACGGAACAAGAATCACAAGCCATAATGCTATGTGAAATAACTAAACAAAAGAAGAGAGAAATTGAAGATAGAGCCATGCTTGAGGATGACAAAAGAAACCTTGCAAATAGACTTGAGGAGAAGTCCATAAAACTCACAAAGATCTCCAAAATGTAGTTGGATACACTTAGTCAGATGATGAATGCTCATCATGAACTAAACATGAAGGACATTGAGATATCCACCTTGAAAATGCAAAATGAATTGAAGAGAGAAAAAGAGATAGAAGAAAGTTACAACAAACCCAATGAACCTATCAAGTATTTTGAACAATTAATAAGATCACCAAGGGCTAGTAATGATACTTCAGGACTTGGTTACACCAGCACTAAACAAGGAGAATCAACAAATATAAGAAAACTAAACCCACTTGTCATTTCTGTAATAAAAAGGGGCACACTGCTAATGTTTGCAGGAGTAGAAAGACCAATTAGCAGGACACATCCAAAAACAAAGGTCATTGTCACAAGTGTAACATGCAAGGACACTCAACACAAGATTGTAGAACCAAGACCATGAGGACACCAAGATTTGAAGGTCACTACTACAACTATAAAAAGTATGGACATAGAGCTTTTGAGTGCACATCAAAGCCTATGTGGACACCTAATTAGCCTACAAGAAGAAACAACTATGCACACCACTACAATTGGGATTACAATACTAGGCAAAGTTGTCACTATTGTCAGGAATATGGTCATGTTCCTTAGAACTATATAAGAACACACTTCAAGGGAAATTACAGCAAGTGGTTAAACCAAATCACATGTTTTAGTTGCTTGAAGACATGACATGTCAGCAAGAATTACCCAAAAAAGGCCAAGGCACCTAAGTTAGAAATCAATAAGGGAAAAGAAAAAGTTGATGTGGAACACATCAGGATAGAAATGAAAAAGATATGGCAAAGAAGACATGGATCAAGTACATCCAATGGAGAGACCACTTCACCTAAGAGGTCAAGTGATCACACTTCATCCAACTAAGCAAAGGAAAATGTATGGGACTAATATACTATGTCAAATCATACATCAGTTCCAAAAGAACAACGAAGTGCTGCCAAGAAAAAATCTGCATGAGAAAAGATGTCAAGTTAAAAATTAAAACTTTTGTAGAAGATGTCGAGTGAAACTCTAGTATATGTTGAGCTAGAAAGTCTAGTTGATGCCAAATGAGATATGTTACTAGAATTCGAGTAAATGAATTATAATGGGAGCAAAGCTATACTGAAACCTTTAAGTGCCAAGTGTATAGCTATAAGCACTATGCAATAAATGCTAGGTTTTGAGCCTAATAAAGTTGAAAAACACTAATTTTCAAGCCATTCAAACACAAAGCAAAAATGAGAAGAGCAAAGAGGTGATCAAACAATAATTTAGCAGGGATTTCCATCGATCTCAACAGTAATTCAACTCAAACTCTTTGATTTAAAGGTATTTCATCAAGTGTCGAGCTATGTAGTATTTGAAAGTATATTTAATATTAAACCCTAGTTTGGTCAAGATGGCATCTGGGTCTGAAACCATAAAGGGAAAGGATGATCATGAGATTCAACCTTTTAGCAATGAAGTTAAACAACCCAAATTTAGGCCAATACCCAAAGTTTCCTATAAAAATGACCTAGTTGGTGCTTTTTCGGTCATTCTAGACAAAGTAGTAATGGTCCAAGATGTCAAGAAATGTTATAACTATAAGATTGGACCTATACATGACCTAAAAAATTTAATGCCTTTTATAAGTTGTGTGACAAGGGCATATTGAAGGATGAGTTTCAAATTATCAAGAAGAAGGGTTTAATTAAAGCCCTAGTTTTCACCATTGTATTTATGAGTAAATGGATGCATATAGTGTTAAGCCAAATTCATGATGGATCATTTTGGTTAGAAATAAGGCCAGTGAAGATCACAAAGAAAATTTTTCATAGGGTTACTAGATTCCCAACCCTAGATTGGCCTAAGACCCTAAGAAGTGACAAAAAGGAGGCCATAGAGAAAAACACTGGTGCCAAATGGAACAATAGAGGAATGACCATTGATACCATCACTGAACCCCTACTTGATTTTTCTATTAGAGTTATATCTCGTAAATTCTATCAATCAAGCAGATTAAACAATGTGCCATATAGCAGTAGATGTTGCATACAAACTTATGAAGAAGGACCACACTTATGATCTAGCAAAGCTCACGCTACAACAAATCAATGAAAATTTGAGAGCCATAAGGAAATCTAAAGTAGCTCAATGCAAATTTGGATCAATGTTGGTTTGCATATTTTTCTATGTCATGAAATAATTTCCATCAGTTGGAAAGGTAAAATGGGATCCAAACAAGACAATTGTCACACAAGTCAATGAGTTTATTGAGCAAATGGGAGACAATTTTGATGCTTAGATGACAAGCTACTTTGAGGACTTCAAGAAGTCCATGAAACAAAGGATGAGGATACTAGTATCACTAGTTGAGTAGCATGTAAATAATATTTATTTCTTGGTTGACATAGATTATACCTACATCTAAGCCGTGATACCTAGAGTAAGATGGCTTAGGCCACTTGGATATGAACTTGATCTAGACCAAGCTTCAGTTGCAATCACTGCTTTACTTGTAGAATAAATTGATAAGGATGCACCTCATTTTGGAACCTATGATATTGTCAAATCCAAGGTGGTAATAGATTTGAAGACAACCTTTGCAGTTAAGAAGAAAGATAAAATGGTAAGAAAGATAAAGAAGACATTTGGAGCAAGCATTGAAGGTAAAGCAGGTGGAGAAGAATTACAAGAAGTAGAAGGTGATAGTGAGGAAGAAGGTGAGCAAGGGCAAGAGCAAGAAGAATTGACACAGGGCCTAGAAGAGGACAAAGAAGAAGGTGTTTAGGAAGAACAAGCTAAGGAAGCATGCACTAAAGCCAAAGCCACAAAAAGGAAAGCCAAAACTCAACCTACATCCCAGCCCAAGGCAAAGAAGGGGACAAAGCCCATTACAGTCAAAACAAAGAAGCCTACTACAAGGGCTACCACTAGGGCTACAACTCAAAAGGAAAAAGATGAAGCCAAAGAGAAGAAGAAAGCCACAAAGTAGATTGGTAAAGAATCAAGGAAGAGAAGGAAATATGTTGCCCAACTAGACTCAGATGAAGAAAGAATAGAGTTAGATGACAACAACCAATTTAGAGTGGTAAGTCATCCCTCCAAGTCTTCCATTGACAAGTTATGTGTAAATATTAGAAAAGAAAACTTGAATGGTTTAAAGACTATAGACTTTAATAAGGTCAATAAAGAAGAGAAAAATAAAATAGAGGAATCAGTGTATGCAATGATGGTCGAATACAAATAGACACCTCTAGAATTAGATAGTACAATACCCAAGGAACTATACAAGATAGTTACAGATAAGTGGCATTTTTGTTTGCAAATGGAAAAGGAGATAAGAGAATCAACCCTAGCTAGAATACTGCCAAACCTGACTAAAGATCAAATAGCTAAGGCAAATAAAAGGCGTAATAGAAAATTTTCTTCTAAAAATAGAGCATTTTGTATCCTCCAAAATAAGACAGAGGATGCTATAAATAAATCCACAAAATTGTGGAAGTCAATTGATGATGTATTTGATGAGGAATATAAGGCAGAGGCCAGCTTAAAGAGAAGAGAAGCAAAAGAAACAAGAAATAAAGAGGAGAAGAAAAATGAGGAAGAGAAGAAAAGTGAAGAGGAGAAGAACGGTGAGGAAGGAAGAGTAGAAGAGGAAGTAAATAAGGAGGAAGAAGAAGAAAATACAGCTAAAGGAGAGGAAAAGGAATTAGATGAATAGGAAGAACAAAGTGTGCAAGACACACAAATGCCACCTCCTAGCCCTCCCCATGCCACTATCACACCTAAAGAGACCATAAAAACAAAGGATGTTATTGAAACCTCATGTCAAAATATCAATCCTTTAACTATAGAGGATCTCTCAAAGATCCTTCACCAATATATTCTATAGGCATAGTTGTGTACAAGCCCTATATTGGTGAGTATAGATGAACTACAAAGAGAAATAGCAGCACCTCAAAGAGAAAAGGTGAAGCCAAAGGAACAACCTTTTACATACACTGCTAGTAAACTCCTACTACTTCGACCACCATCTCCACCAAAATCAATAAGTAATGCACTTCAAATGCCAAATACAGCAACAAGGGAAGATACAAGAAAACAAGAACAATCAACAGGTTCACCCCCAACAATTGTTAGAGATAAAGGGAAATCAGAAGAAAAAATGGAAGAGACAAGAGATGAGGAGCAAGCTGCAATATAGACATTGGTTGAATTACCAAAAACTAGTACTCCCACTCAAACTCTTTAGAAGCCAAGCACTAATATGATATCAATTCAAGTTCAAACACCAAGCTTGAGCTCTAGGAAGGTAGCCAGGATACTTCACTATGGAGATCCTGAACTTGATGAAGAGATCATCATTCCCTCCTATGAATCCAACACCCTCACCATAGAAAAGATAAATGAAATACAAGGTGCACTGGATAGGAGAAAGAGACAAGAAGTATTGAGAAGAGAATACAAGTATAGGCAAGCATTGAACAAGATAAAGGAAATCTTCATAGATGCCTTCAACTTGCAGTCACCAGATGAAACAAGGCTTATAGTAGAACAACTATCAAATATAGTTGATTAGGTGACCAATGAAGACCATGATACAAATGTAAAATTAATGGAATGGTCAGAAAGAAAATTCCAGGGCAAAGTAAATGAGAAAATATAAATGATATAGAATTAGCACAAATTGAATTGGCTAAGAAACTAGAAAGAGTGAAAATTGTACTTGGGAACACTTTCTCATTGTACACCAAACTATGTGATTTTTCCAACTTCACACAAGAGACTAGCCAAAGAATAATGAGCTTGGAAAGAAATCTCAAGATTTCTAACATGCAACTTCCAAAAAATCCAGCTCAAAGTGAGAAGCATTTTGCACAGACACTTCACACACAAAGGGAATTAGCTATGTTAATAGCAAAGGAGGCAAACATAAAGGCAAAATTGATGCAAATCCAGTCCTCCATAACCCCACACTTAGAGGTCCTCCACAAGGAGCAAGTATATGTAGAAATAGTCCTAAAGAAAGATCCAAATCTTTCTACTCTAGATGGACTTGTACACCTTGCTGCAGAGACTGTCATCCAACACAAATCACTAGACATTGCATTGGAGAATTGGGATGCAACTCTGAGATACTCTTGGAGGTAAATAGCACATTTTTGGCTAAGTATGGTATTACTCCTTAGAACCCTTTGACATCAGTGTCAAAAAGGGGGAGATATTATGAATACATGGAGATATTATGTATATATGGAGATATATGAAGATATATGGAGAATACCAAATTTTGATAATTTTGATAATTTTGATTACATTCTTTCATTCATTTTGAGAATAAAGTGGAAAGTATGTAGATAGCCAAAAAGGGGGAAACAAGTAATAAGACAAAGTGAGGGGGAGATGCAAAATTTTGACAAGCATATAGATTAGATACAATATACAGGCACATGGAACAGGAACAAGACAAAGGACAGAGAGAATCAGGCACATCAACACAAAATTTTAGTTTCAATAATGGACTAGGCATAATCAACTCAAAGGGACTCATAAGGTATATTGTTGCTGACAAAATTTTGAACAATTTTTGAAATTTTGCATGTATGCTGAGCAAGAATAAAGATTGTACTCAATCAGATCAGTTCATTAATGCATAGTTAAGTGTTTTTGACACTCATGTCATAGGGGGAGATTTTTGGTCTTAGAATGATCTTGACATTCGAGTGCCAAGACACTTAACCAATTCCACCATGTATGTCAAGTACACTATGTATGCCAAGTGAGTTATAGTAGTTGCAGAGTCAAAATCTTAACAGGTGCCAAGTGACTTCAAGTGTCGAGCAAGTAATAGATGTCGAGCAAGACAGAGCATAGTATGTGCTGAGTGATTCAAAAATATTCATGTGCTGAGCAACGCAGAATGTAATAGGTGTCACGCAATCCAAAAATGTAACATGTGCAGACCAATATAGGAACATTCATGTGCTGAGCACCAATAATATAGTATGTGTTGAGTAACACAAAATCAACATATGAGTTTGTGCCCTCACAAACTCAGATGTAAACCATTTTTGGAGCCAACATAGAGAGATTTTGAAAAGGAAAAAGGATAAGGATGAATCATTTACATTACCTATACAATTTGCATGCAGCAATTAGAAAAATGGAGAAGGCATGCAACCAATGAGAAAAATACAAGGTATGAGTGAGAATTTGAGGTTCAATGTGGATCGTACATCCATACCTAACCCTAAGTCTTCATAATCTTAAAAAGGAGGTCAAAAAATCCATTAGATATGAGGATGAGAATAGTGTATGGGGAGATTATAGCAAAATTTTAGTGTAAAGCCTTTAATAGGGTAGGCCTTTCACATAACAGACCATCAAAAGTGGTTGAACATATTGTTGCAGTAATTTTTGTGGGTGTCATCCCCACCCCAGTTTTACCTTCTTATTCTTGGAGAGTTTTTGGGTTACCAAATCTCTTGTGTCATGTTTTGATGTATGCTTTCATTTCATGTTTGCTTATATGTTTACATGGATGCACTTTACTTTTAGTTATGTGTTAATGAGAGTTTAAAAGGATAAAAACTAATTACTTCTGATTCACCCCCCCATCCCTCTTAGAAGTACTCTTCCCATTTGAACATTCCAATAGTGAGACCTCTTGAAATGCAAACTTGTGCTAATACCTAATAAAACAAATTTAATTATATACAAACTAAATCTCTAAATGGTGCTAAGTAGGTCTCCACCCTTGTTTATATCCATTATTGGGTCCATGAGCCTTTACATGACATAAAATAATCAAAGAATGAGAAGATAGAAGTTGTGAGATGATCTAAAAGTCTTTAGGAGCTCTAAAAATGGAAGATCAACCTTCTTTAGCCATATTTTTGGCAGTTGAACTATTGTCAAAATGCATTTCCAATGCATTGAATGCTCTAAAATAGCAATTGGCCATTAAGTATTGGTGCACTACTTCTTCTTCAAAATTGTTGGTGCACCTTTGAGAAAAGTGCACTTGTGCACCTTGGTGATAGGTTTCAAAAATCAAAAAAATCTTCTAAGTGTCAAAATTGAATTTCTAGCATCTAGGTTTTCTTCCCCTTATAACAAAATGATGTCTGCATGTTTTCCCTTGAACTTCTCTATTATCACCACTACTTCACTAGCTTCTTGTAAATCTAATGCATTATACTAATTCTTTACTACTTGTCAGTAGTTTCTTACTTCTATCCTTGTCTTTGAAAAATCCTCAAGCTTGGTGTCTAGTTCCAAAAATGCTTCTTCTGTTTTGAATGCTTGTCATACATCATATTCTAATGAAGAATTGTTGAATGAGTCTCTGAATTATTGAACTATCAATTTTACCAAGGAAAAATTGGTCTTTGATTCATCTTCAAAAATCTCAAGGCTAGCAACATTATAGCACCTTTCTTCCAAAAAAAAATTCTTGAGCTTTATTCTTTATTTTTTGGATTACCTCATGTAATCCCTCCATGGCCTTATTTCCTAAGGATATATTCTTTGTCCAATCATCTAGCTTATCCAACTCCTCCACTGAGTATACTTCTATCAGCATCTAGTACCTTTGACCCTTTATCAATTTGAGTGCTTGTGAATCATTGGCCTAGGTATGCACTTCATCCATTAGCCCAAAATTTTTGTTTACAATGGAAACCAACTTGTCGGCATCAGTTTGGATATGGTGCAATAGGTTCAAATTGCCCTATATTATTTTCACTCCTCTTTTTTCAAAACTTTGATACCATTGTTGACATGCTTCCAAAAATGAATCCATTTTTAACCCTACCTTCTTTCTTCCAAGTGCATCTCCAAGAGCGATATCAAGATTTTCCAGCTCAATGGGTTCCACCACTTCATTCAAGTAGCCTCTTAATAGCTCATTCTTCTTTCATGTCATTATCAACTCCAATTCATCCTGATCCAAGTTCTTGAACACTTCCTTGAGGCCTATGGTGATCAACACTTTGGTTGTGTCCATCATGGGCTTTCCCAATATGATCTCCCTCATTTGGTAATCCTTAGGATTTAGTGCTTTGGTGTCGACATGAGGACGAATGACAATATGGGCTAGAATGTCCTAATATTGATTCTTCATAATGAAGGCAAGTGTTCTAGTATCACCCTTAGGTGGCTTAGGCTTCTTTATTTTTTTTATCAATTCCTTCATTCCCTCCTCTTTTGTTAGCTACATCTACTTCTTCTATTAGAACATAACCTCCTTCTTTAGCCATGATGGTGTAGTCCCCATATGTGACATGTACTTGGTCAAAGAAGTTGGTTTAGAAGCATACTCCTCCCTTATTTCTCCTCTCTGTATTATTCTCATGTCAAGGGAGTTCTTTGGAGGGGGTTTCTATGCTTAGATCGGCTAAGGATATGCCCTTTGTATCTAAGGGAGCTTGTTGTATTTCTTCTTCTATTTGAATTTCTTTAGATACATTATTGGCATGAAGCTATTGATATTCTTCTTCCTCAATGTCCTGACTTTCTTCTTCATCTTGGACTGTCAGAGGAGGTAGAGCTATTGACCCTTTATCCATTATTATGGCCAAATCCTATAGGGGTGGTGGTTGAATTCCAAGAGGCCCCTAAGGAAAAGGAGGCAATTGATTCTAATTCTCTCCCAATGGCTCATTTTTTGGGGTATCCCTTATTTTCTAACTCATGATCTCGGTGCCTATGGGCATGAAGTCAAAATCTAAGAGGTCAAAAATATTGATTCCCTCACTTTCCATCTCATCTATCCATTTTTATTATTCATTTTCTAAATTTTCCACTTGGATAGGCTCTTTATGGGTAGATAGAGGTGTTTGAGTTGAGTGTCACCTTCTTTCTTCCTTTGTTGCCTTAGCTGAGTAGGTTCTCTTATTTAAGTGGAAAAAATTGATATGTTCCCCTTCTTCCTCATGCTTTTCTTCAAGAATGGTTTCTAGAACCTCACTAGTCAATTTGGACCTATTTTTTGATGCTTTTTGGTTGAAAGTTTGATGCTTCCATGTCAAAAAATAACATTTCTAGCATTACATCAAAAGTTCGATGCACTCCATAGCTATCAATTTATTGACATGATACTTTGTCAAAAATTATCCCCATCAATGCAACATGGCGACATCAAACTACTAGTTTGAAATGTTGAAATATTGACAAAATATGTATATAATTTGATAGGTTTTTCATACCATCTATGAGGGGCCACATGGAAATATTGACTCGTGCTAGAGAATATTCAATGGGTTTGTCATACTGTTGATCGCAGGAAGCATTGAAATATCAATGACAGTCATAGTTTTTAAAATTAAAAAAAAAAATTCTACATCCCCTATTCATAACCTTTTCATGGCTCAATCTACTACAGCTAGGGCATTGGGTGCCCCTATTCATATAGTTTACCCCTGAATTTATATATATGAATGTTGGCTTTGCTAATTGTAATAATTTGCCTTTGTTGTCAGCGTTCCCTAAAAAAACAAAGTTTAAAAGGTGTAAGGTGCATATAAATACAACTACTCATCTCATTTCAAAGTCCTATAAACTATTAGCTCCTACAAGAAAATCCAATTAAGCATATTCAAATCAATTGAGCATAGATCTATAATCAAGGAGCAATCAATTCAAGCATATAATTTTGTTGTAGCACACACAACCAATCATAATGTGTTTCTCTATCATGAAAGCATACAACATCAAGACTTGTTTGAGTCTTCATGCCCAGGGTTTCATACTTGAAGTAATATTCAATATTTCCACTATTGTTTAGCCTCTAACCCTCTTTGAGACAAGGTCTATTTTACATCATGATTGGCTATTGTAGAGCTTAAAATACCAACATAGAGTTTGAATTAGGAAAGCCAACTCTCCCTATAGAACACATCCTTTCTTCCTCTTTCTTCATGTGTGTGAGTTCAAATATGAGAGTGAATGAGTTAAAGGTACATATAGAAGACTATCAAATGTAACAAGGACTTTTGAAAAGGAAAAAGAAACCTAAAATAGAGCACCTAGCATACATGACTAGGTATTTTGGCTATATTTTCAAGAGACAAGCCTACAAGACCTCTTGACTATAGTTTTTCTTCATTTTATCATTGACAGACACCTCAAACTAGGACACCCAACACATCAATCAAAATATACAATTTCAACTCCAATTTGCATATCCAAGTTCCATTCTCTCTCATTTCCAAATATGGCCTACTATGTTTTCTTTTTGTTCAACGATTTCATTTCTTATCCTTCTTTGTTGGCTTTGAAACTATTACCTAATTAAGAAAATCAATGAAGCAGTAAGTATCTCCCAAACAACAGTTGAACAACCACATAACTATATCAATGAATGAAGCTAATGAGAATTCTAATGGACTTTATAATCAATATTTTGATATCAGTTCAACACTACAAATAGAGGAGATTTAAAATAGAAACAAAACTATCACGTACAAACAATAAAAGTGATACTCAATGGAAGGGTGCACAAGAACAAAATTATTTGAATGGCAACTTTAAAAATAACTAGTATCTTAAAATTGGGACCTTTATCAGGACCATCAATATTTTTTATTGTTTTATCAAGGTCCTATTTCAAAGTAGATGATACTCTTTCAACAATGAACCATTTAGAAGAAAAGGCTTGGAAAAATATGGGAGATTTGTTGAGCTTCATTACCTTTGCTAGAAAGACTAAGGTTCCTACATGTTTATCATCCTAGCTAAACATATTCACATTTTCCTCATCACACAACATATGGTCATTTACTTGAATGTAGTTCATGTAAGATTCATTTGTAGTGGCTCCATGTCGCTCCCCAAAGTAATTCGTCCTGCATAAATTTAATAAATATATATCAGGCATATTCCAATTTTTTTTTCTATAGTTAATTTTGAAGGTTTATGGTAGGATATACTTACATGATATCCAAAATAAGAGCAATAAAATGGGAAAATGTTAGACTATAATGAATTACTATATGTGCCTCTATATTTTTTAGCAAACTCGAAAACCTAGCCACCTACATAAACCATCCCATTGTCATGGTAAGAACTAAGAGAATCAATTAGTATTGAGATGGTTTCTCTAGAAATCAACTATATATAATGTATTATAGGACACTTTTATGCAGACAAGTATTCTATATAATGGTTGTTGTAATAAAATATTAAAAAAACCTATATATATATATATATATATATATATATACATGTATACACTAAAGTATAAAGAAAAGTCACTTTATTAATCATATCTATTACCATACACAAATGCTTCTTAATAATATGATACTAGTATTATGGGTGTTTCCTATCACACTCAATATAATCATTAGAAAGTAGCTGCAAAATATTGATTGGAAACTTGATCAAAAGGCATGAAACATGTCATTGATTTAAAAGATAATCTCTTGAATAACAACACAAAAGATTATGAAGAATAGCTAGTTGGACTTCATTATCACACATGTACATTGTATGAACATATGGTGAAAGCATACAATCTATAGATAACAATGTATACATTTATGATTTTTTATTTATGTTTTACTATCTTATTTCCATGTAAAGAATTTTGTGAGGGAAATAAATACACAATTTTCTTCCCACAAATAGAATAGTAGGATGATTCAACAGCAAAAGAGGATTTTTCATAAAGCCAAGATGAAGTATTTTGCAAAGATTAATAGCACTCCTTATGACATACCAAAAGCTGATCTAGATGCATTTATTTATGTAATAAATTGGAATTCACCTAATATTAGAGATGTTGACTAGCCACATGAATATGCATTTGATTCAAAAAATATAAATTAGTACAATGAAAGCCACATGATGGAAAATCTACCAAATTTATATCAAGATATGAAATTTTTTGAAAAGGAGAGATATAAAAATAATAAAGTCAATAGAAGGAAAGACCTTTTGGATATGGGAAAATCTACTATCCGAAAATTCTTGAAACATATACAGTTATTTGCAAGTTTGTTGAAAGTGGAATTGTGGTTAAAAATGTCAATGTTTCATGCAACCAAGAACGATTTTGGAGTTTATGGGTGGATCTTAGAATTTGAGAATGAGAAGGAAGTAATATGCTATTGAGTTGTTTTTCCTTTTTAATAAGGATAATTTTTTTAAAATGTACTCTTTAAATTATAGAAATGATTGATTTCATGAATTCTTGATTATAGATTTAAATTCATTGCAGCAAGGAATCAAATAAGTACAAATCATTACAAATATTTTACTATCTTGTACTTGAGATAATGTGGATTTAAAAAGTAAGGTTGACAATTAAACATGGTTAATAAGAAATCAATTCAAATTATGATATCCCAAATAAATGTAATAGAATGATATTCATATCATTGTTAATTTTAATTCTAACAAGACATTTAAGCATCTCAAAAATATAAGTAATAATTGTTCTCACCTCATTACTTACAATATTGCAATGGGACAATGAGTTACATGGAGGTCCTCTTCCAACAGTAAGAAAGGTGTTGAAAAAATTGGTTGATCAAAATAGTCTCTGTGTGAGCAGTGGCTTTGAGAAAGTAATCAATTGCCCAATGAATTGCATTCCTCACATGTGGGAGATTGTCGCCCATTCATGCTCCAAACTCCAAAACACTCCACAACAACATTGTGGTGGTGAATGCCATTGGCAACCCAAATTTCACATTGTCTCCTATGTCATAATATCCTCCTATCGAATCTATACATCAAAAAAACATTGGCAATAAACTGTATAAAAACATCAAAATTACTTTACTTTTAATATAATAGAACACCTCAAGCTAAACAGACAAGGTATTGGACATAGTATTAGACCACTATCACTTAAAAGGATTACCCACTTCATTATTATTGAACAAAAACTATCAAAACTTAGTTCACTTTCAAATAGGATACCACTCGCCTCCAAGCTAAAACTCTTGTTTGCTCCCAACTTGATAGGGTTAGTTTGAGCTTCACTTGGTTTTGAGAATCCTTTCATATTCTCTACTTAACAAGGCCAACCACGTGAAGGTGGAAGCTCATTTGGCCTCCCCTCCCCCCCTACAATCACTCTAAATTCCCCATTAACAACTAAGTTAATATTTCATTTATTCATTTTTGAAGTATATCATTGAATCATTATAATCACATAATATCCATTAACATGACATACAATTAATTAATACATATAAACATTCATCAATAATTTGTGAACATATCAATCATTATATTCACATAACATTCATTAACACAACATATAATTCAATAATATACCAGTAAACATTCATCAATAATTTTTAAACACATCAATCATTATAATCACATAACAATATTCAATAACATTACATAAAATTCATTAATAAGAAACATTCATTTAACATGACATACAATTAATTAATACGTATAAACATTCATCAACAATTTGTGAATACATCAATCAACATATTCATATAACATCCATTAATATGACATATAATCCATTAATACCTATAAACATTCATCAATAACTCGTGAACATGTCAATCATTATAGACACATAAAAATATTCAATAACATGACGTTAAATTCATTAATAAGAAACATTCATAAAAATTCGTCAACACATTCATCATCAAACAAGGTTTTTAACATTTATTTCTTCTTTTGGTTTTTTGTTGAAAATAAAAGATAATATGAACATCATGGCTATCTTTGGCATTCTCCTATGGCTCTTGTGGTTCTGATCTTATGACATGAGGCTTCTTCTTCTTCTTCTTTCGAGGACAAAGCTGATGTTCCCCTACAATTAAAAATAAATGGATTTAGCTCTAAATATTTTTTTTTGATGTTACAAGTATTTCATTATTCTAAAGAACATAACAGGGATTTGTCTTTACTTGATAATGCCACATCATCTACTCTCACATTTTGTTTAGCCCCAACCTCAACATGCTCAACACTAACATCATGCTTTGCATACTCAAAAATTATCACATAAAGGTTACACCAATTTCAATTTAAGATGTTAAATATATTAATAATTACATAATTAATTTTCAATAGAAATTGAATATGTACCTATATCATTGTGATGCGCATAAAGGTCTTTGTCATGTGTAGGATTCATTCCTTTGTCATCATGAGTAAGATATGTGAAGAGAGTAGTAGGCTATAGTGAAATGTCATGCACACATTGTTATCATTGTTTGAAATTAACATCAAATAGATTATTTGCATGAAGTTCTCAATTATTATTATTCATTAGGCCTATTTGCCTATGTGTGAACTAGTGCACCAAGATCTTCTACGTCTATTTGGCCATTGGAATCCATGCAATGGCAGAAAACCACTACTTTATATCCTTGCTTTAAGCCAATTTGTGTGTCCTCTTCTGTGGGCACTACATTAAATTCATTGCCCTATATTTTTCTACATGATATCTTCAATATTGAATGTATTTCTTATTTTTAATTTTATATAAAAAATTTGATATGAAATTTTATTTACTACTACTTACAAGGTGTGATTAAATTTTCATATAACCACCAGAGCCAAGATGGTTTTGACCAACTTTCTCTTTCCTAGCTTGTGTCGCCTTTGATGTGTCCTACAACCTGTATATGTAGACTTTGAAATATGTATGAAATATGTTAGATTCAATCATATTCAAATGAATAAAATTTAATTTGAAAGATATGTATAATAGATACCATATGCATTTACCCATAAGAAAGTAGTTATAAGTTTATTGATATTGCAAAACATTGGAGAGAAAAATAATTGTACAACTACTTAATGGACATACATAGTGTGGATGTACATTTTAACATTTTTCTTAGATGTAATTTTGACCATTAAAGAAAATGTAAGGCACATTTACATGAGAATTCATAATATCATAAACTTTTACCCTTTTTATGTATAAGCCCCTTACTTAGGTACTTTTGTAAACATGCGCATTTTGTATTTTTGTAACATTACAATTTTTAAAACTCAATTGCTAGTATTTCTCCTTATGGCAAAAGAAGAAAATTCTACGGTGAAAACTATTGTAGAAATGGGGATCTCTCAGACATATTTTTAACATCTCTAGAAAGATATGCATACACAAAACTATCTTACTATTGTGGTGTGATACACAATAGTCATTCATACAAAACTACATTATTGTTATCTTGCAACCCTATTGTCTATTAAAGTACTCATTCATACAAAACTACTTAATTGTTACCTTGTAGTCCTATGGTCTGCTAATAGTACTAGCTTTGGTAGTCCCATGATCTACTTAATTGTTACTTTGTAGTCCTATGGTGATTATGCATGTTGAGAAGTAGTAAATGATAAAAGCATTTTGTGTGTGCATGGTGAAAAGAAAGTTATACAAAATAAAATGTTGTTATAGATTTGTGTTGTTGTCCTATTTTCTGAGTGTTGAAGACTTTGTATTTTTGTTGAATGGAGTGGAAAGTTTTGAGCATCTTAGTCATTGGGATTTGATCTACATGTATGTGTGAGACAAAGGAAAGTTCATGTATACAATTTTGATGATTAGCATTATGATTTGATGTTATTTGAGCCTTGTATTAACAAAAGGAATAGGCAGTTAATTTTCTAATACTCTAGATTTATTTTAGATTTCACTGGTATAAGAGAATTATTAAACGACATAATTATAGATAAAATCTATATGATAACATGCATTTAGCAGAAGAGACTAGTTTTATCTTTTAGATTGAATATAATATTGTAGTGATTATATTTAGGGTTTAATTAGCTAATCTATTTGTAGTATTGAGTATATTTCAAAGACCTAGTCAGTATTGTATTAATGTCAGAATCTCATATCATTTTATTTAGACAGAGTTTGTAAGAATTTTTTTAATGTGAATTGAAATATTATCTTATTCTTAAATAAATTATAAAGTAACTAAGTTGATGCTCAGATTGTAATGTGGTTAGTGCTGAAATAGAGATTGTTAAGTTTCTTTAATTTGGTGCTTAGATAAGGTTAAGGAGTTGATGTTAAGTTTGTGTAAGTGGTGGCTTACATTGTGAAAGAGTTGATGTTATTAAGAGTAGAGGGTCTTGATGATTCCTTAGGGTTGAAACCCTTAAATTTGTATTGGTTTTATATTTTTGAGCTTGGATTAGGACAATAGATCCTAGAAACATTACTCATTATGGTTGTATTCGAATTTTATTCCTTCCAAGTACAAACTAGGTTATGGCTGTGAAAAGTATGAACCTAGGTTCCAATCAAGGGCAGGATATTTTTGACTTGGAAATGATTGTAAATGGTAAACTTACACATTGTAATCTCCCCAAGTCTTTGGGATGGCTCCTTAGAAAGGGGAAAGGCTTTTGGTATGGAAATTATTATAAGATATTTAATCAATACATTACTTATATCTATCCAAAGCATAAAATAAAATCTGTAAGAAAACTCCTATCAAACCGCCCATCCCACGAGAAAAACACACCC
Source organism: Cupressus sempervirens (assembly GCA_028749045.1). NCBI lineage: Eukaryota > Viridiplantae > Streptophyta > Pinopsida > Cupressales > Cupressaceae > Cupressus > Cupressus sempervirens. The sequence continues at coordinate 334,152,310 of CM053790.1, forward strand.
CCAAAATTAGATAGACATGTTTACACACTTCCAAACGTGGTTCTGTTTATCTATTTTTTTTGGGTGGTGGCTTAATTCCTTTATCTTTTAGTCTTATCTCTTTTACATCTTCAATGATTTCATTCCACTCTAGTTGTGGCACCATAGGAGGATGCTCATACTTTGGGTTGCCCTTTAGAGCCCTTTTGTACTAGTCTCTCACAGTCTTTAGATGTTTGCAAGGCTTTTTTTAGAATTTGGGCTCTGTTCAAAATACATTGACCAAAGAATTCCTTTAGAGTTTTTATAAGTTGATCTTTTAATCTAGGGCCTTTCTCATTCTAGCTTTTAACAAAAAACCAAAATTGTTAGATAAAAAAATTAGTAAGCTATGTACATTGAATATATTACAATAAATGAATGAACGAAAAATCTTCCAACCAATTATATCAAGCTATGTACTTTTTACATAATGTGGTCCCAAATATCTTCAATGTTAAATCACAAAAAGTTTAATAAAAAATATTGTTTCCCACAAAATCATCATGAGATCATTAGTTGAAAATGAGTTATGAATAAGTAAACCACGGTTGCACTCTAAATAATTAAAATTTTATATTATATATAAGCTGAGGAAATTTTAAGGGAATCATATCTTTCTCCTCCAACAATGATGCCTCTAATGATCAGTACAAGTAACACGGGTTGCTCCAGGAAAGGCTAGTAGATTATCACCAAAACTAGTATTAGTTCTATCACCATGGAGAAGGTGTACCTATCCCTTCACAAAGTTAATAAATGTCATAATATACTCAAATAAACAAGAAAGCACAAATCAAAGCATATTTAACACATAAAAAAATGTAGCAAAACAAGGATTTACCAGCTCTAACGTGTAGATTGCAGAAAAGTCTATGTGGCTTGAAACAAACACCTCAAAAATGGTATCTAAAACTTGATAGTTTTATGCATAATCATGGCCATAGTAGATGTCATTCAGATCATTTTGTTTATTTTAAGAGCTTGGATGATGACAATTATATTATTTTATGTTTATGTGTTGATGATATGTTTGTAGCTAGGTCTAACATGGATCACATTAAGGTGTTAAAACAATAGTTAGCACATTCATTTTCTATGAAGGATTTGGGGTTAGAAAAAAAATATTTGGTATAAAAATTTGTAGAGATAGGAAGCATATAAAATTGACATTATCTCAAGCTAATTATATTGAGAAGGTATTGCAATGTTTCTCTATGGAGAATGCTAAAGTTGTCATCACATCATTACATCTTCATTTGAAGTTGACTAAGGAGGTGTGTCCAAAGATACAAGAAAGGGAGAATAACATGTCCAAAGTACCTTATGCTTCAATTTTAGGAGGCTTGATATATGTTATGGTATGTACAAGGCATGATATTGCATAGGTAGTGGGATTTGTTATCAGGTATATGAGTCATCCATGAATTTAGCATTGGAATGAATTCAAATAAATTCTCAGATATTTGAGAGGAACATTCAGTAAGTGTTTACACTTTGGGGGCTCTACTACTAACTTATAGGGCTATTTTGACTCATATTTGGAAGGGTATATTGATACCAAGTAGAGTACTATAGGTTATGTGTTACTGCTGGTGGGGTAGTAGTGAGTTGGGTTTCTAGGTTATAGAAGGTGAATTCTTTATCTACTATAGAGGTAGAGGATGTTCCTACTGCAAAGGAAGCAAAGGAAATGATATGGCTTCAATTCTTCTTGGAAGAATTAGGACACCCTTAGAGGGATAATTATTTATTTATAGATAGTTAGAGTTTCATTCATCTTGTGAAGAATTTTTCTTTGCATTCAAAGACAAAATATATATAGTTAGGGTCCCATTTCATTCGATCAATTTTGGATGATGGATAGTCAAAGTTGGATAAGATACATACAGATGACAATCCAACAGATATCTTTACAAAGGTAGTGATAAGGGACAACTTGAAATCCTCTTCAACTTTGGTTTGTCTTGTCCACTAAATAGAATAAAAGAATAGCTAAGTCTATTGTGGTTTGATCTAGTGGCATCCTCACGGAGTAGTGACATTGCTATAGTATCAATCTCCAAGTGGGAGATTTTCATCTAGTGTGGAACCTAATCAATCTCCAAGTGGGAGATTATTAGTTTGTGATGACTGATCAAGGAAGTACTATATATACTCCATAATTCCTTAGCAGGGTTTAGGGCTATTTTATCAGCATTTTTGGGTTGACATGTTGTATCTAATTTTAACTCTAAAGAGGAAAAAATACTTGTATAAAATGGATTAGGGTTACATATTTTCACAAGGTGTGATGTGAATTGCTTCTTGTAGTGGTATTGAGTTGTAAGGAATTACATATTGTAATAGGTTGTAGTCACTGGATAATAATAATATGTGACTTGTTGCTTGGTGGATGTAGCCTAGGGATTGGGTGAACCACGTTAAATCTTGGTTCCTTGTATTCCCTTCTATGTGATTTATTATTTTTTGATATTGTTATATTTACATGTGATTATTATTTTTGTCTATGGTTAATCCTAACAACATCTCCCCACAACCCACATATCAAATTTTGCAAAAGGCTAGCTAAGTGAGCATCTGGAGAATTGGGCAAGGTTGTCGTTACCTATATAGTAGAGAATATTTGAAAGAATCCATTTTTTTCTTATGTTTTTGTGAGAAGAATGAGAAGAAAATTCAATAATGCATGCTCTTAACTCATGTTGTAATCATGATAAGGGTGATGCATAACTACCTCTTAGATTCAAGTTCTATCCCACTACTGAAGATCTCATAATACATTACCTCGTTAGAAAGCTTTTAGACATTAGTTTCATAGGAAGGTTCATTGTTTAAGTTGATCTTAGCAAGTGTGGGCCTTGGGACCTCACTGGTATGTTCAATTCCCTCCTTTAATTTATTTTTCACCCTGTGTATAATCTCACACACCCATTTGATCTCGAATAATGATATTGCATATTAAATGTTGAGTATATATATAGAGTACTCCAAATTCACCCATGTAATACCTTCATTTGTACACAATGTTTTTCTAGTTTCTTTCTACTTACATGCTCGTTTCATTTCATATGATCATCTAAAAATTATGTCGATCTAAGCTCTCAACTTTTTCATATTTTTTTTATTATCTCATAACTACTAAATGATTATGATTATAGAGGAGTGGTTCCAAATGTCTGCTTAATAATCTCTAACTTATGTCTAGTTAATAATTTTAAATGTCTACTTCCTAAGTCTACTTAATAATCTCTAGCTTCCCATATGTGAATTTATTTTTCTAGTATTTTTTGAGCTATAATTGATGATTTATATAAATTTATATTTAATTATGACCTGAATAAATTTGTATTTAGTGATATGTCTAACATGAGAGATATGACATCAATTATTTTATTTTTATCTCAATAATACTTTCTATATATGACAAATGAATTTTGATTATGAAAAAAAAAATGTATCACTAGATATGATATACTTCTATGTCAAATCAATTCTCAAAGATTGTAACTTCAAGCAATGTTTCTCTTTTAGATATATTACGTTCACTAAATTTTGTATGATGTTTTTATTAGCTCAAATTGAAATCTATATTTTTATGAGTGAAGTTTCTATATCAAATATAAATGTAATTGATTCCTTTGCAAGGTTGATCTATGTGGAATCTCATTGTTTTAATTCATAAGCTCCATATCTTTAGGAATCACTACAACTAAAAAAGACACACCACTATCATTGCATGCATTATTTTCTAATATATTCATTGATATTATAAATTTATTTAATAACTTCAATTTTTATTTTACTTCTCCTAAAGATAACATCTCCCTTTAGAATTTGTATTATATAGTTTCTTTATTTACCTTTTTTCTTACATGTATTTTATTTTATATAGTTGATCTTCCATTATAAGTGATGATTCTTTCAATTAAATGTCTTTAATAAATTGTTTCCTTATCGTATCAGTAAATAATCCTTGGATGATGATTTTTGCTTAAACTTGTTCCTTATAGTATTTCTTTTTTCATGATGTAGATTTAAATGATCATAAGAGAAGCCCACAACATTGAATTAAATGGTATAATATTGACTTTTCTTATGTAATAAGCCATTCAATAGAGTAGCCTTTTGTTCTTCAACTATGTCTATGTACTAGTAATTATTTGATGTACTTTTCCATGTAGAAGAATATAATTGTCTATGGATTTAGGAATAATAATTATGAGTTATTTTCTAATGTCACTACAATAGCCAATTCTCATGTGATTTGAACCACAAAAATTTGGTTACAACCAATGAAGCAGTTCCACATCTTCATACATGTAGGCACCGACACATGATTTTTCTATTTGAAGAGTGATTCCATTGTAGGTTTGTTTCTCACTGAACTACCATGTGACGATTATAAATTTGATTAGTTTCATCATTTCTTTAATCTATTATCTAATTTATTTTTTTATTATTATATTCTTTTTTTCTCCTCAATATGATTGTCATTGATTATTATAATGAATTAATATTTATAATGGTTTGGATGATCTAGCTATGGATGTAATGCCCTGCCCGGAGATCCTTGGAAACAAGGATGAAATACAAGCTAGAATTTTTTTTTACAAGTATGAATGCACAAGACAACATCATACAGGGATCACAAAGATCACAATAGAAGACTTCACCACAATCTCGGCAACCAACAGATCTCCAAACGCCACTACCAAACTGACACATGTGAACAAAAGCCAACGACCACCACAAACAAGATGAGGGCTCAAGAAATGACAACTCATCAACAAAACACCAAGTTGAGGTAAAATACAGAATCCTGAAATTTGGCTAAGTCTAAAATCCTAAACCCCTGAAAATTGGTTAAGACTGGATTTCCAAAGCCCTGAAATTTCCTAGAATCCTTAACTTGTCTCCGAGAGGTCTAAAGCCTATCTCAAAAGATTTTTCACATATATTAAAATATATATTAAGTATAAGTTGACATAAATATACATCAACTATACTTAAACGATATATTTTAAACCCCTAGGAAATCTGTTTTGAACTAGGATGGTGTAAAAACCAAAAGCGTGTCCAAAACCAACTTCCAAACTTTCATTTGACAAGCCTAGATAACCCCTATTTCTCGCACAAAAAAGTACACTAGTCTCAATTTTCACACAAGATCTTGCACCACTATGCACGAGAAAGTGCGCAACTTTGTGCGAGGGCTTTCATTCTCACGTGAGGACTTACATTCTTACACGAGGATTCCCTCTGCACCATGCAAGGACTTGCATTCTCGCACGAGGACTTGCATAGTCTCGTGCAAGGACATCCATTTCAATATGAGAAAACAAATCAGCGCAACAAAAAAATGCAAACAAAAAGCATAAAAACATGGAAACCTCCACATTGGGGAGTACCAAATCCATGTAAATTGAGGAGTGAACACTTGAGTGTATAATCAACAAGATGCCAAGATCAAGAAGGAGATACATCTATCCATCTAAAAACTACAACAAAAAAGAACGTACTAAAAGCAACATCACAATGAACATAAGCAACATCGCAATGTACAGAGATAATATCACAATTACAAAACAACCAAATTAAGTACGTGGTTCCTCCCAACTATCAATAGCATCATAAGACCATCGTGGATCCTAGCCATCCCCCATGCGTGACATCCTAAGCCACCGACCAAATCGTCAGTATTGTCATAATAAGGATGTCACTACTACAACATGCAACAATATAAGCATAAGGAAATCTAACATGCTAGTAGAAAAGTATAAGATAATCCTACAGTAGATAACATCACCTATCACATGCTAAATAGAAATAAGCAATAGATATGCTAATACAACAATTCACATCATCTAATCATATGCTAAACCTCATAATATGGGAATGTGTCAAGTAAACTAACATCATCTAATCATGATATCCAAGCATTTCAATGAAAGCATAAATCACAAGAAAGCATACTGTGGAACTCGAAGTACCAAGTGAAAACATCCAACAATGGCCACACTAGGATAAAAGACCATCTCTGTACATCGGTCCCTAGTAGTGGTGAAGGTAGCTATGCCTCCCAACCCTATGGAACCCATAGGTCCACACCTGTCATGCTGATGGAGATAAAGATCCAACCACAAACACACATAAGGCACAACATCCAAGGCTAACACTCAACCCAGACAGTATGATGGCTGCAACCAAGAACCTAAGACAATGCAAGGAGTATAGGTCCTGGTCAGACACTCAGTAGGCTACTAAGTAGGGGTTGACATCATGGAGAGTCGCTTGGTATCAAAAAGCCCAAGCTTGGATCATGTGTGGCAACACTCTGAAGGGACTCCCTTGGAAACACCACACGAATGTGGATCTTTTCATTTTCTTAAATTTTATTAACACTCACACATTTTAATTTAGTTATCACTTACTTAAAACTTCTTATCCCCGTCAACCTCCAGTGCCATAAACGTCGAGTTGCAAGATAGAAGCCCCCTCCATATGCTACCCTACCCTACCCATGCTCATCCTATGACAAGTGCCCATGGGCATGCATACTCCCATCCCAACCCCAATGATCATAACTTTTGAAAGTACCATAGAAGATCGGGCCTCGTAAGTCACCCAACCAATGTACACGCACATACTCGTGTGTGGCGCACCACCATCATGAAGATCAAAACACAAGAATAGGATGAGAACATAATGCAAAAGATAACACCCAACTGAAAGCAACATAGGAAGGATGGATTCTACATGAATCCCAAAGCCAATAAAACCATACATCATAAAATCACTCAACCAGCCTCAATCTGAGAGTATGGATTCTACACGAATCCTAATGATGCAACAAGACCAATCATCATGAATTCACTTAATCGGCCTCAATCTGAGAGTATGGATTCTATACAAATCCTAGCGCTCATGAAACAAAAGCAAAGGTCTAAAAGAAATAATAACACCAAGTATAAAATCACTCAACCAAATGCAACGTCGAGAGTATGGATGCAATACGCATCCCAATGCAACATAAAAGTGGAATAGTGGTTTGACTAATGTCCAAATGGATCATCCAAGTCCACAATCCACATTGTGCCAAGAAAACTTGAGAAAATAGGGTGGCACGCAAAATGAGGTAAAAACCACAAAATTTTGGAAAACTTCAAAATTAAAACCCATTTGGCCTTTGGGCACAAAAACCCCAAAAATCCAAAAATAAAAAGAATCAAACACTGTATGCAAAAATGGCTAGCATAATGACATAAAACTCCAAACCCTCATCTCAAAAAATAAGGAAATGTTCATACCTGCCCAATCGGGTAGAACTAGCATATAGAAATAGAGGGGAACACTAGTTCTCAGCCTCCAAACAAACGGCTACTAGAAATAGGAGTAGAAACAATAAAAGAGGAAAGCCCTACCTTACAGCCAAAAGGGAAAAATGGGAATCTGAACCATAAAATAAATATCTCGCAGAAGTAGCTGAAAATCACAGCAATCCAAGGTTTCTTCGAACTGGGTCCAATGAGCCCAACCTCACGGCGATCCCATGCTCATAGCTCCCACAACAAACAAAACAATAAATCCTCATGAAGAGGATTTTGGGTTTTACTCTCCAACTTTCTAATTCAAAAGTGAGAAGTGAGGAATTAAATTCCTTTTGGATATTTATTCACTTTTTGAGTGAATAATCAATTAGGAAAAATATCTAGCCAACCTAGTTAGACCCTGAATCGACCCAAAAAAAAAAGGCTATTTTTATAAATAGGAATTCATCTATGGAAAAGCTGCCAGAAATTAAAATAAATTGATTAAAAAGCCTGAAACCCAAAAACATAGAAATCTACTTAATAACTTTCGCGACAATGTGAACCTCTAAATGCACAGACACACTTACTAGTCTAATCACATAATGCAAATGAGTTTGGATTTAATAATGCAAATGAGTTTGGATTTAATAATCACCAAAAGGTTTAAATTAAACATTTAATTAAGGATACGTCGACCATATAAGGATGACATTGGTAAAATATGAATGGTTGAGTCACTAACTCCATGTGCCACTGCCAACGATATAAATCCTACACACTAAACAACATGATCAAGTGCAATTGCATATAATAACATAGCTGAAGCAATAAATACATTAAATCACCTAATTTAACCATTTATTAATTTATATTAAAATAATCTATTTACATCACTCACGTTTGCATAACGCATACAACGCAGGAATGAAGTAAATAACCATAGCATTAAATCCATCACATAACATAATCAGAGGTAAGTCCAAATACCAGATAACCAGATATCATCATAAAACACACTATCATCTCAAAATGGCATCACCATGCAATATGATTAACTGAACAACATAGTAGTCTAATATCTATGATACTGAAATCAAAATATAACATCTAACCCTCGAGTCGCCTCAAATGTAAAATATCACATAAGTAAAAGATATCTCACAGATCAAAATATAACAAGGTAAATGTCTGCAACACATACCCAAAGAATCCAACAAGAACAACCCATTTAAATTACTTAAGCATTAAATAATGTTTTTTTAAAGAATCAACAAAAAGGCACTTAAAACACATAAGCAAACATAGTCATAAACATGACTAATCACTACTACAGGAACCTAGTCCAGTGTAACACAGTAAAAAGTACACAGTGCAATCTCTGCACACATCTCAAGGTAATCACAGAACAACCTCATGATACCACATTGATCTTGGTAACCACTGGCACAAACCTTAGTGAACCAAAAATCACATCATAATCGCATAGATCAGTCAAAAGCATAATCAAAGCAACTAATACAGAAACATAAATCCAAACACCTCGACGGTGTAGACCACTCAGGGTCACAATCATGATCCCATCACAACAAAAGATCAACAAGTTTGCATCCATCAGGATGACTTACAGAAATAAAATGGGAGAGGCACTACAATGGATGATATGATTTAAATTGTGTTTTAGTCTCTAAATCAAAGAGAAACATTCATTGAACTATCTATCTAAAGTTTAGACTAAACCCCAACCTTCTTACCATTTCACTTCTTTCCCCAACTAGTTAATTTGAAAGGGTGATATGGTAACTTTACTAGCATCTAGCCTTGTTATGTTAAAATGGGAAATTTGGAACAAATTATGGATATTCATAAAAGTATAAAGGATAGAGTAATTTTGTAAGATGTTGTAGTTAAAAATGCTCAGCTAAATAATGATGCAAATTGTGGAAGCATAGACAAGGCATATGAATAACTTGAGGCACACATTCAAATGCATACAAATATACAATTAAAACTAAGTCCAAAATGGAGATAAAAAATATATTTAGTTTTTACATACTCACATTGTTTTGGATATATATGTGCATGTATTTTTACATAATGATTAGAAATCAAGTGATTTACCAAGCCCTATCAACACTTTTTTTGTGAACACAATAATAATGACTTTAACATATTCAAATATGATTCAATAGGGATTAGTAGATGTTCCTAGATCATTATAGAAATAAAGGGAATATAGACAATAAAAGAGTCATAAGAAAATGTAGAAACAATGAAATTTTATTGCTTTTCCTCAAATAGTCTTTACCAAATGATGTCCAATATGCACTCCCTATAGACCCTATATCTTGACTAGGCTATAGGGTGAAAAAAAATTCCCCAACAAATTTAAGTTGGTTAGAATGCAGTAACAATATGCTTAAAGATCTAAATCAACTTCTCTTGAAAAGCCTACTAACTATTAGAATTCAAAAAATTGAATGTCTAACTCACATTTATTTTCTTTAATGGATTAAAAACTCATTCAAATTTACTCTAAGTCTAATCTACCCTATCTAAAACCCTTAAATCTTATTTTATTCCCATGTGGGCACTGTTGGGCCCCCTTACATTTATTTGACCTTGATATAGTAGTAAGAACATAGTGTTCAATTTATATATAAATGTCTGTGTGCTCCATTTTTTAATGCTTCTATTTTTAGCTAACATGTCTAGGAACTCGGTCCACTTTCCTGAGCATCCCTCATAGCCCCATGGATTGACATGTTAAATTTAATACATCTAATAGAGATAGCTTATTTAATGCAATTATGGATAGTAATATTTTTACTACATTTTATTATTAATTTTTTTGCTATCATATTAATATTTTATCTTTGTCTTAGAGCCACATACATTGGAAGACATATGACACATATAGTGGATATTAATACTCCTAGCTCTTCTTTCTGATAGGTAAGCCTCATTGTAATTTTTCAAATTAGATAGAAATATATTACTATTTTATTATATTCTTTTCTCAACTTTATTGGATTGATTTTGATAGTACTAATAATGTTATTGTCACATATGGATGCTCAAGGAAAAGGAAAGGAACCTAAACCAATCCTTGAGGGACCTCTGATGAGGAGGATTATGATGTCATCATCACAAAATCTAATGACCCATTCAACATAATTACAAAATTAATCAAGGTTATTATAATTAAAGTTTTGTTGGATATGTCATAGAGATTAAAAAGCTAAATGAAAATTATTTCCAATTGAATAGTTTATGAATAGTCTATTTGATGTTATATTCCAACTTAAAGTGAATATAGTTATTTTAAGTAAGAAATAAATGATAACAATGTGCATGGAATTGGAATATAGATTATTTCTTCTAGAGCACAATTTGGTAAAGGTCCTGACCTAGATTCTAGGAGCGTGAACAATTATTTTATATTAAAAAATATTGTGTAATTGAATGTTAATGAATGTTATTCAATGTTAGTTAATGTTATTTAATTTTAATGAATGTTAACTTGTTTGGTGTTACTTATGTTATTGAATGTTAATGAATTTTATTGAGTGTTATGTGTTATTGAATCTTACATGTTTATGTGCTAGTGCTAATGAATGTTAAAGAATGAAATGGATGAAAGAATGAATGTATGTTAGATGTTAATGGGGAATTTAGAGTTGTGTTTGGGATGGGGCCACTTGATCTTCCACCTTTATGTGGTTGTCCCAGTTAAGTGGAGAATAGTAAACTATTATCAAAACAAATTGAAGCTCGATAATATGCTACATCAAACCATTCTATATTATGTAAATATCATGATACTATGAGCATCATCTTGACCCTCCACTAACATCATGTTAGCATCATCTTTCCTTCCAAGATCATTTTCTAACTTCTCTATATACATCATGTCAATATCCTGGTCTTTCTTCCATATATTGATGTTTCAAGATCTCAAATTTATTACAAATCATAGTAAACTTAATCCTTCAAATACACGTGGTGGTTCCAACCTTGTCACAATCTATACACCTCCCTACTAAGCTTGTGATCAGAAAAAAAACATGCAAAAAATAGAGTCCTTGGGCTTTTTGGTATTCCTCAACATGAAAATGGTCTAAAAAACTTCAACATTGATCTCATGCAATTGACATAAATACATGTGTCTCATGTCTTTTCATGATCTTGTAGAGCCAAAAGACTCTTAGTCTTCTTTTGTTGCCAAAGTTGCATAATTGGAAAAGTGCAACTTTTGCAATATGCCAACTTTATTGAACTTATACATATTTCTATTTGTGTGACCCCTCTAAGACATTTATATAGCCCTAATTATGGACTAAGTGATCTAATTGCATTCCCATGAGCTAATTTGGCAACATGAACATTATGGCTTATATGTGTACCAAGTCATGTCAATGTCTTAATAATGGGCCTTTATTACAACTTAAAGAAATTAATGACTTGAAAAAAAAGAAATGACCTATTCTTATATGCATAATGAAGTTATTTACATATGGAGGTTAAATTCAAAGAAAATTTATTCATGTAGGTGCCCTTGCACCATACACCTCAGAAAAATTTATCTCAAGCCCACTTGAGATGAGATCATGTAGAGTGGTACCCTAATTCTTTATGTCTTCCTCTATCATCCATACAAAATCCACATATAAATAGCCTTTTATTTTTTACTAGGTACTACTTATAATCTTTCATCTGGTCTACTAGGTACTACTTATTTTTTACCTCTTTTAATGGTGTGAGGCTTTCTATATTTAAGATGGGAGAGATCCCAATTAGGTGGCAATTTAATCTCATAAGAATTTGTTCCAAACTTCTTCACTATTTGGAAAGTTGCAAGTTTTCTTAACATAAGCTTGGTATGTTTCTCTTTTTTCAACCTTTCCTTTTTGATATCAGCCCACATTAAATCTTCATCTTTAAATTGCGAGTGCCTCCTTTTCTTATCTACATATTTTTTTTACTTTTCATTTTTTTTTTGAAGTTGTGTTTTGACTTCATCATGAATCCTTATAACTTCTTTTAAAAAAAATATATTATATGGGAAGCATCATTGATCAATTTCAATGGAAAGAAGTGACCATATTTTTTAACCTATCAACTACCACAAGAACACTATCATATCCTCTTTATGTTCTTGTAAACTCCATCACAAAATCCATTGTTATGTTTTCCCATGGCCTAGATGGTATTGGAAAAGGTTGAGAGAGCCCTGTATTTGTAGTCCTCCCTTTAGATCTTTGGAAAATCATGCATGTTTCTACAAAAAAATTGACATTATTCTTAATTTTTTTCCAATAGTAATATCTCCTAACCAAATCTAAGGTTTTATCCAAACCAAAGTGTCCACTCATAGTTCCACTATACTTTTCTTTGATGATAGTTAACCTCTAAAACACCTAGGCACACATAGTTTCCTTCCTTCAAAGAGAATTCTATCCTAAATCAAAAAATAAGAGAATTCAACATGATACCTATCACCAAACTCCATACATACCTTATAAATTTCTCCAAAATTAGTATTTTTTGCATATATGTCTTTGAGTTCAATTCCCACACTTTCTAGTTGAATTTGACAAATAGTTATCTTCCTTATACTAAGTGCATTAACTACTTTGTTGGTCATTCCCTTTTTTTCTTGGTGGTGAAGATATAGGCATGAAAAGTGCCACCCATTTCATATCCATGTGACTTAGTTTATCTTGGCTATTGAGGAAACTAGGTGCTTGGTTATCCATATACACAGTGAACTCCTTTGGCAATAAGTGATGTCTCCACCTCTTAATGGCTTGAAAAAAAGAATACATCTCTAATTCATATGAATAGTAAAATAATGTTTATGTTTGTTCCTCTAGAATTTAGTAAGATATTTTTGTTTGAAATAATCCCACTACAAACAATTTTCTCCCTAATATACTTGTCTTTACTAAAAAATATTCATTTTTAATCTTCCTTGTCTTTTTTTCCTCTAATGTAGTAGACTCTACACTCTCCTTGTTTTAACAGATCCTTTTCTATTGAACCTTATCAGTTTAAGTTGTGTTTCACTCCTCATTATTGATATTTTATATCTCTTTATTATGAATTTTAGAATTTATGAGTTTATCATTTAATGAAAATGATCTTTTGTATGGATGGTTATTATAGAGTACCAATTTTTTTAGCTTCAACATTTGTACTATCCTAGTCAATCAACTATCTGCATCTATTTTTTGTGCACCCATAATTAAAGGTATGTAAATTTATCACTTGTAACTATAATTTGGAAACACTAGAAATGAGTAGTTTCTACAATAGTTTCTTATATTCTCTAGTTCTCTTATATTGTGAAATACGAGAGAAAAAGATAAGCATCAGTATACTTGTAATTAGTTTTTCTTCTAGGGATTTTCCATCTATCATCTAAAATAGAATCTCAAGTCTTTGTTTTTTTACTATCTACATAGGGCTCCATTAGGAATAGATGATGAAGGAAATCTAAAATACTTATTCATATTTAAGTCTTATGATTTTGTGTTCAAATATTCAGCCAATGATATTGTAATTTTTAAAATCATCTTGCATATTTTTTGTAAGATTTATGAAATTTTGTTGTTCTTATCAAAATAGCTTACATGTGTTTATTTACTTTAAATAGTGCTAGAAATGAAATTGATATATAGCATGAGATTATAACTTTAAAAGTTAAATGGAAATAAATTATTTCAAGAACATCACCTTAATATTATGTTTATGTTAGAAACCCATTATGGGGGAAAGTTTCCAAAAGCAAATTTAGTAAGTATAGTTCAAACTCTACGTATCTTTGTTATAGGACAAGTAAGCTTAAAAGTCTACTAATGAATATATACAATGAAATAAAATATGAATGCTTCCCTAAGGACCCAAGCTTAGTCTTTTGTTGTGAATTGATTCAGCTTCCACATTCCAAAACTTCCATAGCACTTATTAGTGGAATTTTTTTAATGTATTTTTATGGCACATTTATAGTAACTTTGACTAGTAGTATATTTTAAGCTTGGGAAAAAGGCTTGTTTCAAAAACAAATTGCAACTTTTGGTGACTGACTAGATCTTGCATCAGATTTCTCTTGGGCAACCATTTACATACTAGCTTGTTGTAGTTGGTAATACAATGTGCATGCTATTATGTCACATGGAAGAATCCACCTACCCTTCTCAAAATCATAACAGCAACACCTTTTTGGTATAACTAGAACATCATTAACATTGGCCTCCTTTTTTATGACAAAAATGTTAATAAATCTATAATATTCTTTTACATTTGTTATTATTCTATATTCTTCAAAGCTGCAGATCATGCAAGTGCTCCTTTTTTGAAGTCTGACATCCTTTCCATAGTATAATTGTATCAAGCAAAAGATTTGTCAATTAACAATTTCAATGTTAATTGCGGTATAGTATTCTCCTACCACAAACATTTTTTTTCAAATTTGACTTACAAACTGCGCAAATGTTCTAAAATAATGTGCAAATGGTTATACAAGGAGTGTTAATTATACAAGTAGAAAATATCCAATTTAGGGTCCTGTTATTGGACTAAGAATCAACTTAAAGAAGTTTATGGAAGAGATTGATAGAATTATGTCTATCTCTTTCAAGAATGTCTTTGAAGTAATTTTCATTCCATTACTAGAACTTTAAGTTGAATATATGCCACTTGTATAATGAACATTCCTCATGTAATCATCTATGAATTATTTTAGAACATTTCTACAGTTTTTAAGTAAAACTTTACAAAATGGTTTATGGCAGGAGAATACTATATCATTATCCAAATGGAAATCATTAACTAGAAAATGTTTTTCCTAACACAATTATATTATCAGCATTGTTAGAATATATAGTCCACCAACATAACTGAGAGGGAGGGGTGAATCATTTATCCAACTAATGTCATATTTATCAACCTTAAGAAAACTTAACCATGTGAACAAAATAATAAAAAACCACAACAAGATACTCATGCACAATAACACCATATATGCTAATTAGGTAAATCCTTGATTAGAGGAAAAATACCAGTGGATATGATACCCACAAGATGATGTACTAATACAAATATTCCTTGTTAGAGGATAGACCCTATTAGGAGTCCATAACAACATTCAGTACATATTAGTCCTTGTTAGCAAACTTTCAATCCCTATTAGGAGATTCCAACCCTGTTAGGAGTTTTTCCAACCCTATTAAGAGTTGTGGAAGGAAGATGGACCCATTGTCCAAATAGCTTTAGGGGCAAGATAAATGAACCCATTGTCCAAATGATCTATGTATTATTTCTTGCAAAATAATATAATTGAATTGTAATTCCTTTCTCTTTCTCTATCCTATCAACCAAACCTCTTTTTCTTCTAATATTGATATCATATCATAAATCTTGCTTCCAATAATCCCTTGGATTGTTTACTTATATTTACCACAACACTCTGCTCTAATTCATACTTTCTTGATCACTTCACATATTTCATTCCCATTACATATTTTACAAACAAAGAAAACATTTTTCCTCTATACTCTATCTTCAAAATAATTCCTTGAGTTGGCCTTGAGGCTTTTCCAATTAATTATAATAAGATAATTAATTAATTTTGAATTACAATAGCATTGTTGGCTCATAATCTATAAAAAACTTCACACATGCAACTACAAGGTTTGCACACTTATTGATGTCACCATCAGATGGTCTTAGATCACTTTCTATATGTGCACCACTAGATTATATCTCTACTAAAAGATATAATAAGATCATCAGAAACTACTTTTCATGCACTCTATCTCTGCACTTCTCTCTATAAATCACTTATAGATTATGTACATCTTTGACTTAAACTCTACACATTTATTCTTGTCATCAAGAAATGGAGTGGAACATGTCCTTCACCACACTTCACTTGTACATCAAAACTATGTTGATACAAGTATGACCTATGTCTCCTATTATGCCAATCTTCATAGAATTACTGATATGTTGAATGCAACATGTCAACGCTCTCCAAACATAATTATGAATGCAACATGTCAATGCTCTCCAATGCTTAGGATACTCCCCCATAGGAATACCATCAGCATTCATGTTAACAATCTCCCCCTTTAGCATTCATGGAAACATAGATGAAAAACATCTAAGTTCCAAGAATACCAAATAGTACTCTATTGTTGTTATTGTTGTTCTCATCTTTTAAAATCCTCTTCATCAATCAAATCTAAAATATTCTAAAACATTGCTTTGTTTTGTATCCTCATGTTGTATATCTCCTTCATAGAGATGTTCATGAATATTTATAAATCTCCCTAATAGAGATATGTACAACTATCTCTCCTCCATTCAACTAGAGGATTTTTTTCATGCACTCTTCCCCCCATTGACATCAATGAAAAAAGACTCATTATGTCAATTTTGTGCTCCAAGTCTTTAACTAGCTTAAGTGTCCAAAGGCATTGTTTAATACAAATAAAAAGAGTCTTTAATGACTCTGCTCATCATAGATACTCCCCCATATAGGAAGCATCAACATTCAATCCAGTCAAATAGTAGTGCTCTGTACCACTAGATTGATGCAATCTCTACATCATCTACTCTAAATTAGGTAGGGGCATAACCCCAAGCATACCTCTCCAGTACTCAAATGTATCCTTATGTAAGGGATTTGTAAATATATCTGCAATTCAATCTTTAGTATTCACATACTCCAATATAATCTCATTTTCTACTACCTTCTCTCTCAAAACATGATACTTAATAGATATATGCTTAGTCTTAGAATGCAATACAAGATTCTTATAAATACTCATTGTACTTGTCTTATCATAGTATATGATAACAAGTTCTAAAAATTATATCCTAATGTCTTTCAGCATATGCTTCATCCACATCACTTGATTACAATAATTTGTTGCTACTATATACTATGTCTCAGTTGTACTCTATGAAATACGATCTTATTTCTTGCTTAGACAAGAAACTAGTCTTCCTCCAAGAAAGAATGCTTCACCATTGGTGCTCTTTCTGTCATCCATATTGCCTTCCCATTCCACATTAGTAAAAGTACATAGAGTGAAATCACTTAATCTATCATACCATATCACATAATCAA
Organism: Cupressus sempervirens; assembly: GCA_028749045.1. Classification (NCBI taxonomy): domain Eukaryota; kingdom Viridiplantae; phylum Streptophyta; class Pinopsida; order Cupressales; family Cupressaceae; genus Cupressus; species Cupressus sempervirens. The sequence goes on from CM053790.1 coordinate 334,169,776, forward strand.
ATGTTCCCTTGAAATATCCAAATATATTTTTTACTACTGCATAATGATACTCCTTAGGATCAGCTTGAAGTCTAGCTAGAATCCCAACTACATTTTCTATATCTGGTGTGGTGTGAGTTAGATATTGAAAACCTCCAATCACGGATCTATACTTCTTCTAATCAACTATAAGTGTCTCATCTTTGATAGATAACTTGTGACTAGTTACCATTGGTGTACCAATAGGCTTACAACTTCCCAATCCAAATCTCTTCAACAAATATTTCAAATACTTAGCTTGTGAAATAAAAATACCATGACTATTCTGTATAATCTACAACCCTAGGAAAACCTCCATTTCTCCAATCAAACTCATTCTTTATTTCTTTAGCAAACTTATCACTTGCTTCATCATTACCTCCAAATATTATGTCATCAACAAATATTACTATGATCATAAATTCATTCTCTATTTCTTTCAAATATAAGTTACTATCTACTGTACCTTTAGCGAATCCAAGTTTTACCAAATAATTTTCCAACCTTGCATACCAAGTTTGAGGTTCTTACTTTAGATCATGTATAAAGATTTCTTTAGTATGCATACCATGTATTTTTCTTCTGTTGGAGGAAAACCTTTAGGTTGCTCTTTGTATACTTCTTCTTCAAGTTCTCCATTTAGGAAGGTTAATTTGACATCCATCTGATACACTTTGAATTCCTTATTCACTGCACAAGCTAGAAATATTGTTATTGCTTCCATTCTAGCTACAGAGGCATACATTTCCTCGTAATCTATTCCTTCTTGCTTTGAATATCCTTTGCACACAATTCTATCCTTGTTTCTTACAACTTCACCTTGTTCATTCATCTTGTTTATAAATACTCATTTGGTTCCAATAACTTTCTATTTTTTAGGTCTTGGAACCAATTCCCACATTTCGTTCTTCACAATTTTATCTAATTCTTCCTTCATTTCTTGAATCCAATGATCATCCTTACAAGCTTCATCTACACTCTTTGGTTTAAATTGAGAAACCAAACATATCTCTTCATTAACTTTGTTCCTTGACATTACTCTTAGTCTTTTCTTCCAATTATCTACTTTGGAGGGTAATTATTTTCTAGATTCATGTTAGAGGTAGGAATGGCTAACTCAAATCTTACTTCTTCTCTTGGTTCATATTTTTCTCCTCTTTACTCAACAATTTGCACATCATTCTATAGATCATTTTTATTCTTAAAGAAAATTTCTACATTCTATCTAACAATTCTAGTATTACCTTCTTCTTTTTCAAAATCCTAATCCATCATCTTCTCCTTAATTCCAAACTTTTCATGAACTTTTACATTTGCACATTCAACTGTAGTCTTATTTCTACAATCGAAACATTTGTAAGCTTTTCTTTTCAATGAATAACCAAGAAACATACCATCATCATTTCTTGGATAAAAATTGACAATATCATCATTCAAGAATCTTTTTGTACTTACTCTAAATTCTTTATCATCATAAAAAAATTGAATTCTTTCTAATCTTCCTTATGCTCTTAGGACATTTGGATGAAAAATGACCAAACTCTTTACATGTCCAACAAATGAAAATTTCCATACCGTCTAGATCTATTTTCATAAGTAGATCAATTCCTTCTTTGATCTTCAAGTCTTCTTTAGATATGGATATGTCTTTTCTTGTGCTTCTATTCTTTTGTATACAACAAAAGGATTCTGCATTTGGAAACTCAATGTTCTGTTATCTACACAAAGTTGATAACTCACCAAGAAGCTCTATCATATATGTGTCAAGATTTCCTCTATCTAAGTTGGGACTATCTTTTCTGAAATGACTCGCCATTTATCTTCCAAATTTGATAAGCTTTCTCTTTAAGGACATGATGCTCTGATACCAATTGTTAGAATATATAGTCCACCAATATAACTAAGAGGGGGGGTGAATCAGTTACCCAACTAATGTCACAATTATCAACCTTAATAAAACTTAACCATGTAAAAAATATAATAAAAAACCATAACAAGATACTCATGTGCAATGATGGGACTCAAACTTGCATTCCTATTTTGAGTACCATTCCAAAATTTTGAGTCAATTTGAGCCCTTTAAGTGCATTTCTTGCATATGTAAGTGCATTTTTTGAGATCTATGAAGTATTTAATGTTTCTAACACCTTGAATTTTGCATATCCATGCATCCTATAATGATAAATTTTCCATTCTAAGTCATTCTATGAAGTTTCATTTAGAGCAATGTTTAGATCTACATTTTTTCCTGTGTTAAATAGTGATAGGAAGCCTAGTTTGCATTTGAATATCTTGCACTTGGTTATGTTTCATGACTTGCAACTTTGGTATTGTCTAGTACACATATCAAGGAACGTATGCTTCATTTCTCAAGTCATTTTGATTTGTTTAGCTAGGTTTTGAATCCCTCAAAATTGGTTGTTTGTTGATGTCATGCTGATGCAAATTGCTCTGAATTCTAGGAGACCCTGTTTGATCGGTTGTAACTTTGACCTAGTTGACTATACTGAGAAAATTCACTTCTCATTTCATTATAGAGGTTAGAAAATTACTATGTTATATATTTGAGTCTATGATCAATCTATTTGATCAATTTTCAAACTCAATTCCAAATGCAATTTGTGAATTTTTACTAGTGTCAAAAAGTGTAGATTGATTCTAGTACCCCTATTCAGGATGTCATAACTTTGAATTTGTGATTTTATGAACCAAATGGATTATACCACTATGTTCCACTATAAAAATTCTTTAAGTATGCCTATTTACAAGTCTTGATGAATCTGTCTGCACACTTTCCCATGTCCATTCCATTTGCAAAAAATCATAGTTTTGCAAATGTTCCCTATCCTACAATTTTGAGTACCACACTTTGCACACTGGCCAAATGTGCCTTGTTATTTTTCATGAGCCCAAAACAAAAATGTATGTTCTCCTCATGATATTGAACTAGTGCCCCAATTTCTATGTCCTCAAGTGTCTATTTGACCTATTTTTGAAGCCAAAACCAAATGCACTTTCCTATTTTCTAACATATTTGTTTGTAGGCAATTTTAAGAGAGCAAATTTGATGGTCAATATCTTTTTACTTCAAAGTCTTCATGTGATGAGATTTTATAGGGTGTAATAATGTGAAACAACATATCAATATGTCAATCTCCAGAGCCCAGTTATCTATTTCAGTTAGTTTTTAAGGCCAGTCTGTAGGCCTCCCTATTGGAAAATTTTATTTTGCAGAAAGTAGTAACACGAGTAAACCTTAGTGGATCAATTTGAGGTGTTAGGTAATTTAGTTTGAAATTTTTTTAGCCAAATTCATTTTAGGGCCTGACTACTTCCATCAAATCAACAATATGCTATAGAAGATGAAATGTCTCAAAAAGTTAAAATGACTTTGATCACCAAGTTTGCATTCATTTTACACATATTATCATCAATCAAGATCCAGTGAGTGTGTGGAATGACATATAAGAAATGAAAATGGAGAGAAACATTGAAGTAGGGCAAGCACGTAACATTTTTGTCCATATTATTACTAAGTAAAAACTTCTTTTTACTTGGTTTCTTGTCTTCCTACAAATTCAAAGGTCAAGTAAATTATTCTAGTTATCACTTATCTAGAGGTTTACTAAACCTTTTGATTATTCTAATGTACAACTAATGGGGATGTTTTGGAAAATATTGCATCAAATTCCTTGGGAGGCACTGATCCTACAGCTATAGATGGAAGAATTCTAAATTAGGAAAATTGTACAAAGAACACTAACTAAGCTCTAGCATTAGTTTTATAGCTTGCATGAGTTGAGGAAAATGTTTTGAAGTGGATGTAAGGCTGCAAATTTTGGCACTTCATAAAATTCTAAATCAAATAGTGATGCCCAAATTAATGAAAATAGCAGAGCAATCCAAGGCATGAGCAAGATGGAGAGTTTTCTTCGCAAATTTTTCTCATGGTGTGACTAGATAGAGAGTTTTCTTTGCATTTCCTTCTCTATTTTTGCTTGCAAAAAGGGGCTATTACTCTATTTTCATGTCCATGGTAGAGGTTGGAGGGAGAAAATGGAAAAGACCAAGGCAATCTCCACCAACTTGAGAGCTCTGTGGCATGTAAAGGAATAGGGCATGGCACGCTATAGAATAAGCATGCAAAGGGTAGAAGCAGAGCTCCATGGTAGTAGGGGAGACTAATCAGGCATTGAAAAGGTTCTAGTTCCTATACATTCTCAGTTTATGCAAAGTTGCACTAGATACACCAATGATAGGATGAATTTTTAATAGAATTATTGAGTTTAACCTGAGGGAGGAGCACTTGGAGCCTTTCACCATAGATTCTCTCCAATGATTAGCCAGGTGCCTATGCATGGTTGAATTCCCTTTCTTCCATGGTCTTGTTGTGGCTTCCATTTAGAGAAAGTCAAACTCATCTAGAGAGGATGTGTTTGCTAAATAAAATGGTTTACCTATTGTACCACATGGGTTGTGGGTTATTTTACTTCCTTAATTTTATACTCCTACCCACTAAGTTTAAGTGTCTTATGACACATTCCTTATGGAAGAGTGAGAGCACATGTGTAGAGGAGCCTACCCATATGGCCAATTGGAAGCAACTAGGTAGGATTTTTGACCAAGGTTGACTATGTAGATGTTGAGTTTGCAGCAACATGTAGCGAGATTCTAGGAGTCTCATCATAAGATTGTAAGAAGAAGCTAATGAAGCTCTAATGTTACAATATGGCATAAGATCAAGAAGGATAAATAACAAGGTTAAGATGCTATGACACCAAAGTGAGATGTTGGAAAATCATAAGATGGAAATGAAAGAGGTAAGATGTTATGAAGTGGTCATTTGATCAGGAAATAAACTTCCAATGTTACGAGGGGCTCATTTTGTATGATTGTGAATGCCATGGAGATAGCCTTGAGATGCTACGATAATTTTAAGATCATAGGATAAAAAATTAAAGATTAATATGCTACAAGATTGTCATAACATCATGAGTTCAAATATTTCAAGTTTTGCATAAGGTTGTGTGGGGCCCACCCAAGTGCAGTTTGACAAATAAGAATCCAACATGTGGCTCTAGTGATAGGAGGATAGGGTAAAATGAAAATAATTTGAAATATTAAAAACATATCTCAAATCGCTCGTATTCTCAAAAACTTGTTGAAAGGTGAAAATTTTGAAATAAAATTGAATAGTGTATAGTTTCCACTATATAGTTTTTAAATTTTCAATTTTAATGCTATGTCATGGCTCGGGGCCTAGTTTTTCAAATTAGGCACTATTTTTATTTGAAATATATAGTATAATATACCGTCAAAACTTGGAGAACCTAAACTTTTCATTTCTGCAGTCAAATTTTACATAGGTCTTCAATGGCAGGAGCTACATGAAGTTTTACATTTTTCAGGGCATTATCAGTGATAATGTAGATTTGTTGTCTCAGATGAGATAGAATCATATTGTGATTAGATTTTGATGAGATCATATCCACTGGAAATGATTAAAGATGAAATGAATGTTTTGGAAGAAGGTGGAGAAATTAATGTTTTGTCAATAGAAGTAATTGAAGATTCACAGCTAAGTGTAGTAGAGGACAAGAAAGATAAGATGAAAGCTCCTGTACCTTTTGATGTATATCTAATTTTCCTTCAAAAGGGGGTTTTTTTTATTATCCTAAGAAGATTTCTACAACAATTGTGATCAGATTTGATTGCTAGTAGATGAAGGAAGAGACAATTTCTATAGTAAGAAAAGGAAGGATATCAGATGGACACTTGCAATATCAAATTTTGATACGGGCTTCTCTTCCTATCTATATATTTATCTTCTCTTCTCATTGTAAGGGTTCTAGTTTTGGTTCTAGTTCCATTTTTAAGACTATCATACCATTCTCAGTAGTCTCTCTATTATGAATAGCAGTTGTAGGTTCTTGAAGCATTTAAATAATACAATCATCTATTGTGTATCCTATAAGTTTTTACATACACCATGATGTATTGATTTGAAGGAATTTAATACTGAGTTTCATTTAAAGTTTCATTTTGAAAGTTGTCTCCTCTATGTGGGTTTGTAGTTTTCTGTTGACTATGTGTAAAGTGCATGTTGTCTAGTTGCAACTTATTTGAAAGTTGTATGTTGTTGTGTATCTTGATGTTAGGTCAAGGACCTAAGTAATTTTCTTGATATGCATTGATAGAATTATAGGGATCATAGGAGGATCAGATAAGTATAAATTTCATTTGAAGATAGATGACTATTTGCAAGGTAGATAGATAGATTAGATATCTGAGTATAAAAATATATTTTCAGTATCCATGTGTATGTTCTGACTTATTTTGTGCCCAATGGATAAGGGACTAAATAGCTTGGAGATTACATGTTCTTTTTGTTGCATACCTAGGTTATGTTGATATCCAAATCTTTAATTGAATATTTGTTCCCTTTATGTTTAAGAACTAAAAAGAATTTTCCCTCACTAAGCTTGTTGAATTCATGAGTTATGTTAGTAGTTATTTCATATCCATGATTTTTTGCATAAACATAGAAGATTTAGGGGTTTTTATCTATTTTATAGATTCAGTTATATGCTTTGATACATGTACCTATTATCATAAAAGCTTACACCCTTGCCTAAATTTTTTACCTAAAGGCAACCTTATGAAACATGGAAATTTAATCTCCAAGCTATGGAATTTGAACTATGAGATTGAGTCTTTGGAGAAGGTCAGCTTCCTTACTATTAGGGTGCACCTAACTAGAGAGGAAAAGGGAGAAGGAATGTATGAAAGAAAACTACATAATATAATCTAAAGGGGTGATAAGCCAAAATATTTTTTTCAGCCCTATCTCTACCTAATATTACACTATTTCATCAATATAGTCTCAAAAGACACTGATTCAACCTTTTTTTAAACTCAACAACCACACATAGATCAGAAACCAAATGGATATTATGATGAAGGGACTTCACTATACAACATTCAAAGGCAATAGTAGATACTCTTATTCATATTGAAGAATTAAAAAAGAACATCAACAAAGGAAAGAAAGATTTGCACTTATATTAATAGGAGAATGAGGTATAGTAGAGATTACATTCATTCATTAACAAAAGAAAATTACAATAAAAGATTGGGATACTATTGTTATAGAATCAGAGAAAAAATGACCAACCCTAAGAAGGGTTACAACATCTACTTTTATAGTGCAAGCATAACTTAGAAACTTCTACTGAAACCCAAAATAAACCACTACCACCAATTTGTAGAGGATAGACATCAATATAGATACAAAAGGATTTGATTAGTGCATGCCCATATGCAAAAAATGGATCCCTATGTGCATACTCAACTCTAAAAGGGACAAAAATAGTAGCCATAACTAAAAGGTTGGGTATATGGATAACCAAAAGTAGCATGAAGATAGAAATTTTATTCACCAGGCATGAGGAACACAAAATAGTAGTTGCAGATGATCAAAAGATTGTTTGGTCATTAAAGATCTTTCTTTCTTTCTTCTCAACATGCCAAATCAATTATATCAATAATTTAATGCACGTTAACCCTTAGGTTTTACCATATGGACCAATCATATTTTATCATTCTACCACCACACCATAGCATATCTTCGTGTTTTCCCTTTGACTGCCCATGATCACAACTTTGCAACCTACTTTCTATTTAACTACTTAACCCTTACAACCTAGTGATTGCCTTTATTCATAGCGTCACCATGTAAACCCTAGGTTAGACCTAACCCTTTGCAACCATGCAAATGAAGGAAGGTGTGACTTTGCAACTTGAACCATGGTTTAGTCTCAATTTCCTACAACCCTATGAATGAAGGAAGTCATGACATCACAACCCAAACCCTAAGTTAAGTCTATAACCCTACAACCCACTGAACAAAGGAATTCATTGTGTCATGACCCTAACCATGATCAATCCTTAACCCATTGCGACCATGCACACAAGGTGATTTGTGACTTCACCATCCAAATCATAGTTAATGATTTTAACTATGTGACCTAGCGAACATTGAATATTGACTAAATTATTTAACTCTTCGCATAATCATAGCCTTGACCTAGAGTCAAACATTTAACCCTACAACCCAACTAACAAAGGAATACACTATGTCACATATTTTTAACCATGATCATCCCTTAAAACACTATGATTGGGAAAAGAAAGGTAGATGCATGGTCGCAACTTGAAATTCCAAAGTTACAAAATATCAAACATGAAGGGTTGAAAAATTAGGATAAAAAGAGATAATCAAAGGTTTTTAAATAAATCCTTATGCTATTTGAATATTTGAAAATATGACCATTGGCCATGCTTGATAGGAAAAACTCAATTTTTTTATGGGAGGAAAAATATGGCTAACAGTACCATAAAAAGAATTTAAGGTCCACTCGCCTAGGTCTTGTAGAACCTGCTAAAGAAGAAGGAGAGTATAGCCTTATAGTTGGCTTTAGTGTCTAAATAGGTACATTGAACGTGGAAATTAGCTTCCCCTAGGTGTATGTGTTCTTATCATAGGGTTATCTAAAAATTGTTAATTTAGAAGCCAATATACAATAACACCATATATGTTAAATAGGGATACCCTTGATCAGAGGAAAAAAAAACTCGATGGGGATGGTACCCACAAGATGATGTACTAATATAAATATACCTTGTTAGAGGTTGGACCCTATTAGGAGTCTATAATAGAATTCAATACATATCAGTCCATGTTAGGAGACTTTGAATCCCTGTTAGGAGTTGTGCTACCAACTCTATTAGGAGTTGTAGATGGAAGATGGACCCACTATCCAAAAAGATTTGGGGGAAAGCCCAATGAACCCACTATACAAATGATCTCTATATTATTCCTTGTAGAATAATAGAATTGAATTTTTCTTCCTTCCTATTTATCTATTCTATCAACTAGACCTCTGCTTCTTCTGATCTTGATACCAAATCACAAACCTTGCATCC